>JANRMT010062843.1:13885258-13945582 GCA_026402145.1 Polypterus bichir lapradei | reverse complement strand
AGTGAATAATATATATATATATATATATATATATATATCTTCTATCTGTATGATTTTAGTAATTGTTTAGAAATTGTTTCAATATTAAGCCAGTGCACGGAAAAGGAAAGGTTTTGGTCTTATAAATTTGTTCAGACAAACAACTCCTAATTTTTTCCTGTCTCATTGTTCAAACTAAACCATTTTTATGCTGTTGAACATTTGAGATCATATCAAATGTTAGAATAATGAGACTAGAGATAGAAAAAAAAGAAGTGGATGCTATTTCAGCATGAATGAATGCTCTTCAGTTGTGCTACCAAATTGCTCACTATTTCAGTCAAACTTGAATCAGCACACTCATATCTGCTGAATGTATAAGTGCTTGTTTTTGAGCTCCATTGAGAAACAGATACAATAAATAAGGGACAGAATCTGAAGAGGTCCAATAACCATTGCACACAGGCTGGAAATTAAAGACATCCTACAGTTACTCCATTTATTCTGAATATAAGCAGACCAGGCTGTCTGCAATCCTCCTAGGTTGTAATACACTTAGAAAATAATGGTGCAATTGAAATACAAGTTTTAATGTGTTGTCTATGATGTAACATTTTTACATGAATACTTATTCGCTAAATAATAGTTACAAAGCCATTAAGAATGCCATAAATGTTAAATTAATTTATTAAAAACAGCATAATATAAAGGAACGTACAGTGAATTCAAAAAGTTCTTAGACCTCTTTCGCTTATTTTGCATGTTATTTTGCAGCCTTATACTAAATCGTTTACTTTTTTTCCCTCATCAAGCAACACTCAAAGACCCAGAATGACAAAGTAAAAACAATTTTTTAGACATTTTGCAAATTTATTAAAAATGAGAAACTGAAATGTCACACTAACACAGGTATTTAGACCCTTTATTCAGTTTTTCGTTGAAGTAATTTTGGCAGTGATTATGGCGTAGAGTCTTCTCAGGTATGACATGACAAGCTTCACACACCTGGATTTGGAGATTTTCTGCCATTCGTCCCTGCAGATTCTCTCAAGTTCTATCAGGTTGGATGGGTCAAATTTAGGCTCTGGCTGGTCCACTCAAGGACATTGATAAAGTTGACCCTAAGCCACACCTGTGTTGGTTTTGTTTTGTGCTTTGAGAAGATTTTCATTGAGGATATCTCTTTTGTTTCTCTGTTCAGCTTTCCTTCAGACCCAACTAGTCTCCCAGTCTCTGCCGCTAAGCAGCAACCTCACATCAAGATGCTGCTACTGCAATGCTTGACTGTTGCTTTGGTATTGCGTAGGTGGTGAGTGAAGCCTGGTTTCCTTCAGATGTGATGCTTAGAATTGAGCCCAAACAGTTCAATCTTGGTTTCATCACACCAAAGAATCTTGTTTCTCATAGTCTGAGAATTATTTAAGTGTTTTTTTTGCAAAATCCAAGTAGGCTTTCCTGTGTTGTGTTGACACTCTGATGTAAAGCCTAGACTAGCGCAGTATTGAAGTGATGGTTTTGCTTTTGGAAGTTTCTTCCATTTGTACATAGGTTTTCTGAATCTTAGCCAAAGTGACTATCAGGTTCTTGGTCACATCTGTTACCAAGGCTCGTCTCTCCCAATTGTTTAGTTTGGCTAGGTGGCCAACTCAAGGAAGAGTTGTGGTGGTTCCAAAATTCTTCCATTTAAGGATTATGGAGGCCACTGAAGTTTTCCTTCAATGCTTCAGTATTATGTGTAGCCTTCCCCAGATCTGTGCCATGACACTATCCCGTCTCTAAATTCTGCAGGCAATTCTTTTCATACCATGGCTTGGTTTTTGCTATAATACACATTGTCAACTGTGGGACCTTCTAGTGGGAGATATGTGACTTTCCTAATCATGTCCAATCAACTGAATTTACAACAGGTATGCTCCAAACAAGGTGTAGAATCATCTCAACAATGATCAATTTTTCTTTTTGTTCTGACACCTAATAGACTTTGCATTAGTAAACATTTGCTAATGTCTAGACATTGATTTGTTCTGCTCCTTTTCAATTATTTCAAGCTGCTTTTGTTAACCATAAACTATTAACTATTAACAAGTTGACACAAGTCATCTGTTGTACCAAGATGAGACTGACAAATGTTGTGGCTCGGTGGGCTGATTCAACCCTTGATTAATTTATTTTGAGGCAAAGTAGCGCTATAAGATGACTTGCTGATAGTGCTGTATGTGATACCTTGCTTGTTGGTAAGGTGACTTGCTTGCTTGTACTATATATTATAATAGCAATCATGTCATGTATCAGATGAACATGACTACCAACTCAGACGCTGGCACCTGATGCCTTTCTCCAACTCCCAAAATTCAGAGGAGAGGTGCTACAGTTTTTTGGATATTTTTGTTGCACTTAGTTGCAGAGTAGAATATAGAACTCTTCAAATGCAGGTAGTGGGGAATGGACGTCGAAGGCTGCTGTACCTGCCAACAAATGTGCATAGTCCTGCATAGTTAGCATAGTCCATATATGGTTGTGATACAGTGGTAGTGCTGCTGCCTTGCAGTAAGGAGACCAGGATTTATGTCCCAAGTCCTCCCTCTGAGAAGTTTGCATGCTTTCCCCTTTTCTGCATGGGTTTCCTGTGGGTGCTCTGGTTAGGTAAATTGGTGATGCTAAATTTGCCCTAGTGTGTGGCTGAGGTCTGCATGTGTGTGTGTTTGTGTGTGTTCACACTTTGATGGACTGGGACCTGGAATAAACCAGGGTTTATTCCTGCCTTGTGCCCTATGCTAGCTTTGATAGGCTCAAGCCCCCATCATGTGACCCTGGTCTGGATTAAGTGGGTTAGAAAATGACATGGAATACTGGTTGTTTGAGGGTTGCAACTGGCTGGGGTCTGAGATGTATTCATGTGTGCACATTTAAAAGATGACTGTGATTTGTAAAGGCTATATTACATATAATTGTTCTTGTGCCATTTTTCATAAAATCAGATTTTATTTTTGCTATGTGAATTTTCCTATGTTCTTGCATATACATACTGTCCTTTAACACTCAGATCCATGCAGACGTTTATAAATGAGACCCCGATGTTTAAATTGCTCTAATTGCCTCTACTGTACAATGAAATTCTTTCTTTGCTGTTCACACCAAATGACAAAACCAACGTATAAAGATAAACATAAATAATAAGTAGCAGATAGATAATAAGTAACAGAGGCAGCATAAAGTATAAAAACATAATAGAAGTATAAAGTGTAATTGTGCAGGTAGATGTGTGATGGACTAGTCAAATACAGCTGTGTGAGGTACCTGTGTGAGGTAGATTGAATGAGGTGAACCACGGTTATAAACTCCAGTCAGTTATTCAGGAGTCTAATGGCCTTAGGAAAGAAAGAGTTCTTTAGCCTGGAAGTCCTGCATTTCATACTTCTATACATCCTGCCTGAGGGTAGAAGTGTGAACAGTTGGTGTTGGGGGTGGGTAGGGTCCCCGAGGATTGACGCAGATCTCCTGTGGACTCTGCAGTTGTAGATGCTCTGCAGAGAGGGCAGTGGGGTCCTGGTGATCTTCTCATCAGTCTTTACCTGTAAAAGTTGCTGAGGATCTTAGTTGACATACCAAACTTCCTCAGCCTCCTCAGAAGGTACAGCAGCTGTTGAGCCCTCTTGACCAGTTGTGTGGTGTTAAGAGTCCAAGTGAGGTCCTCACTGATGTAGACGCCCAGGTATTTAATGCTGTTCACCCTTTCCACTTCAAGCCCTCAGATGAACAGTAGCTGGTGAAGTCTCCTCTCATTCCTCATGTCCACCATCATCTCCTTCGTCTTGCCTGTGTTGAGGGTGAGGTTGTTGTCCTCACACTATGATGCCAGACTGTCCACCAGTGATGCGTCCAATCTGGGAAATTCAGGATGATGTTATCTTTGTGGGAGGCGACACAGTCATGGGTGAACAGGGTGTAGAGGATGGGGCTGAGGACGCATCCCTGTGGGGTGCCTGTGTTTGTGATAATGGTGGCTGAAATCTTATTACCAATCCTGACAGACTGGGGCCTGCCAGTCAGAAAGTCTAGGAGCCAGTCACAGAAGGTGGGGTGCAGGCCAAGTGCAGACAGTTTATGGGGGATAACCGTGTTAAAGGCAGAGCTGTAGTCAACTAAGAGCATCCTGATGTAGGAATCTTTGTTCTCCAGATGGGAGAGGGAATAATGTAGTGTGGCCACAATGGCATCTGAGGTGGACCTGTTGGGCCGGTAGGCATACTGCAGGGGGTCCAGAGTGTCTGGTATGCTGCTCTGAATGTGGGCCAGCACCACTCTCTCAAAACACTTCATGATGATTGGAGTGAGTGCTGCTGGCCTGTAATCATTCAGGCAGGTGGGTGGGCTTTTTTTTAGCAAGGGGGATGATGATTGTAGTCTTAAAGGAGGATGGAACGATGCGCTGACTGAGGGAAAGGTTGAAGATGGAGCAGAGAACATCAGCCAGTTTGTTGGCACATGCTCTGAGAGCCCGCCCCAGGATGTTGTCTGGTCCAGTTGCCTCATGGGGGTTGATCTTCTTTAGTGCTTTGTTTACCTGACCTGCAGAGACCATTGGGGGAGGGAAGGGGGGTTGTGTGGTCCACTGCCATGCTGTGGTGTAGTTCTTGTTCCATGAAGTAAGACACACTACACCCAGTCCTTCTTCATATTTTTTTTTCTCTCTGCCACCACTACTGTACCAGTTTAATCTTTAAAACATTTACTTTATTCTTGTGATTTAAATGCAAGAATTGAAAATATTCATTACTACAAAAATGTATTTTAAGGCACATTGTAGCTGCATTTACCCAAAATTACCAAAGTTCTGCAGCTTTAGTTTGCTTCATGGGATTCCGGCAATAGCCTGACACATAGAAATGATTCCACAGACAAATTATCTTCGTTTCTAAAAGCTTTAGTAAAAATTCAAATTAAAACAGTTCACACAAAAATGGAGAAAAATCGGTATTGCCAAGTAAAGAAAAGTTCTGATTTAAGAAAAGTTCTGTTTAAGGCTTGTAAATCTTGTTTGTTTCTTTACGTGTTCCAATACAGCTGAACCATTTCTAAAAGGTCAGAAAACTGTATGCTTATCCCACCTACAAACTGCAAATGGTTGTTTCAGCCCATGCTAGCAATGGGACCATTTCTAATTAACACACTGTATTACTGATATAGCTAGAAAGTTCTATCTCATATTAACTTACAGGGGGGGATGAGAGAAAATTATATTCTACTAGGCATGTAAGTCCGTGCTGTAAAAAGTCCGGGCTTATTGAAACTATTGAAATCATCAGAAAAAAAATTGAAATGCAGAGGCAGAGATTTCGTTTGACGGATTGCGCCTCCCCCCTCGTCTATCATCAGGTCGTCTACCCCGACCTTTCCCTCAGGTAAGCAAGCGGGTAAGCAAGTTTGCTTCCGACTCATTAACTTGCGGCCACCTTGCCAGCTCTTTGAGCTTCATTGCTGTAGCCTCACACTAACGGGCCGCGGGGCCGGACAGACAGGCACACACACTTCCATGCATAGACGTTTTATATTCTATTGAAATTACGCAAACACTAATATGAGTTTAACCTTAAGCATTAACTTTCTATGTTTGGCTCTTACACACATCATTGATACTGTACTTATAAAATTACCTTATTTTCACTTTTTATCTTTTCTTTAGTTTTCATTTATTGGATGTGAAAACAATATATATTACTGCTTCATTATGGTCATTTGTGACTTCTGTTTCCCTTATTCTGTTTCCCCATTAAGTTTACCCAGTGAAAATTTATACCCACACCAAGTACAGTATTTATAATGGTTTTCAAAGAGTTATTGTGTTTACTGTGTGCGCTTTTTACTTGCTTGGTCTTTTTCGTTATTTTCAGTGTCATACCTTTGGCTCATATCTTGTCACAGACTGCTTTGTTTTCAGGATTTCCTTACTCTGTGCCTGCTTTCTGATTTGGCTCTGCCTCCCTGCCACCCAGCATTTGAATGAATGTAGTCAGGAAACAAATTGATGGATGTTTATCTTATTAGCAGGATAAAGTGAAAATAGATTAAGTGTATTAAAGAAGTGCATAATAAAGACGGAGTGTGGTATTCAGGAGCCTGAAGTGAGAAATCAAGCCCAGTAACTGCTTTTTACCTAGCTGTCTTCTTAAAGTATGCATTATTGCATGCTGTTCTAGAAATTTGTCATGCAGACATTCACAATTGTTAGACTCTTTATGAAATGCTACCCACTTTTCAGAGATTCATTAGGTACCTTTCATTTTCATTGTGGTTGTATTTTAATATCAATGATATGTTTTGTTATAATGACAGGTATATCATAAGACTGCTATATTAGAGATGGCAGGTATAATTTCTTATTTATGCATATAATTGCAAAGTAGTCCAGAACAAATAATAGGATAGATTGTTATTATTAAGTCTTACAAAAGCATTTTATCTTAATTAGACATTTGCCAGTCTGTTTAAGAGTTCATTGTTAAAGGAAAATGGCACAGCAATCAATGTAAATCAGTGTAAACCTAAGCACCTCTAATTTTATTCTATCTCAGCTAAAAGACTTCATTAATAGCTTATTATCACAAAAGTGCACAGTTCTTGAAAGGTTCCTAATTTTAAGTCAGTAAGATTGATACTGGTAGGAATATTTTAATACCTCACTCAACAGTTGTTATCGATGGTCCTGATTTACTTTTAACTGTGGTTGCAAAACATTACCTGTCAAAAAAGTCACTGAGGACATTAGGCGACTGCCATTTCTCAAAAAATCTCTTCAAAAATAAAAAAATCTATATACAGTATATATTGTGTAATAAGAAACAAGAAACATAATAAAGAGATGAGGCACCAAAGTGATCCCTGTATATTGTATGCCCAAAACAGAACAGAAAAAACATTTGAAAAATAGTGAGTTTGTCTTGTTCAATTGCAAGCCTTCTTCAGCCTGCCCCAAGATGGCGCTGGAGCCAGTAAAAGACATCCATCTACAAGCCGGAAGGGGTGGGCTCTGGAGGGTGAAAACAGGAAGTGATGTCAGGTATGAAGGAACTGTCAATCATCCTTTCTGCAGAGTGGAGAAGGGAGATGGCATTAGGCAACATCGCCACCCTCTGGCTCAGAGTGTAACAGTTATTAAATGAGCCCTGAGGTTTTCTCCCAGACACACAAGTGTAACAACTGACAATACATCACAATATACACAATGGCTTTAGAAAGTATTCAGACTCCTTCACTCTTTGCACAATTTATTGCATTGTAGATTTAATTTTAAATGGATAATTTTGCCATTTATGCCAATCAGTCAACACTAAATAAACCATAATAACAAAGTGAAAACATGTTTCCAGAAAGGTTTGCAAATTTATTTAAAATCAAAAGCTGAAGTCTCTTTTTTACATATTAATATTCAGATCCTTAATTCAGTACTTTGTAGAACCCACTTTGGCAACAACTACAACTCTGGGTCTTCTTGGGTAAGTCTTTGCACATGTGGGCAGTGTATCCCATTCTTCCTGGCAGATTCTCTCAAGATTTTTTAGACTATGTGGGAAGCGTCTATAAACTGCCATCTTCAGCTCCAAATTGAAGTCAGGTGCATCTTGTTTGCTTCAGTTGTCCTTGAGGTGTGTCTGGAACTTGATTGGAGTCCACCTCTGGCAAAATGAATTGATTGGACGTCATTTAGAAAGGCACACACCTGAGGTCCTACGTTTCACATAAAACCCAAGGCCGTGAAGTCCAAGGAACTCTCTGTAAACCTCCATGATCAAAGTGTGGCGAGGCATAGATCAGGGCAAGGTTATATAATCACTTATAAATCTTTGAGTGTTCCCAGGAGCACAGTGGCCTCAATAATTGTGAAACACTGGAAGTTTGGAACCACCAGAACTCTTCCTAAAATTGGCAATGCAGCAAAACTTAGTAAACTGCAAGAAGGACCTTGGTTAATAAACTGAACAAAAACCCAATGATAATTGTAAGACAGCTTGAGAAGTCCTCTGCTATGACTCTGTTGAAAGGGCAACCATATCTGCAGCACTCTGTCAATCAGGAGTTTATGGTAGAAGAGGAAGCCACTCTTGAGTAAAAGACATGTGATGGCATTTATAGGACTCTGAGAGCATGAGGAAAAAGACTCTCTGGTCTGATAAGACAAAACATTAAAGTCTTTGGGCACAATTCCAAGCACTATGTCCAGCAAAGACCAGGCACTGCTCATCACCTGCATAATACCACCCCTATGATAAAGCATGGAGGTGGCAGCAACATGTTATGATGTTAGTTCATAGTGGCAGGGACAGGTAAACTGGTCAGAATTGAGGGAAGGGTGAATGCAACCAAAAACTGAGAGGTCATTGCAGAAAGCCTGCTCCAGAGTGCACACGTCCTCAGACTAGGGCAATGGTTCACATTCAGCATGACAATAACTGGAAGGATACAGCCAAGGCAATGCTGGAGTAGTGCGGGACAACACTCGGAATGTCCCTGAGTGGCCCAGCTAAAGCCCAGACATTAACCCCATTGAACATCTATAGGCAGCCCTGGAGATGGCAGTTTACAGAAACTTCCCACACAGTCTTAACAACGCTTCAGAGGATCTACCAGGAAGAATGGGATAAACTGCTGATGTGAGCAAAACTTGTAGAGACTTACCCAAGAAGACTCTAAACTGTAATTGTTGCCAAAGCGGGTTCTATAAAGTACTGAATTAAGGTTCTAAATACTAATATGAATGAAAGAGTTTAGTTTTTGATTTTAAAAAAGTTTGCTAACCTTTCTGAAAACATGTTTCCACTTTGCTATTGAGTTTAGATTAATGGACCAAAATGGGAAATTTTTCCATTTAAAATTAAATTTATAGTACAATAAAGTGTGTAGAAAATGAAGGGGTCTGAATACTTTCTGAACTCACTGTACATCCTGATTTTATTTTGGAAGTGTTAATGCAAAGTTATTTTTCTTCATTGACAGCTGCCTAAGATATTCAGATTTGTCTGGAATAACACAATGTATGTTTGACCTTTTTATGTGACTTTTCATTTGGCTGTTATTTCAAATACTTTAAAGTCACTCATTTATTCGCACTTCTACCTCACTGACTCTTATGTCCTGTCACTGTCTGGATGTAAAGTGTTTTCCTGCACATATCAGCCAGGACTTTCTTTCCGGTAGACAGATTTTATTCCCTCATACCTTCACATATACTGTATGTTAGTTAGTTAGTTAGTGACTTTAAATTAATCTCACACTGGTGTGTGAGATTGGACCATGCAAAGGACTGGCATCTGATGTGGCTAAGATAGGCCTGGCCCTCTCTGCCCTTGAATTGGATCATGCAAGCAGTGTAATATCCATCCATCCATCCATCCATTTTCCAACCCTCTGAATCCAAACTGAATCCAAATTGGTCTGCTGGAGTCAATCCCAGCCAACACAGGGCACAAGGCAGGAACCAATCCTGGGCAGGGTGCCAACCCACCGCAGGACACACACAAACACATCCACACACTAGGGCCAATTTAGAATCGCCAATCCACCTAACCTGCATGTCTTTGGACTGTGGGAGGAAACCGGAGTGCCCGGACAAAACCCACGCAGACACGGGGAGAACATGCAAACTCCACACAGGGAGGACCCGGGAAGCGAACCCGGGTCTCCTAACTGCGAGGCAGCAGCGCTACCACTGCACCACCGTGCCGCCCCCCAGTGTAATATTATTACTTCAAATATTTAAGCCTCATATATCTATAAAAGGCAAACAATCTTCCAGAATAACGAGAACCATTAAAATGAATAACTAAATTGTCATTTTTCACATTAGAGTGATTATAATGCAGGCTTTGAACACTTATGGCATGAGTAACATGGTGAAGATGTTAAAGTGGTTTTGTCCTGATTTAGGACACAAAATGATTGATGAAATGTTAATTTACTATATAATAAAAGGCTAAAGTCTGTGTGTGTGTGTCCTGTCCCTTAGATCAATCTAATTGGTCAGTGTGGCTTTGGTGTGATTGATCAATTTGGCTTTGGTGACATGATTGAAATAAGAAGTGCAAGAGTCATGAGGAAGAGTAAAGGTGCTGGAGGCATGCTGAAAGTCACCTTCAAACGTGTGAAATATAAAAGCAGAAAGGAATGCGCAAGTTTTTGAGGCAACTCAGGCCCATTCTTGCCTGAAGATTGGGCCTGAGTTGCCTTGAAAGCTTGAATCTGTTCAGTTTGCCAATAAAAAGTGTCATTTTCCTTGACTTCTCAATGCAATTAAACAGAAAACTGAGACTTCACTTTTGAGAATAATGATGTTGAGTTGTCATCCTCATTCATTCATTTGCTCATTCATTTTCCACCGCTTGTCCAGGACCGGGTCATGGGGGAAACAGTCTTTGCAGTGAGGCCCATACGTCCCTTTCCCCAGCCACACTTCCCAACCCATGGTGTGAGATCTAAACTTCCCATCAAGCTCTTGATTGTGCCCACAAAACCTTCTCAGGTTGGTGTCCGATAGTCATCCATATCAAATTCCTGAACCACCTCATTTGGCTGCTCTTGAAGCGGAGGGTCTGCTGCTCTACTCCTAGCCTAAACCAGATATCTATGGTTCTGACCAGATCTCTAAGAGAGAGTTCAGCCACCTTTTAGAGAAAGCTCATTTCGGCCACTCGTACCTGCAATCTTGTCCTTTCAGTCATTACTCAAAGCCCGTGACCATAGGTGAGGATAAGGATCTAGATCGACTGGCAAACCAAGGACTTTGCCCTCTGGCTCAGCTCCTTCTTCACTACCATGGATCAGTATAGTGACCACATAACTGCATTTGCCGTCCCGATCCATTTCTTGATCTCACCATCCCTTTTTGCCTCACTCATGGAAAAGACCCCAAGATACTTAAAGTCCCCCACTTGAGGCAGTTAATCACCTTCCACTCAGAGCGGTGGGCTGTTACTTTAACAAGCAATTTTTTCTTTGAACAGATGTCAGTCTAAATTGGATGATAGAATTACTTGGCAGCTCTGACTTTGGATCCCACTTCTTCACATGGTTAGATTTAGCCCCTATCACATTTACAGTTTCTGTGCCTGAACCATAGCAAGGTCCATTTAGAACTGGATCTGAGGTGCACAACAGTCGGTCTTTTTAATCATTCCCACTGGTGTGACTTAACCCTGAGGGGATATGTACTGGCACACTAGTTCAAGCATTAATTCTAATTTGAACCAATCTTAAATCCAACCAATGAGATCTCTAATAAAACATATATTCCTTATTTGTAGAGCTAAAAATATTTATCTCAATTTTATTCACCTTTGTAATTATCATAATTATAATTTATAAATATCAGGGATTCCCAATGGATATCCACCGTATATTATTTTAAAACATAATTTAAATAAGGTGTATCAATATTTAAGAAGCAAAATTTTATGAAGCACTATCCAAAAAAATATATATATAAATAAAGTTAAACATATATTAATATGGGATTAATATAGGGTTATTATTGTCTGCCCTGAAAAAAAATCAGGTGTGAATGGCCCCTTAGCATCAGAAGCTTCAGATAATGTTTTGGTGATCCCATTAGCAGAGAGTTAGTATTATCTTGTGTTTCTAATTATTTCTTTTACAGTTTTCCTGTTTACTTGTAATCATAACAACTGAAGGTAAACACAGGTGTGAACTGGATTCTCACTCAAAATATTTTTTGTGTATTTAATTAACCGTTAAGATTAGATTTTAGTTGAGCATTTGTAAAGTTACAGACAATAGGATGCACTGATTGTAATCATAAAGAGATGTATTTTTTAAAGGTCACACCACTCCTCTGGGAACACGTACCACATTCCTATATTACTATTAATTCTATCTACAGTATATTCAAAAAATGCATTATATTAGAGAAAGAGTGATTTCACTGCAAAAGGTAATAAATGTAATAACTTAATTTATTTATGACAGGTGAAGCTACATCTATAGGGAAAGTGTTCCAGTCCCTCAGTTTGATTTGGCACACCTCATTTAAGCGGTGAGGCATTCAACTCACGAGAGTGAGTAATAAAACAGTTACACAATGGAAACCCCTCCATAGGAGAATGCTGCTGTGTTCACCTAATTCTAAGTAAACTGATACTCATGAATGGGTACCTGAATGTCTTCACACTGAGACTTGCTCTCGGCTTTCCTTATAGATTCTCACGCAAGAAGATCTGAAAGAGCACGTCTGTTTCTCAGTGTCTCGGATGTCACAGAACAAGCTGGAGCCTGTGGAAGGGGAGCGCATTTGTAACCATCCATGGGAGAAAGTGTCAGAGATTCTTGTCTTCAGTGTGGATAAGATCAAACTGTGGAAAGAGGTACTGTCTAGCCTGTGCATGATTATTTGCTCTGTGTAAAGACCAACTAACATTACCAGATAACATTTTCATTTTCTCACACTCTGTAGAAAAAGCAGGTTTATGTCATATACTGTACATGCAATTGCTGGCTTTCTTTGGATTTTGTTTTGTAATTTACAATATAAAGGAAACCCAGTATAGCAGGAGATTTAATTATTGTTTCATAAATACAATCCCATTAATATAAATAAGAAAATATACATTTTACCAAAAAAATCAAATTATTGTAAATATACTAGATCTTGTTAAACAGTCATAGATGCTTTTCTTATTGTTAGTCAAAACTCACTAAAGTATGATTATGAACCTCATACAGTTCATATACTGTGTAAATAAAGCACAGAAACAAAGATAAAGAGTTGGGCCACCCTGAGGCAAACCCCATATATTATATTGTCAAAATAATAAAAACGTGTCGTGAGTGTAATGTCTCTGATCGAACTGCAGAAAGATGGCAGGGGTGCCAGTACAAGAAACAAGAACACACATAAAGGGTTGGGTCACCCTCAGGCAAACCCTGTATATTGTAGAACAAAATAACAAACATGATGCAACATGTAATAGGAGGAATATCTTCACAGACTCATGTCTAACATTAGACTGGTTAAAGATGGCGGTGGTGCCAGTTATGAAGCAGTCCTAGAGCCGGAAGTGATGTCAAAAGTCCATGATTTGTTGTTTTCCAGATCTGCTGAAAGAGGGAGAGGAGAAGCATTATAAGGCAGCCCCCAACTCATTGCACGGGGTGGAATGACAAGTTGAAATGCCCTGATGTTGTCTCTTAGGCACAAATACAGTATGTGACAACTGTTATCTGTCAAAAGTTAATCTAGAGTGTGAGCTGAATAGCTTGGATACGACCACTTATAGTTCCATCCATCTATGGATTCATTTTCTAATCTGCTTGTGCAGTTCAAGGTTACAAGGACCAGAGCCAACTCCAACAGCACTGGAAGTGAGTCAGGTGCTGATTCTAGGCTGGATGCTGGTCCATTACAGTTCACCCATATTCATACTCTATCAATGCAGGCCAGTTTAGAGTCACCAATTAACCTAAAAGATATGTCTTTGAGAGGATAGAGAAAGTCAAAGCCCTGGGACTGAACCTACGCAGACATGAGGAAAATGTGCAGAATCCTCAAAGGAATTTGAATCCAGGACTTTGGGGGTGTTTGTAAACAGTTCTAATCATCACTATGCCACTACACAAGCTCATGGATTTATTTTTAATCATGTTGAGCATATTTGCTATGAGAGATTTCTGTTACATGCTACATATTGATCATTGCATGTATGTGGTGATGGATAGTAATACTAACTTAAATAATGTAGGTTCTACATTTTAATTGGCTAAAATTTTCAACAGTATGACATAGATCAATTTTTCAACAAAACATCCATTTTAAAAAATCTAACGATAAGTGTGTGCACAGTGTAGTGAAGAGGGTTAGCACAGGGTAGGGAGAGGTTACTCTCACAGTCCTTTGTTCATATCATAACCTGCAAGCTGTTTTTGTGGTTTTCTCCTCATAGTCCAGGCTCCACTTACATCCCATATTTGTGTTTGTTAGGTTAATTGGCGAGTGGCATAATGCTTACAGTAACTGTCTCATGGATTATGCCTCCTGAGTTCAAACCCATCAATGCCCCACTGTGGTCTGTGTGGACTATACACATTCTCTCTGCTTCTGTGAGGGTGATGCCTTGAGCACAACTGTTTTCCTCTCACATCCCCAAAGATGTGCATGGTAGGCTGATCAGCGATTCCAGATTAGTCCTATGTGTCAGTTGACTCTGTCATGGACCATTGCTCTAATCCAGGGATGGTTATTTATCAAACAATTCTATAAAAGCAGGTTTATGTTATGATTTTGCAGTTATTTTAGGATTAATTCTGTATTTTTCCTAGGTTTCTGTTTTTTTAACTTTTATATACAGAAAATAACTTACCAAGTTACATAGTACTTCTGATACCCTCAATTAACCAATGGCACTATAATTGAGATCCATTTTCTTATGAAATTTCCTGGACAAAGTCAGGTAACACATCTAGTAATCTGATAAAAAGAGCAGTTAAAAGTTATTAAAAGCTGGCTCACCAAGTCTGAGAATTAAGCACTTAGTATCATAACACAGTGATGTTCACATTCCAATAAATAATTGAAAATTGCATAACATTTTATGCAAAAACAGCAACAAAAACAATCACAGCATGTATTATCACCTACGTACAATAAATGAAACTATGGCAATGATAATGCTGAAATAAAAATTAACAGGCGTACAAAGCAAGCAACTGAATGCATTGTACCATAAACACCACATTAAATAAATGAAAGCAGAAAAACAAATGGAATTGCAAAAAGATGAATCAATTATTCAAAATGAAATGCTTATTTCAGGCTGAGACCCAGTAAAACACTTATATAAAAGATTCGATACTTCTTTATTCCTTTCAGTTTTCATTTTGGAAGCATAAACATTTTGTAACATTATATTTTAATTGTTTTTGATCCACCATTTTGTGGCTTTATTACCATGATGCAGTGACTCATCGCTAGGGACATGGTTTCTGAGGCCATGACCTGTGACGTCTCTAGTGTGACAATATAATGGTCCACACGCAGTCTTCTCGTAGTCCAAGACTGTGGATAATGTCAAAACAAATTGCATGAGCTATTTTGATTTTCAGAGCTTGTATTTATGCTATGTTTTTTTTCTGACTTTGAATTCTGGTTTATACTTTGGTTTGTTGTGCAAGATATAGTATAGATTGGTAAACTTCTTGGTTCATGAAGTCCAGCCCGATATTTTGGTTTACTTTATATCCATGTCCAGGTCATTTCAATTCTGCCCTACCTTCCAATGAGAAAAATTTAAGAACGTTATGTATTGTAACCACAAGGGGGCACCAGAGACCCCCAAACCACAGGTGCAGTAACACAGCACACGTTTATAGGATAAAATAAAGAATTTTTGTTCTCTCAAGGCACCTTCCACAATCCTCTCCAGATGTAAGCCTCAAGTACACAATGAATCAATCACAAATCACACAATTCTTCCTCCCTCTCTCCTCCGCTGAGTGTTGCCCATTGCCTCCCGACTCTGACTCCCAGAGCCATGGAAGCGGGCTCCTTTAAAGATGAACCAGTGAGTACTTCCAGTGATATTATTTGGCCCATTGGAAGCATTTCCCGGCTACAAGAAAGCCAGGGAGATCCTCTCCCAGTAGCCCTCTACCGTCCCCCAGAACTCTAACTCCCATGCTGCCCTGCACGTATCCAGACTCGGATCCGACATTAAGAACACTGCCACTTAGAACGGTGGGGGATGAATTGCTCCCCTTCTGGTTCCAGTTATATTTGGGCATCCCAATCAGGATGGGAATCATAAGACATCCAAGCTGTTTATTGCCCTCACTTATTCCATCATTCCGTTATGGCAGGAAAGTGCTCCCATCCTGGGCTAGACACCCACTTGTCCTCTGGGGCATCTACAATATGCTTTATGATGTTAATTGGTGGCTTGGTGCAAGTAAGTGTGAGTTAGTGCATGATAGTACCCTTCAATTAAATGGCATCTAGTATAGGGTTGGTGTCTACCTTACTCTCACTGCAAACCAGAAATGGAAAAAGTAGGTCAGAAAAATCACGCTTGGAATTTGGCATGGAAAGAATGTGTTATGGTTTCCCAGAATATTTTTGTTTATGTTTTTCTTTTTAATTTTATAACACTATTTTCACATTTTGTTTTAGTCATGATTACTGCCATTCTGTGGTGATTTGTAAATGTTGGAGGCAGTCTTGTTTTTCATTACTCTGGATGACTGATGATCATGTGGCTGGCGTCATCCTCCCCATTACATAATTTCTCAATTTTATACAAGATGGCAAATTACATAATTGGTTAAATCAAAACTTCACAAATTTAAGTCTGCTCAGGCAAAGGATTAGTTATGGGCAGAACCTCATTTGGTAATTTCTTGTGATGTCTGATCTTTGTAGTCAGTTCTATTTTCAGTGTTTGATTAATGAGCTTTAAAGCAGGCTACATTTCAGAGTACTCTTAGTGCTTAACTTTGTTTTTACTACTTATTGCTCTGTTCTGAAAATCTCTTTTCTTTGTTCAATTTCTCCATTAAGCGACAATAGGGTTTTCACAAGTTTAAAGAAGTACGACATGACTGATTGCTTGGTTGTCCTTTGGAGAATGGCCTAATATGAAGTAAAGTTATACTTTGTTATCGCTCCATTGAACAAATGCACAGTTTTACCAGCTAAGGGGAATCATAGTGACACTGTGATTAACATGCGTATCTTACAGTTCCCATGAACTCGGATAAAAGTCCTCCTATGAGTGTGGAGTTTGCTTGTTCTGCTTGCTTTTTTTCTTTAAGTACTCTAGTTTCCTCTCTATTCCTAAAGAGGTTCTACAGTATATTTGCACAGTATGAGCCAGTGTGAAATGTTGCCACACAGAATTTCCTTTATGTTTATTATGTCTCGTGTAATCGTTTGTGTTTTTTGTTAAACAATGACTAAAGTAGACTTCCAAAATATCTTATGTCTACAGCTTTAAGCTGGGAATTATGGGATGCAGTGTGTGTTGTAGTTTGTTTGTTTCTTTATTTGTTTCTCTATTGGAATTGATGAGGATGGCTACTGCGGTTAACATTTTTTTCATCTTATAACCTATGCATAAAAAAGTAAAAAAAAGACTTCACAATCAGCAAAACAGTACTTCTGTTGAAAATATTTTGTTGTGAACTAGAGAGGTCCTTAGCATAAAGTCCAGACCCAAAATGGCCGCTAGAGGGGAAAAACAACATCAAAACTGGGCTAGAAACCAAAACAGCAAATATTGAATGTTTAAAAATAAAAAGATTTTATTTCACAAAAATGCTCTATTAACAGTGACGTTGTGAAAAGCACAAAAGGCAAAAAGAGCTGCATGAGAAAGGCGATCCAATGGCCCAATATAAGATACAGAGAATAGTAGGAAGAAACAGGTATAAAAATCCAGAAATCCATAAAATCACAAATTTAAATAGAAATGCAACAAAACTCACCTGTGCCAGCACATTCAGATGAACTGCCAGGGACTGTAGGTATTCCTCAGACTTTATAGGGCTAAGGGCAGCCCATTGATAATGATGGGTAGGTGGCCCTGCCTCTTATGGAACCACCCACAAAATACAAGGGACGTAACAGAACAAGCATAGACACATAAAAATTAGATAATACACAAAACTAAAATGAAACACGGAACAATGAAAATAAATAACACAAGTTATTCTTAGTTAACACAAGAAAAATAATTAAAAAGGACATAAAAAAGGAGAATGAACTTCAGCCAGGGGAGGAATCCTGGGTGAAATATAACATTTGCAGTTCTGCAGCATTCAATGAGAAACAGTGGAGTGAATTTTACCTGTTTTCTTTCTGCCATATTTCAGACAGGATGTTTATTTTTCTTTGCTGTGTTTTCTTCAGTTATTTCAAAGCATTGCTTTTCATTTATTTATTATATTTATGTATTTTTCTAACATAACAGTAGTGTACTGAGCTGCTTTTCATTTGCACACTTAATCAAACTGTGACAAAGCTGTTACCCTGCTTCATCAGAAATATGTTCTTCTATGTTTTACTTATAAAGTACTTAACAATAGTATTTGATACCGAAGGGTGCTATATGGAATTACGTTTCTGTACTACCTCTATGCTTCTTTTCTTCCATAAAATATTTTTAGATGCTTAAGATCTGGTTTAATAAAAAAATATGCAAAAGCTTTCTGGACATTCTTCAAGAAAACCTACAGCCTTTGAAGAGCCCAGAGGCGGGTGGAGATCAGAATATGGACGTATTCTCTGTCTCTGAACACATCATGTGCCTGTTGAAGAACTGGATAGAATGTGAATCCCAAAATGAGTAAGTAATGTTCAGCTCTGTCTTTCAATTTAGTAATTTCAATAAAAGAATAGATACAATTTGTATTACTGTATGCAAAAGTTCAAATGTTTTATAAAATTATGTGAATTGTATAGATGATATAAAATAAATAACAGGAGTGCAGTGCTCCAAATGCTTTATCCTCCTTCCATCATCACTCATCAATTGCATAACAACAGCAACATTTATTTTTATAGCACATTTTCATACAATAAATGTAGCTTAAATTGCTTTACAAGATGTCAAACAGATATCTTAGACAGAGAGATATTAAATAAGGTAACAATTATAATGATTAAGTAAAAAAAAATCCTTAGAAGTTTACATAACATAGATGCAGGATATAATTAGAAGGTAGAGTCCTTATATGCAATATCATATTCTAAGTCTCTACAGATAAGTATGGTGATAAGGTTAGATAACAGGGTGGACAGAAAAAGCAAAACAAAAAAATCCAGTTAAGCTGTAAGGGTACTATATGGGAAAAAGAAATGAATCTATGGAAAAAAATTCAGACATAAACGTCAGTAGGCTTTGCGCACTAGGAACCAAGTTACCTGAACTATTGTATAACATTTCAGTAAAGTAAAGCAAAACATAATCTGCAGGGGTTCCAAAGGACCATTCAGCTCCCAGTAGACATTTTACTTAACATAAATGTTCTTAAGTCATTCTTCATTATTTCCTGGCTTTGTCCCAGAGGATTCAATTCAGTGGGTCTGCACATATTATCTTTAATTTTCTGTAGGTGTCAGCAATTGACAAAATATTGGTTAATATAATCAAACTGAATTGCCCTAAAAACATTTTGCAATATGGTTTGTAATTGTTGAAACAAAGAAAGGGAAACCTATTTAGTATACATCAGCAAAACTAGATTCATATGCAGGATTAATGAAACAGATGCAACAAGAAATATAACATCTTATTAGGTTGCTAGCAAAATACCCACGCTTCACAGCGGAGAAGTAGTGTGTCTGAGACATCACACACTGCATGCACGGGTTTACCTTTCCCAGTCCTGCAAAGTCAGTTCACGTGAGCCGCTCGGAGTAAATGCATCGAAGGTTCTCAACTGTGCTTGTGCTATGTCGTGCGATCTTGTGATGTCCACATCTTTATTTAATGTTAGCTAAGAACCGGCACTAAAAAGTTTCTCTCGAACTTTTGCTGAGTCTCTGCCAAACACTAGTCTATCCCTGACCATCTCATCTTCGTTTGCATAAGCACAGTCCTTCACCTGCGAATATTTCGCGGCAGTGTGTCTATTGGATAGCTGCTGACAGACGGCCTTATATGGGCAGGCACTCAATTACGTGGGAGGCGTGACGATGAAGGACGCAACTCCGCCTCACATGGCGACTAAGCTGCAGGCTATGGCCGTATATCTGTACATAAGTAGGTTCCAGTTATGACCGTTATGCGTAGAATTTCGAAATGAACCCTGTCTAACTTTTGTAAGTAAGCTGTAAGGAATGATCCTGCCAAATTTCAGCCTTCTACCTACATGGGAAGTTGGAGAATTAGTTATGAGTCAGTCAGTCAGTCAGTGAGGGCTTTGCCTTTTATTAGTATAGATACACTGGGAGCATTAGCATTTAAGTTAGTGCAAGGAGCAGAAAATGTCCTTGCAACTCCTGTCAACTGGCAGTAACATTTATGTTAGTTCTATTAGACCATCATTAATAGGGAACTCAATGCATCAAGATAATGGATGAAGTCTCAGAGTTAATTAATCCTGGGATGTAAATAAAGACGTTGGTCAGTAGAGGATGATGGGAATTAAAGTAGGAGTCTGTCTGGCTGATACATCAGAATTATTTTGATAAGAATAGGTCACCAATCTTATTCACTTAGATTTTCCAAAATTAAATCAAATAAAGATTATTTGGTAATTTATTCCATCTGCATTTCAGTTGCGTCACCTACAATTCGTTTGCTTATGCTGAAAAAGTTCAGCTTTTTAAATCTTTCCTTGTAGCTCTTAGCTCTCAGCCTAGTTGTTCTCCATTGGCCTTCTCTAGTGCTTCTATGGTAGTAGGAAGATCCATTAGTCTGTACTTTGCACCCTACTGCTCTTTATAATGAACAGATAACTTAGAGTTGGTTTGACTATTAAAAGGAATGCTCCACCCAAAATGATATATATAAATTTTATATATCACTTACTCCATGTAGTTTGTAGTGATGGCTGAGCAAAATTTTTAATCTCATGCTTTAGTGAAGAAAAGAAATAAAGAAAATTCAAATTAAATGGGACCAAATTCTGACCACTTCTGAGTTAGGCAATACCGTATATTGTATATGTAGGTAGGTAACTGGATCAGTCACCCTCTCTGATTGATAAGGCTTGAACCATTGTTGAATAAGGCTTAGAAATGTTCTCAAAGATGACAGAAATCAATTTTTAGAAAGGACCAGGATAGGAGGTGTAAATAAAAATCATGTCAAGATTGTTAACCAGAAATCAAGACTATTTCATTTAACCAAATAAAAAATCACAGTCAAATCACAAAGGCAAAGTCATTTGACCAGGGGCCTCATGTATAAATGGTGCGTATGCACAAAAATGTTGCATATGAACGTTTCCACGCTCAAATCACGATGTATAAAACCTAAACTTGACGTAAAGCCACGTACATTTTCACGGTAGCTCCAACCCTGGCGTACGCAAGTTCTCCCCCCGGTTTTACAAACTGGCAGCACCGAGCGTCAAAGCAGTGCTACTGTTCCTGTGTGGTTTCCCTTTCTTTTTAGATCCACATCCATGACGCGGCTTTATAAATACACTGAAATTAACGGCATATTGTTTATTAGTTTAATGTATCTGATTGTAATGAACCTGTAACAATATAATGGTCCACAGAATGGTCTAACTATTCCAAATACCATACCTGCTTTAGCGTTGTTACTCTCACTGCACCTTCTTCTTCTTTCAGCTGCTCCCGTTAGGGGTTGCCACAGTGGATCATCTTTTTCCATATTACTCTCATTGTACCACTCGGAGTATTTATATCACAGTATCTGAGTGGGGAATCACAGCAGCTGATTGGAAAGAGAATTATCGGTATACAGCATCAAGCACATGCTGCCTCAGCCATGCTGTCTATTAAACTGCTCTCATACGGCAAATGCTTTAGAGCCTTTCCTCGCAGTTCAGAAACAGCTTCATCCCAAAAACTCTAAACACACTCAATCAATCCATCAAGTGCTCCTTGTAGAACACTTTGTACTTATAAGTACAATTACCTCACTGTAAACTTGCAATACAGTTATAATACTGCACAACCTGTGCCATTTAATAAAGCGTGTATTTACATATAATGACGATATCATTTTTAAGTTGAAATGCATCAGAATATGTTTATTATATTATACAGATAAAACTTTAACTTTATTTAAATAATCTATATTGTTAATAATTAAACATTGAGGACACGGTGCTGCAGCGCTAGCAAGGAGCTGGCGCTCCGTTCATGGATTGTTCCTGCCTTGCGCTGTATTCTTGCTGGGGCTGACACAACACTAGAAGGATAGATGGATAGAATAATTAAACATTTACTACGGAGATATTTCAATGTTCCTTAAAAGTTTGGAAGAATCGGTGTTCTAAGCTTACAGATGGCTTAAAGTCTATTACAGAGCTGATTGTGTGGCGATTGGGTATTTGGAGAAAGAAAAGTAAGGGCAGGAATTGGGGGTTAGTACGTTTGAAAGAGACAGTACTGCTGCAATAAATTATTTCATCGAAGGTCACACACGGCGCAGCAAGCATCTTCCGTGAGGCATGAGCAATCACTGCGCCACCGTGTTCCCATGTTTAATAACATGCTTTAACTCCTATCATCATGAAAATATCAAGTATAAATCTCAGTAATTTAATTATTCAGAGAGCTGTAATATCAATAATGTAATGGATTCTATGTCCTGTCGGAGGAAGAGAAAGCCCGTTTAAGAAGCATGTAGTGATTCACACACATAGAGCACATAGAAGATCAAATACAAAACAAAGCATTTAACGTGCTACTTTAGTTACGAAGGGATTTCAGAAACTAGTAAATGAAACGATTTTAAGATGAAGTTTATGATGTTCTTCTTTAAAGACAAAATAAACTACGTGATTAAAGTAGAAATTTCAGGATTAAAGTTAACATTTCGAGCTTTTCCCCACTGTGTCCCTATTTTTTTTCTTTTCTCTGTACCGTAATAAGCTTTCATATGACACTCAGACGGTGAGCTACAACTCGCCTTTTCACAGTGTTATGCATGAGGCCCCAGAAATGCACCAAAGATAAGAACCAATAATTTGTGGAATTTAATGCAATATCGGATAGTGTGGAAGCGCTTGCACTGATCTTTATACTGTCACATAGTTCACATCACACATTGTGCAGCTCCAAGGTATTGTGGGAAATATTTTATGGCAATGAACTATGCAGTCATCTGAACATGGCAGTATCTATCTATCTATCTATCTATCTATCTATCTATCTATCTATCTATCTATCTATTCTAATCAATTGTATATACTGAAATGCATACACTATATTTTAATTTTCCTTTTAGGATTAACACATTTTTTCTAAACTAATTGAATCTAATCTAATGTAGGAAACAAAATCGCTATATAGTGTAAAAGTTACACTCTATATTGAAATAGAAAAATGTAATGAAAACTACCAATCATAAGAAAGGCTTTTAGGTGTGGCATGTTATGTTCCCTGTTAGTGAGTTCTTTAGTCTCCAATACACTCCACCCTTATTTGTGATTGTTTTGTTATAATAAAGCATTTTCTGTGATGTACCATTGCCTGTTTTGCTTTATTTGGGATTGGGATCAGTTCAAGAATGTCCCCTATTGTTCACAACACATATTCTTTGCAAAGCATTTTAAAAACAGAAAAAAATATTTAAAATGGATCTTTTAAAAAATGAAATGAGTGACTCAGCCTTCACTATTCTAGTCATACAAACTCATTTTTTTTACAAACACTACAACAATAATTTATATTTGAATAGCCCAAAATCACACAAATGATGAATCAATGGGCTTTAACAACAGCCCCCCAGCCTCGATTCTCTAAGAAGACAAGAAAAAATACTAACAAAAACATTGTAGGAGAAATAAAGGAAATCTTGGGAAGGGCAATTCAAAGAGAGACCCCCTTCCACGCAGTCTGGGCATACAATGGGTGTCTCTTCTCGACACTATATGGTCAAACTATCATTGCCACCACAGAAATACAATGTAATTTGTTCTTGTGCAGTGCTCCTCACCAAATGAAAGCACGTACAGCCATGACAACTACCTTGTAAAGCAAAATGCAGAAAAGATTATACCAATCACTAAATACAGAACTAGCATGTGTAAAGACAAATATTTGTTAGAATACAGAGCAAATGAAGTAGAAACTGATTAATGTAAATGGAAACCAATCATATCTGTCCATTATTCATTGTAGAACTATGGCCAGTTCAGAATGGAGAAGGTAAAATTACAAGAAAGAAAGTCAAGGACAAAGTCAGACATAGTCAGAGTCCTGGAGACCTTGGCTAACTAGTCAACTACCCCCTCCTGGGCATTACGCAGCAGAGTCAGTGCTGAGCCGTCTAGTCTGATGAAAGGACCCTTTCATCTGATGATTCCAAAGCTCCTTTATTTAAGATGACTTTTCCATTGGCTGGAGAACAATTTGGCAGTAGAGCAATGGCACCAAATGCCACATCAGGATAGGTTATTAAACAAAGGATTTTTGGGTGCAAAACTACAAAAGGCATCTACAGTAGATTGGCAACCGATATCACTCTGAAACCTATTTAGCAAGTTTGAGATTGTTAAGTATGAAAGGCACTATATATACAAATTAATTAATACCAACTTGTAAGAATAAATATATCCACACTACTACAGACAGTTATACCATATGACCTAAATATCTCATCAAGTAAAATGCATGTTTGTCTGGAGTTATGTGACATAGAAAAAATATTAAGCTAATTTCCAGTAATAGGCCTTTAGCCCGAGTTTGGTTGCGCTAAACAGGAGTGCAGTGTATGCTGGGAGAGCTGGAATGCAAAGTGGGATTTCAGAGTGTTTTGTATAGTCAGGGTTTTTATGAGCTTCCTATTCCTGGGAACTAACCTTATGCTGCAAGTGGGATGAGTTTGTGTTATGAATTAAAAGTTTCCAAAAATCATTTCTTTACCATTCAGGAAACTGTACTAATTCTTTTTGGGAAATTGCATTAGTCCTTATTAAGTATCATCTAATGTGAGTATTAAAGTTTTTCAATCTTCTGGGGAAAAGTTTGCATTAATTTTTATTGTACTTTTTGTATATTGCGTCTCAGTTTTGTTTTGTTGTGGGAACAGCCATTTTTGAGTCTATATTTAGTACGTGTCTCCTCGTTGCTAGTGAAGGCTGGTTTTGTATGACATCACATCACACATCTTCAGCATGACACATTACATTTAAATGGATTTCTTACATAAAACTGAACCTATGCTTTGCACTTCTTTTTCTTGAATTGCTGGCTTTTTTGAAATCCTTGCATGCCTCTTCAGACCATGAGTTTTTTTTTTTTGTTTCATTTTTTTTCAGTTTTGGCTTAGTCATTTCCATCTTTCTTGTCTTTTTGATTACCTCCCCTTTCTTTCTTTGATTCAGTTCGTGGTCTCTTTACTTCTAATACTATTCTCTCTTTTCAGGTCCTGAACAGTATTTGCTGTTTATAATTTTGAGTGATAATGATGTTTTGCAACATTTTTTGTTCTTATATAGACTTTTAATGTTTTCTTGAGTAAGTGTGTCTTGTGTTATGTGTCCATTGGAGGAGCGCTATCTTTTAAAAAACTAATACTTTCAGAAGGTTTTATGTCTACTTCCAAAAATATTTTTCTTAAATTTTCATTGAGAAAACAATCTGCAATTAAGAAATTAAGTCACCTAGAAATACTTAACATCACCTTGCCATTGCTAATGTGAAACTGCATGAAAATTTAACCCACACAGGTTTTATGATACAGTTACAGTTGTGATTGTGTTTTAACTGTAAAGGGAACATTGGAAAGGTACTGCATAAAATAAAGTTGTTTATTTTATTATGGCAGATCTGATCATTACCTAGAAGAAATAGAAAACAGTATAAAGATTCTACCCCAGTGGCCAAATATTCAGAAATATCTCATGAGAGAAAAAGCCATAAGAAGCGTATGTATAGAGTCAGTGAGATTTTTCAAAGGTAAGGCTTTTCCTCTGTAATGTTGTAGATTCAATATTTGGTTTAAAGTAAAAACTCTATGGCATTTCCCCATGATTAAATACAAATATTCTTCTTTATGCATGTGTGTTGGGTTAATGGGTATTTTTGTCTGTTATGTTAGTGATATTAAAACTTTATTTGACTAATTTATAAAGAGTATGGTGTTGTTTTTGGTGTGCTCAGTAAACCATAACATGACATACATTGTGTGCCCTGACTCTCTAAGGGAGAGAAAATGAATTACTAGGTGAATGGAAATAGAATTACTAACATTTGGTCTGGTTCAGTGCTTCTATGCCTTTACTGTTATTATTCAGTTTTCTGAAGTAAATCTATTGCCATGAGACAAAAGATGTAAAAATGATGAAACAATGAATTAAAAATGGTTATCTTGCAAGTGTACCTGATAACCTGAAATCATGTATGCTAGAAAGATAGTTCCATTAGCTCTCTGCTTTATAAAGCACTGCATGATGACTGCCACCTTAGGGAAATGATTTTGTAGCGTTTAATATTCAGTATCAGCTGGACTCAGAATGTGGTTGCACTTCCAGTGCCTTCATGCCCAGTGTAGGCCAATGTGTCATATGTCATATGCATTTTTGCTCATTTTAACATGTACAAACGTACTTTTGCAAAAGATTTGAAAAGGCTAGTATGGATGGTGATCTTTTTAATTTAAAAATGTTGTTTTTACATAGTGTGGATATAGCCTTAGTCTTTAACAATGAAGAAACACAAACCGTCTACCGACAAGATGTTAAATCTTATTGATACAGTAGTCTTTAACAATAGTCGAAGAGTTAAAAGGAAAGAGTAGTACATCTTTCCCTATCTCAGCCCCCATGCCAATTGCGCTTTCATGCAGCCACCCATGTCTCCACACCCATACACTGTACATATTTTATTCCTCACAGGTGGCACAGTGGTAGTGCTGCTGCTTTGCAGTAAGGAGATTGTGGGTTCGCTTCCTGGTTCCTCCCTGTGTGGATAGTGCTTTGAGTACTGAGAAAAGCACTATATAAATGTAATGAATTATTATTATTATGATGGCCAAGAACAATCTGTCTGATTATTTCCAAAAATGACATTAGTGATATAGAACGGGCACTGATAAGTTTCTCTGCAGATATGAAACATATGGTATGTCATTTGTCTGTTGGCTAACATATTAAACTTTTTCCATTTTCTCATTTAGATATTATAGGTTTCCTGGAAAGAGTATCCCCTCATTGGATGACAGCTGCAATCGATGAGTTTATAGTCAATTTGGACATTTTAATAACGGAAATAAAACTGGTAAAACTTCATTTCACTTGAATTGTTATCTGTACATGTCATTTATAGGCAAGGTGTATTTTTAAAACTGATTAAATTGATTATTTAATAGTTTTAACTATTTCTTATTGTATTATTCAATATTAAGAACTATCCTGACAATCATCATCAGCTAACAACACTCACTTTCTTCTGTATTTGTTCTTAGTCTAACTTCTTCACATTGGTTCACATAGTCCCAGTTAGTTGCATAAGTTCTTGTTTGATTTTAGCAGTTTTGTTTCACAAATATACATCTCGTGTTGCACCAGTATGGTTGAAAGGTGATATTCCTAACAAGTTAATCAACACCATTGGTGGGCCAAAACTTCAAGAAGTACACCTAATACTGGTGCTGGTCATAAAATTAGAATATCATGACAAACTTGATTTATTTCAGTAATTCCATTCAAAAAGTGAAACTTGTATATTAGATTCATTCATTACAGACAGACTGATGTATTTCAAATGTTTATTTCTTTTAATTTTGATGATTATAACTGACAACTAATGAAAGTCCCAAATTCAGTATCTCGGAAAATTAGAATATTTTGAAAAGGTTCAATATTGAAGACACCTGGTGCCACAATCTAATCAGCTAATTAACTCAAAACACCTGCAAATTAAATGGTCTCTCAGTCTAGTTCTTTAGGCAACACAATCATGGGGAAGACTGCTGACTTGACAGTTGTCCAAAAGACGACCATTGACACCTTGCACAAAGAGGGCAAGACACAAAAGGTCATTGCTAAAGAGGCTGGCTGTTCACAGAGCTCTGTGTCCAAGCACATTAACAGAGAGGCGAAGGGAAGGACAAGATGTGATAGAAAAAAGTGTAGAAGCAATAGGGATAACTGCACCCTGGAGAGGATAGTGAAACAAAACCCATTCAAAACTGTGGGGGAGATTCACAAAGAGTGGACTGCAGCTGGAGTCAGTGCTTCAAGAACCACCACGCACAGACGTATGCAAGACATGGGTTTCAGCTGTCGCATTCTTTGTGTCAAGCCACTCTTGAACAAGAGACAGCGTCAGAAGCGTCTCGCCTGGGCTAAAGACAAAAAGGACTGGACTGCTGCTGAGTGGTCCAAAGTTATGGTCTCTGATGAAAGTAAATTTTGCATTTCCTTTGGAAATCAAGGTCCCAGAGTCTGGAGGAAGAGAGGAGAGGTATAGAATCCATGTTGCTTGAGGTCCAGTGTAAAGTTTCCACAGTCAGTGATGGTTTGGGGTGCCATGTCATCTGCTGGTGTTGGTCCATTGTGTTTTCTGAGGTCCAAGGTCAACACAGCTGTCTACCAGGAAGTTTTAGAGCACTTCATGCTTCCTGCTGCTGACGAACTTTATGGAGATGCAGATTTCATTTTCCAACAGGACCTGGCACCTGCACACAGTTACCAGTACCAGTACCTGGTTTAAGGACCATGATATCCCTGTTCTTGATTGGCCAGCAAACTCGTCTGACCTTAACCCCATAGAAAATCTATGGGGTATTGAGAAGAGGAAGATGCAATATACGCAAGACCCAACAATTCAGAAGAGCTGAAGGCCACTATCGGAGCAACATGGGCTCTCATAACACCTGAGCAGTGCCACAGACTGATCAACTCCATGCCACGCCGCATTGCTGCAGTAATCCAGGCCAAAGAAGCCCCAACTAAATATTGAGTGCTGTACATGCTCATACTTTTCATGTTCATACCTTTCAGTTGGCCAACATTTCTAAAAATCCTTTTTTTGCATTAGTCTTAATTGATATTCTAATTTTCCGAGATACTGAATTTGGGACTTTCATTAGTTGTCAGTTATAATCATCAAAATTAAAAGAAATAAACATTTGAAATACATCAGTCTCTGTGTAATGAATGAATCTAATATACAAATTTCACTTTTTGAATGGAATTACTGAAATAAATCAACTTTGTCATGATATTCTAATTTTATGACCAGCACCTGTAAACATACCAATGAGCTTTATTGGTTAATTGGCTTGCTTGGTGGAGACTGAGTAATCTGGGGAGTCCAACGCTTTGATTATTGATTATTCTGATGTTGGGAACCTCACTTCTGACTTTGCAACTTTGCACCTCATTCTGCATACTTTAAGTGAGCTTTATGCTCTTTCTGATAATATGTATTTCTATACAAGTTTTGCAGCCATCATATACCCCCCCCCCCCCCAATCAAGTTAGCTTAAAACCCCTGTTATGAGTTCTATCTTCCATAAGTGTACTAGTTACAGAGGACAGTTTTGAATATTATGAGCATTCTGAAATCGTTACTTCAAATTGTATTTGGCAAACTACAAGTGCAAAGTCAGCATTTATTTCCAGATTCTACATTTTTCTGGTATATCACAGTAATCCCTTATGATTCGCAGAGGTTAGGGGCACAGGACACCATGAAAGCGAAAATCCATGTATATGCTTTGCACCTATGATTACTGTATATTCTAAGTTTATTGCACTAAATAAGATGCAAAAGTTGTGAGAAATGTGAGAAAGAATGATCACTATGCGAGCAAGTCATGTGTCTGAGGCAGGCTGCTGAGACAAAGACGCATGATGCCCCCCAGCAAAGTGCGTAGTTCAGCAGTTCTTTAGAGAACTGTACCTTTCTACAAAATTTAACTTATTATAATAAATTAGTGTGTATATTTATGGTAGTAAAATTATTAATATTGCAGATGCAAAACCATTAAGCACACAATTTCAAACACTAATAACACAGTTCAGTTTCGCAAACGCAGATGATGGTGGTGTAGTAGTTATGAAATGAAATCTCCTGTGAAAAGCCTCCTGAAAGTTTTATAAGGTTTTGTACTATCAAGATGCCTGTGTAATTGAAGATTTGTAGAGGCAGGGAGAGCTCCCTAGACAAAGACATTTTTTACGAACACGAGGGCACAGGACAAAAACATAAATTGAAAGAAAACTGTAATCCAATGGATGTAATTGTAATCCAGTTGTGTAGTGAAGTGTTGAAACATAAAGACGATGCTGTCAGCTTCGTATGATTCACCTTTCAAGCTAGCGCCCTCATTTTGTTTCTCCCTTGCGGCAACCGCCAAATGCTTTCCAATGATACAGTACTTCCAGGGTTACTGGGATTTGCAGTTCATTTAAGTAGGACTTGCTACAGCATCATCTGTAGTTTTGTGCAATAGGTTTCAAAACCTGCAAAATAATTTCCAGTTAATTATTGATGATAAACCAGTGAATAGACGAGTCCGTGAAATGTAAACCCAAGAATCACAAGGGCTGATCTGCATTTGAAATCATATTACTTTTTTGCTCTGATTAGGCAGGGCAAATTATTTTAGTAATTCTAATTTAGTTTAATGGGTTACTGTTTAAGCAGCAGGACTTATTATTGAAATAGGTTAAATTTCTGCAATATTAAAGTCTCAAAAGATCTTTGTTCTGTGTTGGCAATCTGACTCTCTTAAACTAATATCACCTTGTATCATCGTCTAATAGCAAACATGCATTACTTTGGTGCCTTGTCCTCATAACACATGTGGTGGACGGCTGGGTCCCATGCCCGGCCAGGACGCCCCTGCTACATATGTTCCGGGGGAGCAACCAAGGAAAGTTCAATACCTCTCCCAGGATACTTGGTTGCAGCCTCCTGGGCCAACAATGATTCCCCAGCCTCCCGCCTGGCTCCATGGGAGATGGAGTCTTCCACAGCCTGGTTGGGAGCTGGGATGGTCGCTAGGGGGTGCTGCATGGAGTCAACTGCCCGGCTGGACGAGTCTTCAGCCCCACCTGGAAGTGCAGTTAGGACCAGGTGGTCAAGCACCTGGAATGCTTCCGGGTGGGCTATAAAAAGGGCCAGCCACCACCACTCATGTGCCAGAGTCGGGAGGAGGAGGACTAAGCTTGAGGAGAAGTGGTGGTAAAGGAGAAAGAAAGAGTGTTTTGGTGGTGTTGTGTTTGCTTTGGGACTGTGTTGGGCTGTGTGACACGGGGAAGACGTGTCCCACGGCTGAAGAGAAAATAAAAGCCTCTGTTTATTTTGTACGTGCCTCTGTGTCAGTCTGTGCCGGGTCAGGCGCTTATATAGCGCCTTTTTACACACACCATCACAGTATGTTTTAAAAAAGAAAAAATAAACAGACATAAAAGTTGGTCGTATGGAACTGACAATTAGCCTTTAGTCCGTAGTTCCTTCAGCCCCTAGTGAGTCTTCTGGTAGAAAGAATTGACCATCGGGCTCAGTCAGTGGCCATTTGGGTTGCTTCTTTTTAGGTTATATCACAAGCTTGAAGGTATTGCTGTAATGTTCTCCAAGTCTTCCTGGAACTTCCCCTACTCTGCTGCCCCTCAGTGGTTTTCCACTCCATTGTAACACGGGCTGGATGATATTTGGTCAGCCAAAAGATGTGCCTTCCAGACTTCAGTCTGCATTCTTCCACGAGGTCCTGTAGACTCTTTAGCTCTGATTGTTTCAGTATTCCTTTATTTGTCACATGATCCAACGATGTGACCCTAAGGATACTCCGGAGGCCTCTTTGGTAGAATGCATCTAGTTTGTGAGCTATGTTCACTATGGTCAGTGAGACCATGTCTCACTGGCATAAATTGCGATGGGTAAAACAATTGACTTGTACACTAAACTGTAATATTTTCACTTCTCACATTTTCCTGGAAACAGTTGACCAATAGATTTTTACTGCTTACTTAGATTTTATACAGTAACTATTTAGTATTTCATATCATTGCTTGTAGAGTTCTGTGCAACTGTTTCTCTCTAGTAGGCATGTTCTTCAGAGGATGCACTAGGACACACATTTTTTTGTATAAACATAAAAAATATTTTGATGGATCTAGAAGAAGGATTGATTTAATGTGAATAAAGCCTGAGAAATACAGCAGTATGAGTGTTCCTTAATGTAATCAGTAATCACATGTACAATAAGGTACTTTTTCCAAGGATATCCATCTCTGTTCAGCATTTTCCTTTGTTGGCCAAATCTAAGTTTGATGGATATGATGCAGTCGTTTCTTTGTATAGAACTCAACATAAATAATGAGACCAGGCCTCAAAGATTATTTTCAAATACATTTAGTACTCTGTCCTGCTACCAGATGGTTATAAACCTCAACAGGCATTGGAGTTGGACTCAATCTACTCAATCTTGCCTAAAGACACACTTAATGCCTAAAAACTCTTTCCACTCTCTCCTTGCTTTGATACCACACTACATCAACATAAGCCTGTAATCTCCTCTGCGCTTTCTTCAAGATGTCAATCAGTTTATAACAGCCTTTTTAAAACTTTATCCCGCCAGATTCTGATGACCAATAAAGAAGTTTCCTGCAAGCAAATGGTGACCCTGATCAGCAACACTCTAAGCCTTCCCCAAGATCCAGTTTTCTTCAAAAAACTCGATGACCTCCTGTGCCATCATGCTTCCTTGAATCGTTCCAGGAATTGGACGGACCACTTTCCTTCTATTAAAGGATGGCTAGCTTCGGTAAGCAAAAACAGCAGGTGCCTTTGTATGGAGCAAGGAGTGAAGACAAATTGTAAGTAGGTGCACCAAAGTGATTGACACAAAGCTTAAATTTTAAAATATACATTATAGATCTTCATTGTGTGGAAACAGCTTTAGAATTTACAGAAAGCAAGAAGTTAAGCAAAATGACACCTTTTATTGGATCCTAGAAAGATTACAATATGCAAGCATTTAAGGCAATTCAGGCCCCTTCTTCAGGCAAGATGTAATCATCTTGATTACATCTTGCTTGACGAAGGGGCCTGAATTGCCTTGAATGCTTGCATATTGTAATTTTTATAGTTAGCCAATAAAAGGTGCCATTTTGCTTAACTTCTCACTACATCCATAATGGCTAACACGGTACAACACTCTAGTACTACAGAAAACAAGAAGAAATTTTGATCAGTTTTAAATCTTTCCTTATGTACCTTATATAATTGAACTGAAATTGGAGATCAAGAACAAAATATACTGTAAGTTGAATTGAGTTGAATTAGTTTTGCAGTACCACTGTTGTCTCAGGAATCCATATTCGATTCAAATCCTGATCCTGTCACATGCTTTATGGAGTCTTTATGTTCTCCCCATTTGCACGTTAGTACTTTTTCTCTTGGCCCCAAAGTTTCTTCCACCAACCCAAAGACATATATCTAAGGATTCCTAAAGATTCTAAATTGGCCCTGTGTGATAATTGGCCCTGATCTAAGCACTGTGATGTCCCTACATTGATGGATTAAAGGCTAGAAGTCCACATGACCGTCATCATCAAGTTCTTCCATGAGAACCCTGAATACCATGAGGACTGATTGAGGTCATTTCTGTTAGGTAGAATCCCTAGAGGGGGCTGGGTGGTCTTGTGGTCTGGAACCCCTGCAGATTTTATTTTTTTCTCCAGCCGTCTGGAGTTTTTTTTTTTTGTTTCTTTTTTCTGTCCTCCCTGGCCATCGGACCTTACTTTTATTCTATGTTAATTAGTGTTCCCTTATTTTAATTCTTATTTATTTTGTCTTTTTTCTCTTTCTTCATCATGTAAAGAACTTTGAGCTGCATTATTTGTATGAAAATGTGCTTTATAAATAAATGTTGTTGTTGTTGATATAGAATGTAGGTGTGTGTATGAGTGGGCCTTGTGATGGACTGCCATACTATCTAGGGTTGCTTTATGTATTGCATGTAATGCCAGAATTTCCTCCAGGGTCCTGTGGCACTGAATAAAATTAAGTGGCTTGGAGAGAGAGAGGGGGGCTGGGAGCATGTGCAGATTTTACAGCGCGTTGCTGCACCCACAACACAACAAACCACCCAGATTGGGACCTGAGTTCATCCAGTGACACCTCAGAACCACACTGGAACAGTGTGAAATTTTTTGACAGTAGCTGGAGTGCCAATCCTGCCTCCAACCCCCACGTTTTCCCTGTAAATTAGAGGACATTCATGCAGGGCTGGATGTAGATTAACGTCATAACCTGAGACAAAGAAATTGCTGGTTAGGAGCCTTGCTCAAGGGCCCAACAGAGTAGAGTCACTTCTGGCATTTATGAGATTCCATCTGTTTGCCACCTCAGATCCCTATCCTCAGAGCCACCACTCCACCAAGTGGCTTGGAGAATGTCATATTAATATAAAACACTAATAAAAACTTTTTTTTCACTACTGTGATCCATACTACTGTATATCCATTAATTTTCAGGACCTATTTTTTTCTAGTACAGGATTGCAGGGAGTGAGAGCTGGATGTTTTAGGCAGAAAGCAAAGCTAGATGTGACAGAAATGCTAATCACAATGATTCTGAAATCAAAAGGTGTAAGAAATAATGTTTTTGAAGGATCTCACGAAATAAATAGAATTTTTGAAAGGAATGTGTCTTTCTCCTTGGAAGGACAATGGAAACAATGTGTTTATATACAAAATAACAGATAGATAGATAGATAGATAGATAGATAGATAGATAGATAGATAGATAGATAGATAGATAGATAGATAGATAGATAGATCTTTATTGTCATTGTCACTTTTACAAAGGAACTACGACATTGAAGGTGCAGTCGACTCAAAGTGAGGCATAAGAGTTAAAAAGACAAGAAGAGAGAAAATAGTAAGAGACCGAATAGTAATAAAAGTATTTTACAAAATATACAAATTGCACTTGTTATATATACAAATTGCACTGGTTGACTTAAGGTCTATATTGCACATTGGGAGAATGATATGGAGCAGTTTTATTCTGAGTTCAGGGCCATAATTGCTTTCGGATAAAAGCTGTTTTTAAGGCGGTTTGTCCTGGTTGTCATTGCTCTGTATCTCTTGCCCGATGGCAAAAGCTGGAAGAGGCAATGACCAGGATGTGATTAATCCTGTGAAATGTCTATTGCTTTTTTGCGGCATCAGGAGGTGTAGATTTGTTCCAGAGTGGGTAGGGAAAAACCAATTGTTCTCTCCGCTGTACTGACGACCCTGTGGAGCGCTTTCCTTTCTGAGGAAGTGCAGCTGCCGTACCACACACACAGTCCGTACGTGAGCACACTCTCGATGGAACAGTGATAAAAGGCAAGGAGCAGATTTTTGGGGAGATGGTTCTTTCTGAGGATTCTCAGAAAATACAGTCTCTGCTGTGCCTTCTTCAGCAGCTCCTTGGTGTTGGCGCTCCAGGTCAGATCATCCTCCAGCTCAATGCCTAGAAACCTGAACACCGGGTGAAGTAATGGTTAGCACTTCTGCTGGACACCTCTAGAGTCCTGGATTTGAATCTCGTGCACGTTAGCCATGAACCTGCATAGGGTCCCCCACAATGTGAGCGCTGAATTAATTGGTGGCTCCAAACTGACATTGTATAAGTGGGAGTTTGTTTCATATCCAAGGCAACTTACTGCCTTATTCTCCAAGGCAGCTTGCCAGCTGTCTGCTCTGTCAGAGGAGGGCAGTATGGCTCCCTATGTTCCCTTCTGAAACAGTAGTGTACCCTTTGGTCGACAGGTGATGCTGCAATCTCTGGTTTTTACTCCTTGGCCTTACTCTGTTTAGGAGACAGTTAGGCATCCCTGCCATTTGCTGCTTTAGATGTTCCTTAGAGACTGGAGGAAATAATTTCCCACTCAAGCCTCCTCTCTTGCATACTTGTTCCCACTCTCTTGCCTAATGCCCCCACAGCACACAAAACACCCATGCAGAGCATGTTAACCAAGAATCCGTTGTGTTTGCCTTGCTCAGTGCCATCCTAGTGGTTCTCTTATCCCTGGTAACCTCTGACAAGCTAAGCACTTCTTCATAGAAGACATACAATACTGTATTCATGGCTTTGTTATAGAATGCCTTGTAACATTCCTTAACATGAAGGGTACTACAAAAATTAAACTACTGATAATACTGCATGTCCAAATTGTTTCTTAACTGCAAATATTATAATGATTACATCTGAAATTAAAAAGCAGCAAACACAAAACCACTTAACAGAAAGACAATTAAGTACCAAAGTAAGAGGAAAACTTTATAAATATACTAGCTGCCTGTGCTGCGTGACTCTGCCCATGTGGTAATGAAACAGGACTAACTTTAAAAATCAATAAAAAAATTTTAAAAAATGTAATAATTTGTATTGAGAAGAATTTATATTGAAAGCTTTCATATCTGAGGGCTTTACTTGATATATAATATTTTTGGTTTTGCTATCAGGGGTGAGAATGTAGCTGTGATCTCTTTGCCAAAATGTAAAAAGTTGGCAAAGTATCTCTGGCCAAGCGGAAGGGCCATGGTACAACATGAAATGTTGACACTGTATCTGATCGTGTTCAGCTCTGATGGGAGAGCGTTCCCCCGCATGGGGAGAAAAGCACATAGCCATGATATCTCTGCCAATGAGCAGGTACCCTCTAAAACACACTTAGCTCTGATCTCTCTCTCAAAAACATCAGACGTTACTTTTTAACAGTCTGTAGATGATAATGTCTGCTGAACACACAGGTTTTGCTAGCTAAGTGGAGGCAAGGTACGTTCCAACATGTGGTGAGAGGTAGAGCGATTTGAACAAAGGCTGGCACGTGAGTGAGGAGGGCCCCGCCTGGCTCTCCACTCCTGAGGTCTCGCTTTCCTCTCCCCTCGGCCATCAGCCTGTCTCTTGGATTCGCAGGAATAAATTGGTGCTGCAACCGAACTATAATACTTAGCGTGATGAGAGAACTCACAAAATCAACCGGAATGGTCAAGCAAAATATAGAAAAAAACACGTTAGGAAGTTCTCTTGTGAAAAGCGGACAGACAGAAGTTGGATTTTATATATACTCAGCAAAAAAAGAAACGTCCCCTGACTTTCAACTGTTTTTACTTTCAGTAGACTTAATGTGTAAATATTTGTATGAACACTAAAAGAGTCAACACCATAAGACATAAACTAAAAATGTTTCACAATGTGTCCCTGAATGAAGGGAGGCTCAAAATCAACAGTACCAGTCAGTATCTGCTGTGGCCACCAGCTGCTTGAAGTACTGCAGTGCATCTCCTCCTCATGGACTGGACCAGATTTGTCAGTTCTTGCTGTGAGATGTTACCCCACTCTTCCACCAAGGCATCTGCAAGTTCCTGGACATTTCTGGGGGGAATGGCCCTAGCCCTCACCCTGCGATCCAACAGGTCCCAGACGTGCTCAATGGGATTGAGATCTGGGCTCTTCGCTGGCCATGGCAGAACACTGACATTGCTGTCATGCAGAAACTCACGCACTTTTTGCCACTCCTGTCTGGTCCAGCGAAGGTGGGTTTGTGCCCATAGGCGGCGTTGTTGCTGGTGATGTCTGGTAAGGACCTGCCTTACAACAGGCCTGCAAGCCCTCAGTCCAGCCTCTCTCAGCCTATTGCGGACAGTCTGAGCACTGATGGAGGGATTGTGTGTTCCTGGTGTGACTCGGGCAGTTGTTGTGGCCATCCTGTACCTGTCACGCAGGTGTGATATTCGGATGTACCGATCCTGTGCAGGTGTTGTTACACGTGGTCTTCCACTGCGAGGATGATCAGCTGTCCTTCCTGTCTCCCTGTAGCGCTGTCTTAGGCGTCTCACAGTGTGGACATGGCAATTTATTGCCCTAGCCACATCAGCAGTCCTCATGCCTCCCTGCAGCATGCCTAATGCACGTTCACGCAGATGAGCAGGGACCCTGGGCATCTTTCTTTGGGTGTTTTTCACAGTCGGTAGACAAGTCTCTTTAGTGTCCTGCGTTTTTAGAACTGTGACCTTAAATGCTTACTTTCTGTAAGCTGTTAAGGTCTTAACGACCATTCCACAGGTGCATTTTAATTAATTGATTATGGTTAATTGAACATGCATGGAAAACATTGTTTAAACAATTTACAATGACGATCTGTAAAGTTATTTGGATTTTTAAAACATTATTGTTGAAATACACAGTCCTGAAAAAGGGACGTTTCTTTTTTTGCTGAGTATATATAGAGATAACAAGGGATAAATCGGAAACAAAAGCTTCAGTGTTACCTCTGAGGATCAAGGTTAGTGGAATAATGTAAACTTTTGACCAACCTAATGAGAGATTGATTTATTTATTATATTGTACAACACTGTAAGCTTGTGCCACCTTCAAGGCAGATTCCTCCCAGCATACAGTAGGCTCAAGTGCTCTATGGGACCATCCATCCATTTTCTAAACCTGCTTTATCCTAGAAGCCCTTCTTAGCAAGCATTGTGTGGAAGACATGAATCATACCTGGACAAGTGTCAGTCCATCACTGGATAAACACACAAACACAGCCACAGGCCAGTGTGGCATCACCAATCCACCTAACCTTCATATTTTTAGTCTGTGGGAGGAGACCACAGCAAGCCCACACAGTCACAGGGAGAACACACAAACTTCAGGCAGGGAGGACCCAGAATGTGAATCCTGACCTCCATGTTGTTAAAGTATGTTGGACAGGATGTTGTTTTTTTTTTCCTTTAAGGTCCAGCTCCTGATTGAAATTTTGGAAGACAAGACAGAAACAGAAGTATTACTGAGGGATGTATATGACGGGTGGAAAGAGCTGAATGAGGAGCTCGGCACTTTCAGCAGCTTGTATTACAACTTTCTTCAAACGATAGACCACAATGTCACCAAGAACTTTCTGTTCAGCACATTCCAGGAGCATCTGCTTTTAGCATTGTATGTATAAAAGGTTATACTTTTATTATGTAAGTTTTAGTTCTTAATTTTAACCTTTGTGTCTTCAAACTGTGCTCTTGAAGAATGGTGCTATAGAAACTGAAAATTGGTTGATAGATGTTGATTCACTTATAAACACTGCTGCCTCACAGCTCCCAAGTTCAAATCCCAGTGTAGGCAGGATCTCAGGTTTCACTCCCTCTGCCCAAAGGAATCTCACTATGGTGTGTTGTTCAACAATGAACCAGTCTCGCAGTTGAGTGTCCATGTTCATTTGACCTTGGCTTTAACCATACTAATAGCAGAGCACTGCACTGTGCAAGTTCAAACTTCTTATAAGTCATCATGAACTTGTTGTGTTGTGTCAACTTCTGTCTGTTGTGGTAATTTTCAAATTGCCTTTACTTTTTGATTTACCCTCATATGACTTTATAAACTTATAAACATACTATTGAACCTTGTTTAATACCATCTGTTTTTATATGGGATTATGCTCTACAATAAACAAACACTTATAGCATGGCAGTCCCTGTGATTAGCACTGCCAAATCATACCAGCATGCCTAGTCACTGTGTGTGCATATGTTCTCCATTTATTTGTATTTTGTTTCTTTACTAAGATTAAATCATTTAAAAAAAATTGAAAAATACCACAAACACTTTAGAATTCATTGTCTTCTTGGATCTGATCCCTGGTGTGGTCATTGCAAGAGTGGAGTTTTCACGTGTGTACAAGTTTTTCTCTGGATACTCTGGTTCTGCTCCCAAATCCCAAAGTCAAAAGTCAAAGCGAACTTTATTGTCATCTTAACCATATACAATTATACAGATAGACGAAATTGCGAAGCTCAGGGTCCACAGTGTAACAACATGAAGTGCAAATGATAAATTAAAAATGGAATTAAAATTTAAAATTAAAACACAAACAAGACAAGACATTGTGCAAAGACAAAACAAAGAAGTAGCAGCAATATTGACGTGTAGTAAGCAATATGAACATTGATGCAATGTATGGTATGGTATTTGCAATCTAGATACATAAATATAGTCAATAGATATGTAATATAATAAATAAATAATAGATATAGATAATACAGAAATTATCAGTGTATTATAATAGTTGTTTAAGACATGTAAACAATGACAGCTCAGAATGTTTCACAGCAGAAGGATATCAAGAATGTCAAAATACTTAAAGGTCAGTATGAGATTTTCAGTTCTTTTTTACATGCCCACTAGTCTTTGCAGGAAAGTGGCTTGCATGTATAAAAGTTCTGTTTTTAGAGGTAGTTGAGGCCGTGTGGAAGATCCTAGGGAGCAGCATGGTGTTAGGGAGTCTGACAGCTTGGGGGTAAAAACTATCCTGCAGCCTGGCAGATCTGGCTCTGATGCTACAGTATGTTCTCTTGGATGGCAGAAGTGTGAGAAGTCCATTTTCAAAGACATGGTGCAATAGCATTTGTAAACTGGCACATATGGATGCTTGTGAGAGGATCCTGCAATGGACTGCTGACACTTTCAAGGGCTGGTTACTGCCTTGCACATAATGCTGTTGGGTCCCACAGAGACCTTAAGTTGAACTAAACATGCTATGAGATTGTATTATGTACTGTATATGCATAGGAAAAGTCACTTAAACCTGCAGCATATAACAGAACCTGTGTAATGTTAAACATGTTAGTTTAATTTTTTTTGCTCAGTTATACTTTTTTAAACGTGAATGTCACGTTTTTGCTTGCTTCTCAGAGTTTTTGATATCTCAGATACAATAGGCTATGCCCTTGAGAAAAGCGAGTATTGGCTAAGCCTGGAACCAGTGATTCGGAGAGTCTGCTGTATCATTGTTAATGTAAACCAGCAAAACAGCTTCTTGTCTGGGACTTCAGGTAAATACATCTTCATTTTAATGCAAAAAAAGTTAACAACAAAAGTTATTTATGTGTTATGATCATTTGGTGACTTCACTCAGTATAATTTTCTTTTCCTACCATTTGTCACCTGTTTAGTCATATGCTGTATTTTATTACAAATATTCTCTGACAGCTGTATTCTCTGACTCTGCTTTTTATTACAAATATTGTCTGTTTTTGTGAGAACTTTCTTTATACTGTAAATTTTAATCATACAGCACTGGATACATTAGAGTGCAGTATAGGAACGCTAAAATGGTCAATGTATTGCAAATATATTAACAGTAGCAAAAGTAGGCCACTGATGAGATACCACAGAGCTGAATCTATAAATGGCTGTAAAGTATGACAAAGTGAGTCTGAAGTGCCCCATGATGGAGAGACAACATCTACCCAGCTGGCTTCTGTATTGTACCATCTGTTGCTGGTATGAGTTCTAAGTCACCATAATCAAAAAAAATTTAGTATAAAACAGATAGGTCAATCGAACTCAATTTTCTTCTACTTTCATTTTTTTATTTACATCATTATTAGAAATTATTTAACTTCCAGTGGGACACATATTCTGATACTAAATATAAAAGATATAGGCGGATATGTATATGATAGGCTGATATTTATATATTGTAAGGTTTCTAAACTCTTTTAAGAATCCCCCAATGGGACAACATGCTGAAGAGCAGCCCGAAGTGTGATCGCCACGTCTGTGGAAGACAGCTTATCCATTGCTGGGGCAACCGGAGGTTCCTAGCGCTGTAGCAGCTCGCCACAAAAGCAAATCCGAGCCGACTGCGACTACTTTTAAATAATCCTTTCTAGCACTTACTAGTATGGCCTTATTGCAGTTTCGCCGGTGTGTGCAGTGTGACTAAATTATGTGATTAATTATTAACTCAGCATCTTAATATATTCAACTGATGCTACTACCCTAAGTTGAATTCTTTGTTCATCTGCAATCATAAATATAAAATTTATGGTTGCATCAAGGGGCGGCAGAATGGTTAATGCTGCTGTCTCACAGCTCCAGAACCCTGGACTTGAACCCCAGTTTGGTTGTTGTATGTGTGAAATTTGTGTGTTCTCCCTGTTGACATATGAGGATAGTTTTTTTCCTTATCCATCAAAAAATGTAGTTGTTAGGTTAACTAGCAAATATAAACTGACCCATTATGTGTGAGTGTGTTGTATGATGGACTGGCAAAGTTTCTGGAGTTGGATTTCCCCTTACGTACAATGTGGCTGTGTTAGGCACCAACTCTCCACAAGCCTGAACTAGCTAAGTGTGTTAGAAAATGGATACTTACTTACTTAGACTTGCATCATCCTGTGCCCATTGGCACATCGGGCAACCAGATAATGTCATCAAATATGAACTGACGCTACATCTTCTGCATTTGGTATTGAGAAACTGGAGATCTTCTCAGATCGTTGAATGCCTTGTTGTTGTTGGACTGCCTGCTTTCCACCTGACATTTGTGCTATGTCCAGTTCATTGCAGTTTTTGGTAGGCACTCAGAGGGGAGATACAGAATGTGTCTGGCCATTTGCATTTGTTGTTAAATTCCTTGAACTACTTTGCCTCAAAATAAATGAACGGGCTGACCCAGGCCACTGAGACATGATTTTGCCAGCCATATTATGGCATCACCGATGAGTGGATTGTAACTACTTACAGTTAATAAAAGCAGCTTCGTTTTCACTAGGTGCCCTTATTGCAATATGAATGCAGTAAATTGCTCTGATTTTGTTAGGGGAACCAGACACTGCTGCAAATTGCCTTCTCATGTTGGCAAAAACACTTTGTTTATGTTTTTTATCCCACACCATACAAAAACTGGATGTGGTGCCTCACCACTCAGTTAATGGCTTCCAGTACAGCCTGCATGATGGAGTCAAGCTTGGCTGAGATATATCTGACCTGTTGGCCAGTTCTCTGAGAAGTGACAACAAGTAGCCAATATAAACTGAAGAAAAACCAGAAACTAGTTCTTCGTTGCAAATATGTGGCATTGGCCTTTGTTAAAGGAACTAAAATGCAGTCTGTATATCATATTCATGTATTTGAGGTACAATAGGTATGTCACATCAACGCACATTCTAATAACGGCTTGGTGGTATGAACTATTTGGCTCCCCGATCAAGGTTGTGTCATCATCTCCCAATTTCTCTGAAATTTTGTGCGTCCATGGGTCAGAGATGCTGTAAATATATGCATGTTCCCCAGTCAAGGTTTCTTTTATAAATCCTTAAGTTTGTGCAAAAAAAGAGGTTCATTTGCACAGAAGCAAGCTTTATAAATGAGGCCCTAGGTCTGTGAGTTGCTGCCCAGGTCTCCAGGGGATGCCAAAGGTAGAGAGTGCCATTTTCTTCTTCATGGTTAAGTCCATTGCTTCAAATAGGAATGAAGAAAGACTCTAGCTCTGATGCATACCAGTGTTAATGGTGAAGAAGTTTGTATGTTTATCCTTTGTCTTAATGCAGCAACTGGAATCCTGGCACAGGATCCAGAAGATAATGAGGAACTGCACAGGGATGTCATATAGCTGTGCAATTCTCCAAAGTGACTCCTGGTAGATCCTGTCAAATGCTTTCTTAAAATCAATGAAGTTTATGACAAGTGGATCTGGAATTCCAGGATCTACTCAATGATTCTCCAAACCCCTGGCTTGGACCAAATCGCATTTGAAATGTTGTAGTATAGTCAATTTCTTAACAATGGGTGGAATGAAGAGGCATTGCCAAGTGAGTGGAAGAAGGGGATTATCATAAAACTCCCAAAGAAAGACAACACAGCCAATTGCAACAACTGGCAAGGCATCACCCTGCCGACATAAGCAAGGTCTTCTACATTGTTCTTCTGTATCACCTAGCAGAGGCCTTACAGGAAATGCTGCAAAAGGAACAATTGGAACATTTCATTCAGGCATGCTATGGAGAAAATAAATGAATGCATACAAACCCAGATAAGACCTTTTTTTACCTTTGCACAACTTTTGTAAAATATAAAAACATAACATTAAAGCTCTGCATTAACGATAACCTTAGAGAGGAAAACTGATTACATGGAAATATACAAATGAAATCATCAGCATTCAGTCTTACCTTGGGAGTTCAGACACTGAATGGAAGGATGAATTGAACTGTTTTTGCTTTGTCTATGGCAATAATAATTAGAAAATACGACCAATATGTTAGGCCACTGTGTCAAGTGCTGACTTGATCATTTTTGAAACTGAATAAGTAGATTATGTACATGGAACAATTACATTTAAGAATCCCAGAAAAGAGCAGCATGGTGGCACCCTGTTTAGCATGGCTGCTTCACACCTTCAGGTAAATAATTTCAAATCTCAGCCAATCACTGGCCCTGTGGAGTTTTCTGAATGTGTTTTTCTCCAGGTTCTCCTGCTTTCCACCTACTTCTCAAAAGTGTATCGGTTTTTGGCGACTTTAAATTGGCCCTCTATTTTTAGTGTAAATAAGTGTACCTGGTAACTGATGTCCTCTCTTCACACCTGATGCCTTATAATAGGTACAGACATCCCAATCCAAAGCTGAATTAACTCTTTCAGGGTGGGCCTCGACTTTTGTTGAAACTCATCAGTAGACGACAGTAATCAGCTGTAAACTGTGAGAAACCTTGCTGGTTGATTTTAGTTCAACTGTTTTTGCTAGAAGGAAAGTTAACTTCATTGATTTGACCTCGATTCCCTGCGTGTGCATGAGTAGTGAAGAGCAAACAACCTCTAAAATGGCTTCGACATCTGGCGAGAGACCAAAGCGAATACACAAAGCAAAATACTCCGTGGACAACGTTTAAAGTGTTCTCGCTGAATTGACTCTGAATTTTCTGACTCAGATTTTGCTGGAGATTGAAAACAAAATTGTTGTACCAGAATCAGCTGATCAGTCCCCAGCTGATTGTGGTGCTGAACACGTTCGTGTAGCTGATGTGCCTGGGAGGACCGCCGCTTACGATGACAAGAGGTACAAACCAGATTGCATCACAATGTGACTCCCACCTCCCACCTGTGACACGAAGACAGCCTGACACCCAGCCCACCATGCATTTCCGCTGGCCATCAAGGTGCCCCTGTGCAGTCACTGCTGCCAGAGATGCCGAGTTAATTTTTGTGTGAAACCATTGCTTTGAGTGCTTTTCAGAAAACTGAGGGTTTTTTTTAGAAAAAATATTCAGCCCTCAAAGAGTTAAACAGGTTTAAAAATGGATGCATAGATGGTGTGATGCCCGAGTGTGTACAGCTGCCCCAACCCGACACAGACAGGCAGGACATAGGTTCACCACATAGCACACCTTTATTTATAGGTGGGGAAGCGCATTCTTTTCTCGTCATAAGAGCACAATGTCCACAAGACAAAGCACAGTCTTTTCCTTCTCTCTTTCTCTCTTCTGTCCGCCTCCACTCCTCTCCCAGAAAGCTTCGTCCACTTCCTCCCAACTCTGGCTCCCTGAATGGAGTGAGGCGGCTCCTTTTACGACGGCAATGGGAGTGTTCCTAGTGTCTCACTAATTGGACCTGGAATCACTTCGAGGTGTGGTGAGAGCCCAATATAGGGCTCTGCAGCTCTTCCTGGTGGCCCCCATGGAACCCAACAGGGCTCTGCCAAACTCCAACTCCCAGCATACCCTGCGGGAATCCACGGTGCCACACCTGCCCAGGAGAACTGCCCTCTAGTGTCCCAGGTAAGGTATTGCCTTGCTAATGCTTTCTCCTCTGGTCCTTCCATACGGTTGGCATCCCAGCCAGGTAATAGACGCAGCCGCCCATCACAATGAATAAATCACTTTAAACTCAGTGTGTTTGAGAAATGATTAACTTTCAGTGAAGAGATTTAGACATTCAACTTCTTATTTCTCATACAGGTGATATTTCAAGCTGTGCCAGTTCCAATCTGAAGTGGAGAGATCTGTTTAACAGTAATGTGATATTTATGCAAAGTGTCCTCACCAATATGAAGAACACAAAACACTGGTAAGTACCATAAATGTCCCGAAAGTGTTGATGTCTTACAGCTCCTGCCATCAACAAGAGCAAAACTACTGACAACAATGAGTAAGTGTGTTATTCAACCAAATATCAATGTTTGTTTTCATTTTTAGAACATCAGGTACAATCTAATAGCTTTATCACCACTACAAAATACAAATTATTTCCATTTAGGTTAATGTGCTTTAAATAAAGAACTGGTAATTGGGAAAACATAATAGCCTATATACACTTTGCACTTTGATTTTGTAACATCACAACCAGTAGGCAATAACTTACAAACGGCAATCCACCATCTACCCATATACAGTACACACAGACTAAATACTGTAGCACTAGGAGATTTCTCACACTCATAAAGTGACTGGCCAGTTTGAGTCCTGCAAGATTTTTGAGATTTAAATAACAGTTTGATACATCCAACTGATAACCAATGCGAATCCCTTGGTAATTTGCCATATTTGTTTCTCTTTCACATACTTGAAAAACTGAGTGGTATGTTCTGTGTTGTTTAACATATCAAGATGTAAATTCCAGGGAATGAAGGTTGAAACTCTGATCTTACTTCTCATATTCACCTTTTGATCTCATACAAACACAAATGTCTTCAGTGCACAGCAAAATCAAATGAATTGTCCTTCCTGTTCCAATATTTTTGGAGGGGACTGTAAATAAAATGTATTTAGAGAAAAAAAAGTAATTCAAGAAGCAGACCCGCGGTAAAAATACAAAAAGACAGGGAAACCCAAGCAAAATTCCCACAAATGCTAAGCAGAAGTCTGAAACTAGAAAAAGGAAAAAAGAATCAAAAATCAGTGAGCAACAAAAATTCAAGAAGCACAAAAATGTTAGAAAAGTGGCTTTCACAAAGGCAGGACACACACTAGTAGAGTTAAGACTTTTCCTAGCTCCCTAGTTATTTTTTAGCGTCTCTCATCATGTGACTGCTGCAACGGACACTGATTGTTGGGGCTTAAAGGCAAAAAGAATTACTGAGGTGGAGTCTCCAATGTTAAGAAATTGATTTTATTTGATACCTTCTTCTTCTTCTTCTTTTGGCTGCTCTTGTTAGGGGTTGCCACAGCAGATCATCTTTTTCCATATCTTCCTGTCTTCTGCATTTTGCATGTTCTCTCTCACCACATCCATAAACCTTCTCTTAGGCCTTCCTCTTGTCCTCTTGCTTGCCACCTCTATCCTTAGCATCCTTCTCCCAATATACTCAGCATCTCTCCTCTGCACATGTCCAAACCAACGCAATCTCGTCTCTCTGTCTCCCAACCTTCCAACTTCAGCTGACCCTCTAATGTACTCATTTCTAATCGTATCCATCCTTGTCACACCCAATGCAAATCTTAACATCTTTAAATCTGCCACCTCCAGATCTGTCTCCTTCTTTCTGGTCAGTGACACTGTCTCCAACCCATATAACATAGCTGGTCTCACTACCATCCTGTAGACCTTACCTTTCACTCTTGCTGATACCTGTCTGTCACAGATTACTCCTGACACTCTTCTCCACCCATTCCACCCTGCTTGCACTCTCTTCTTTACCTCTCTTCCACAATCCCCATTACTCTGTACTGTTGATCCAAAGTATTTAAACTCATCCACCTTCGCCAACTCTACTCCCTGCATCCTCACCATTCCACTGACCTCTCTCTCATTCACAAACATGCATTCTGTCTTGTCCCTACTGACCTTCATTCCTCTCCTCTCCTAGAGCATATCTCCACCTCTCCTGGGTTTCCTCAACCTGTTCCCTACTATTGTTATAGATCACAATGTCATAAGTAGACATCATAGTCCACGGGGACTCCTTTCTAAAATCTCGACTGTCAACCTGTCCATCACCATTGCAAATAAGAAAGGGCTCCAAGCCGGTTCCTGATGTAATCCCAATTCTATTTGATACCTTATGAAAGAAAAAGTAAACATAATTTTTCCCCATTACATTTGGTCTTTATTGTTATTTACTACTTCAAAATATTGTCAAAAAAGCATAACAAAGTATGAGGGCTGTTCAAAAATCTTCTGCACTATTATATTTTAGTTGGAAACGGTGAAGGCAGGAGGAGTAGTAATTGGGCTTTAAAAAGTTGGTACGACGCTGGGAAAATTGCATTGCAAAGGAAAAGTAATTGTTTTTGAAATTCTTAATAAATAGAGTTAAAAAAAGTGAGGAAACTTTTTGAACGTTCCTCGTACATATTGTAATTTTATTGACATATTTCTTTTTGTTGTAGGATTTTACAAACTATGGTGGAGGTTTTGAGGCATGAAAATCTTTTGCTTGTGACTGATGATGAAGCAAAAGTTCTGTTTCACAACCTGTTTAGCAATTCCATGGAATTTAGTAAAATATCTGCTCCTGACCTTCAAATACTCACTAGTTTAATTTTACGAAATATGGACTGGTGGACCAAGAAATCAAGCAATGCATCGTTTGCCTATCCCACTGCAAATGAAACAACCACATCACTTGAAATATTAAAATCAAGTAAAATTCTTGCAGCAGCCATGGCTCTTGCAGCGCTCCAACCAATTAATGACACAGAAAACCTGCAGGAAGAATCTGATCGTGTTCTGTCTTTGCCAGAGAAGAGAATGATTTTGAAAGATTGGCTGGAATCCCCTATAGAAAGCTTGCAAGGGCTCCAGGATGTGCATGTTATGGATTTCCACAAAACACATTTACCCTTTCTAGATAAATTTATGTCTTGGAGGCTGATGAATGCAAATATGACCCTGATGGACTTTCTCAGCATGACTCCACAACTGCTAACAGTTCTAGCGAAGGTAGACTTTATTACTGAAGATCAGTTGTTGACAATGAATAGCACCCTCTTCAGATTATATAAGGCTAGGATTCTTACAAGTAACAGATCAGCACTTCTTTATTTAAAAGATATTGAGTATCTTCTAGCATGGACAAACCATATAGACCTTAATGCCCAACATTTCTTCCAGAACTTATCCACTTTGTATAACTGTGCCTTGACTTTTTCCCAGCAAGATACTCTTTTAATTTTGGATGACATCACTAATTCTATTTTAGCTCTTTTTAGAGAACATGGTCTTCATGCAGTAAACAAAGGATTTAAACTCCTGTCCCAAATTGTTGAAATGTTGCAAAATAATCAAAATGGTAACTTTCCCAAGATAATGTCTGACTGGTTGGCTTTAACCAAAACTCTGATTGGGACTGAAGTAAATACAGGATTTCCAGACCTGCAGACAGTAAATCAGACAATAATGAAACTTGAAAAACGTTTTCAGGAAGATTTCTATGGTTTTTATAGCTTATTTACTACTCGTGTGGCATTGCCACATATTAACGACACTGTAGTTGAGTGTTTTATGACAAATAACAGCATGAACATGCTTTTGTCAGACTTGCAGAATGGCACATTTTCAAGAACAATGGAGGCACTTCCAAATTTTACAGATCTATCATATGATGATGAACAAGCTACTCATTTTAAGAGCAATAAGTCATCTCTTTATTGCATATTACCATGGTTTCTTACATGGACTGAGTTATTTGAGGAACTTTCTAATATTATTTCAGTTGACACCAAAGCCATAAAGTGCATTCATAAGAGTCTATTACACCTAACAACTGAACTAAATGCAGAATTTAATTCTGAACATTGCATTCAGCCATTGCCAGCCATAACCGCTAAGAAATTACTTGAGCTATTCCAAAATATCACATCACAACAACAAGCTTTTTCACATACAGTCAGTGTTCTCACTGAGTTTATTGATGCCGTCTTACACAATGGAAATAATGGTTCATTGAGAAATACTGACGAAATCACAGAAAGTCTTAAATGGTTGCAAAATGACATCTTTAAAAATTACAGCCAGTCAGATATATGTGATGTTTCCAAGCTTATGCAAGCTCTAATGCCTCTTTGGCCCAACAATGGAGAGCTAACGGACGCATCATACAGGCCACTTCATTCATTGTTGGATTTTCTATGTCATAATGGCTCCCTGCAAAACTTCAGCCTGCAATTGCAAAGTGCACTCCAACTACTAGGAAACAGCACAGGCTCATATAATAGCTTTGATCTGCTCTCAGAAGTAAATCATCACATACAGTTATTGGTCAGGAATGACTCTAAAGGCATTCACTTTTTGATGAATGAAACCATGATCTTTCTAAATAAGCTGTTTCACTCTGACAACCTCATTTCTGCACTTGAGTGGCTTCATGGATGGGTTCTTACAGCCTCTGACTTCACGCAAAGCAATCAAAGCAGTGTGTCTCATTCTTTTGCTAAAGATATTTTTGCACTTCTTTCTCACAGCTGGAATTATTCTAAAGAGTGTCCCATTTCTAAGTGGATTCAAGATGAGTATCTGACGTATGCAGAAGGACTTTATCAGGCGGCAAATGAGACAGGACCTTTCATTGATTTCATGAAGAGCTATGTCGACCTGCTGAAATGGTCAGGACCTTTAGTGAAGCCAAGCAAAAATGAGAGTCTACAAATGATACAGAAATTGGCTGAATTCTTCATTAGCTATAGAGCAAGAAATTCTGACTTATTTGAGATAATAAAAAGCACAACAGATGTATTAGCAGAGAAAATAAATAATGATTTGAACAGCTACATACTATATGAGATTCATAGTGTTATTTCTAAAATGCTGAGAGAACATAAGCCCTACGCACTGACTGATTCAGCCCTGGAAAACATTCTAGAACTATTTAGATCAGGCTCAGCTGTCTTGGCCCACCTGATTGTCGAGAAATCCAGCCACTCAGGTAACCCCTCTTTTCTACAGCTTCATAGGCAAGTGATGAATATGTTACCCATTTCGGTGAGGAGTAATACGACTGAGGAAGTTTCTTCTCCTTCAAGTGATGCTTTGCATCAATGGATAAGGTTTGCTTCATATAACTCTAATGAGAATCTTTGGCTTCATTTTAAAATTCTGGAGAAGACCCTTCAAAACCTGGAGCAGGCAACTAAAATAAATATAAAACATCACACCTGCTCTCAGCTAATAAGTGACATCAAAAAATTCCGTACAGATGTCCAAATTCCACAAAACCGTTCATTGTATGACAAATACTTTGTCCAACAATACTGCAGTACTAGTCCAGCAAGCCGGGCCTGGGATTGCTTCAAACATTTTGCAACTATTGCTACAAACTGTCTAAGGACAATAGAATATTTGGTGCAGAAGCAACAGCTGTTTTCAACCATGTTTGCAGCCCTTAAGCAAGAGGATGTTGGCTTTGAGAGATATTGGGCAGATGTGGCCAATTCTGTGCCGTCGTTCTTAGCTGCTGTGGTTGGATTTGAAAATATAATGGATAGCTCATTGAAGGATACTCTTATCAATGGAACGAGACTAATGTTTGAGATTTATAAAATGTCTCCCCAGGTAATTGATCACAGGAAATGGCTGGAGACTTTGCAGCCTGTCTTCCAAGGTATAACTCTACTGAAGGAACTGCCTTACAGAAACACATCTGAACTCCTGCAATCTATACATGCATTTTTACAAATGTATTCACCCCATGCTTATTGGTATTTAAATAGAACCAACCGAAAAGGAGGAGAAGAAAATATTCTAGCAGCTCTGGAGATGATGTACAGTTATTCAGCGAATGAAGCAAATGCTTCCTACTGTCTTCATGAAATGCTGCACCACGTTTGTCTGAATAATTCTTTTGCTATCTGGCAGGATTTACCGAGTTGTTTAGTTAACGGAACTGCACAATATTCTTCAAACAATGCTCGTCCTCTAGGATTCCCAAATATGGCAACAAACTGCTTAGATGGATATCTTTTCAAAGACCTCATCTATAATACTTCATGCTTTGTTAGGCTTCTTCTTAAACATGTTTCATTTTTGCAGCAAATTTGTAAAGCTTTTGACCTGGATTCTGGAAAGTTACAACGCCTTCATGAGGTTTCGAGCCTTTTCTTATACACCCTTACACAGGGACAAGAGGAGACCTCTGAATTTCTTTGTAAACAAATGTCTGCAACAATATTAAACAAGTTTGGAAAAGACTTTGACTTGATGCACTCTTTGTCTTCTGATTTCTCACAAGGTGTACTTACTGAAAAATATGATGTATTGCCTATAACATCTAATAAGGAAGAAACAGATATCATGAGAAAATTAGCAAAGGCAATAAAGCTACTAGATTTAGATGGCAGTAATGCAAATCTGAAAGAACTCTTTGAAGTTTTAAATAGGTTGCTGAATTATACAGTAAATGCTAAAATGATAAAGTATGAGACACCTGGAAAGTATTTAGCCTTTGAAAATATATTTCAAAATATACTTGAAGAGTATGTTTTTGGAAATAACATAACAACTGCAAAGCCTGAACTGGATCTACAATTATTTTTACTTACCGAAGACATAAAGGAAAATATTAAATACACCAAACAACTGCAGGAAAGACGATTGCTTTCCATTCAGGAGTGTTTTATTCAAGCTGAATATAAACTGGCAACTAATGATGTCCACAATTATGTTTTGCTGATTTCAAGGTGTCTGTCAAACGCCTCTGAATTCCATCTCAATAACACAGAATCTCTTTGGACGCATAATATTTCCACTCCTCTGGCTAATTCACATTTACTTATGAAAGTATTGAGTAGTGGAAACCTTCTTCTAAAACATCAAGCTTTAACTTTAGCTCATAAGCTTTTAATGGAAAGGCTGGAAAATGCTGCCTCAGGCGCGTGCCTTCTGGTTTTCAGAAACAGTGAACAAGTGTGCTTTTCGGATGACATAATTGATTTGCTTTACAAAGCCAGTCTTCTAGGAGATAACTATGAAGTCCACATTGATCCTAAAAATAACACTTTACAAAAAGAATGTAAACTGTTATTTGCTGCAATCATGTTGTTATCCAATGAGGATGCTGAAAATATGTTTCTTTCTCTTAACAAAACGCTGAATATAAATGATGTAGGCAAAAATTGTTCAAGCATCTGCCAATTTGTTTTTTTTAATCCGGCATATAATTTAACAGCAGAAGAAGATGTGATATTATCACAGTCTCATCTAAGACATATTAGTAAATATTTGTGCAGCACAGAATTAAAAATCACAGACAATCAAGATTTTCTCCACCTCCTTCAAGCTGAAATGATGCCAGAATCTGTAGTGACTCTTTCACCATATGGCAATATTAAAGTGCTGGTCATGATGCTAAAAAAATTACAGCTAAAGAGTGTGAAGGAAAATCAGAATAATACATATGATATTTTGGAAGCTATGAAAAATGCATCAGTAGCAAATATTCAAAGTGTGGGGACATTTTTCCCCTCGCATGGTGAAAAGTTCCTGGAAAATGACACTATGATATTGTCAAAAAAGCTTGGGAAGCTGCAACTGAACATTCAAATGGAAGATCGGGATAGCCATTCCGACATCAGCACTTTGTTAGGGAACTTTAAAAAATTGGCAAGCACAATACATCTTCTACCGGACATCAGCGATATAGAGGAGTTAATGCAACTGACTTCAACTGTCGTTGAGTTGGCCGAAGTTATATACAATCTCTCAGCGGTGTCCAAGGAGACTCCATCATTTCTACCTGTTGAGTACAGCCATGAAATGTATGAAGTGCTTTCCTTTGTGTTAGAAGAAATAATCCAATCCACAGTCTTAGAGGTCAACAAGCCTTTAAATGAAGTTCTGGATAGCAACACAACTGAGGCAATCAATTCCATTCAGTCTCTAGTAGATTTGCTGATTGAAGCTACTAAGACAGAAAATATCAGTCTGATTAACATTAGCCAGTTGAAAAACACTACACTGGAACTGGTGAAGGAATTTGAAATTCTCTATGGCTCCATGAGTGGATCTTTCTTTGCAGAAGAATACCTTTATGACATTTTAGAGATCACCATGCAGCTTTTCCTCTTGGATGAAGAGCCCTCTGAAGAGACGCTCAGTACCACAAGGTAACTAACTGCTTATCACTTGGCTTTGTATGCAGGTCACAGGTTTTATTTTTCTAGCTCAAGCTGCACTTTATAACTGATTGAAATGATTAGCTTTCCGAAATCCACTGCTATAATATAATTCCAACCTTAATTTGATGGAATAGTAGTAAGCAGCTGAGCCAACTGATTGTTCATCATGCAGCTCTGTAGATATAGTCTTACCATCAAAATAGGTTTAGGTCATCTTCAAAGTATATTTTCTATTTCCATTCCCCTTTACCTTCCATCTGTTTTAGATCTGGTGGAACAAAAATACCCCTGGTCCAACCAAAGAAAAAAAAATAATAACAAAACACTACAGGACCCAAAAATTGCACCACACTTTACTTTTTCTGTTTATTCTGTAATGACGTACGTGTGCCAAGCAATGATTAAGAAACCCAAATGCTGCTAAGATAGGCTTCATTCTCTGTGCTACCTAAGAAAAAGATTTAGTAGGATGCCAACATAGATGAATCAATGGATGGACTCATTGTAATATTCCATAACTCACACATTTTATTTGGTACAATAAATTGTTATACAACTTAAACATGTTTCATTCATCACATTATTAACCCCGAGTAACGGCGCACTGCACGATAATTTGCAGTGAATACACTTGACTTGAGCATTTATAGTTTTCATACTCTTTCTCTGTATGTTTAGCATTCGTTTGCTCAGAGGTTGATGCACTTGCTGCTTCCTGAGCAGCTCTTGTTTTCTCCACCCTAGTGGCCCGCTTCTTCTCTTTTTTCATCGCCATCTTTTCGTGTTAAAACTGATTAAGTCAGTGTTTGTGTTGCAATTACTTAGTATGTTTTCTTTAATTTTTCTCTTAACCTGGCACTTAATGCTTCAATCTGCCTCAAGAATGATTTAACATATCAAGAGGTAGGTGAAGTAACAGCGAAGGTGGTAGTGCTGGCCGCTGCCGAGAGTTGATTCTACAATAAAATGAAAATAAAAAGATAAATAACCGTGACGGCCAATCATCACCCCGAAAGCGGATAGTAGACATCATGTAGTGTATGTGTACCAAATTTCAGGTCAATAGGTCAAACGGTTTATGAGCTACAGGTGATTTAAAATCCTGGACAGACAAATGAACAGCCACGGTAGCGTATTATATATAAACATTACATAATGCAGCTGTTCCCACAGCCCTCTGCCTCATATCTTTCCCTCAATGTGATACATTTTAATGACATGACTGCTTAAGATGTCATCCCATTTCATTAAAAAAATGTGAAATTATTAATTATATTGAAAAATTTCATTTTTGATTTATAGTGAATATACCATTGTGCATAATCAGCCCGGTCCTCAGACAGACACAAGACACACAAGTTCCAGACACACACGTTTATTCCTTCATCTGCCCTTTACAGCACCGTGCACAATCAACAATCAGCTACAACAATAAAGTCAGCCCTTTTCCCTCTTTGTCTATATACTGCTGCCGCCTCCACTCCTCTCTCGCAAGCTCTGTCCTCTGCCCCACGTCTCTGGCTCTAGCTTCCCAATTGGTGGTGAGGCAGCTCCTTTTATAGTGCTCCAGGTGTTTCTTGACCTTCTTCTGGCTGCACTTCCGGGTGTGGCAGAAGAGATTCCTCTGAGGATCCAGATGTACCTACAGCACCCCATGGCGGCACCCACGGAACCCAAAAGGGCTGCTCTAAACTAAAAGACCCTGTGGGAATCTGTGTTGCTTTTAGCAACCCAGGCCGGCTGCCATCTAGTATCCCAGGGGAAATAATGTCTCAAACACGATCTCTCCCTCAGTCCTTTAACAGATAGTGTCCTAGACGGGTAATAGTCCTGGCCGTCTGCCACACCACTAACAAGAGTGCAGAGTCTAGGAAAACTTTTAAGAGTGATTTCCATTTGCTCTCTTCATCAAATTGTGATCATAATAATAATATTTTTATATACAGTAGCACCTTTTGTAAATAATTTTATCACAAGGTAGGTGTTTCACAATCAGTAACAAGTTAGAAAATGTACATTTCACAGTATTCAGGTGTGTTCGGGAGCTTAGCTAAAATGATTTGAAAGCTGGAATATTTAAAACATTAACGAGTCAGTCATCAGATTTTTTTATTAAATGTTTCTGAGAATGAGTCATATTAAAATATAAACATGATAATAGTAGACAATTGCATGATTTAGTAGACTACATTAAATGCATACCTTTTAAACAGAATTTTACAATATCTTACAGTTAAAAATGTAGCCCAAATAGTCTTGTGGTGGCTCAGTGGTGAGGGAATCCCAGTAAATTAGGGATCTTTCAGATTATTTAAAAGAAAAGATTACAACACCCACTTGGACCGAGTTATAGTTCCATTTTAGTGGATTGGTGGGTTTTGGTTTGTTGAGGCAAAGCCCAATGTGTAGAATGCAATGCAGATAATCTGACAGCAGAGTTGACAAACTGAAGAATAATTTGTTTGTTGCATTGTAGCCTGAGTCAATCTACTTGGAAGAGTCTATCCATTTATTTATTTATTTATTTATTTATTTAATTTAGTCCATTATAAAGATACAGAGAGCCATAGCCTATCCCAGCAGCAGTGAGCACATAGCAGGGCTGTTCCCAAGATGGGACATGATGACACCATAGGGCACATGTACACATCCCACATTCACACTGCTATCACACTGAGTACTGGGAAGTATGCAAAAAATACATTAAATTGAATGATGTGCAGTGCATACATGTATCATTTAAGATGCCTGCTGTGGCTGTGATAATCTTTGATGAACCTATATGTAGTAACGTGAGATAAAGGGACAAAATTATGAATGAGTAGTTGATTAATCAGACTTTTTTTGTCACGCAGCATTAAAATATGCAAGCACGTTTTCAATGATGTTCAAACAGTGGAAATGAATCAGTTGCAGATACTTCAGATGACCTTTATTCAACTGTTAGATGACATGACAGGTAACAATAAACAGTAATTGTAAGTAATTATTGCTCTTCTGTATGCTGTCTCTGTCTGCAAGATGATTTACATTAGCTGTATACATTCTTAAGTAATCTATTTTGTATAGCACCATTTTATAGAAAGCACCATGTTAAGTAAAACGTTGTGAAAAATATACAGTGGATTCAGAAAGCTTTCAGACCCCTTCACTTTCTGCACACATTATTGTATTCTAGATTTATATTTAAATGGATAAATTTGCCATTTTAGCTAATCGCTCCATAGTCAATAACCCATAATGACAAAGTGAAAACATGTTTTCAGAAAGGTTTGCAAATTTGTTAAAAGTAAAAAAAAAACTAAAATCGCTTATTTATATAAGTATTCAGCCCTTTAATTCAGTACTTTGTAGCAACCCCTTTGGTAGCAATTACAGCTTCAATTCTAAATCCCTACAAGTTTGCACACCTGGATTTGGTCAGTGTATCCAATTCTTCCTGGCAGAGCTTCTCAAGCTCTGTTACACTGGATGGGGAAGCCTCAGTAAACTGCCATCTTCAGCTCTCTCTGACAATGTTCTATGACTTTTAAGCCACTCAAGGAGAGTAATGGGCATATCCTGATCCACTCCAGCATTGTCTTGACTGTATGCTTTGGGTCATTGTCTTGTAAAGGTGAATTGTTGCTCCAATTAGATGTTCTGTGCACTATGGAGTAGGTTTTCTTCACAGACCTCTCTGTATTTGGCTGTATTCATCCTTCCCTCAAATCCTGCCATTGAGAATCACCCCATAGCTTTATGCTGCCTCCATCATGCTTCACTGTAATGGTGGTATTAGGCAGCTAACGAGCAGTGACTGGTCTTTGCCAGACAAAATCGTTTGCAGTTCTGCCCAAAGAATTCAGTTTTTGTCTCATGACACCACAGAATCTTTATGATTTCAGAGTCCAAGCAGGCTGTCGTACAGTATGCCTTTTACTCAAAAGTGAATTCTGTCCAGCCACTCTACCATAAATGCCTGATTGATGGAATGTTGCTGAGATGTTTTCCTTCCCATTTCAGCAGAGAATATCTGTAAATCAGGGCGGCACGGTGGCGCAGTGGGTAGCACTGCTGCCTCACAGTTAGGAGACCCAGGTCCTCCTTGCGTGAAGTTTGCATGTTTTCCCCATGTCTGCATGGGTTTCCTCCGGCTGCTCTGGTTTTCTTGGCATTGATGATCCCTTGTGTGTGCGTGCCCTGCCTGGGGTTTGTTTCCTGCCTTGCACCCTGTGTTGGCTGGAATTGGCTCCAGCAGACCCCTGTGACCCTGTAGTTAGGATATAGTGGGTTGGATAATGGATGGATGAACATCTATAACTCTGTTTGAATGATAATTGCATTCTTGGTCACCTCCCTGACCATGGCCCTTCTTCCCCAGTTATAGAGCTTGGTCAGATGTCCAGTTCACACGTTTTGAGGCCACTGTTCTCTTTGGAACACACAAATCTTGACACATGGTTTTATCCCCTTGTCCTGATCTATGCCTCACCACAATTTGATCATGGCAGTCTGTAGATGTTTGGTTGGACCTCATGGCTTGCTTTTTGCCCTGACGTACAGTGTGAATTGTGGGACCTCATATACACAGGTGTGTATGCCTTTCTAAATGATGTCCAATCAATTCAGGTGGACTCCAATCACACATCTCAAGGAGAAATAAAACACAATTGTGCACCTGAGCACAATCTGGAGTGCCACAGCAAAGGGTCTGAATACTTATATGAATGAGAGATTTCAGGTTTTAATGAATAAATTTGCAAAACCTCCTGAAAACATGTTTTCAGTTTGGCATTATGGGTTATTGAGTGTAGATCGAAGGTCAAAAATAGCAAATTTATCCATTTCAAATTAAATCTACAACACAATAAAGTGTGCAGAAAGTGAAGGGTTCGGAATACTTTCTGAATCCACGTAATATTTTGAGTCATACTGGTAGCTTTGGGTTAAAAACAGAACCATATCCTTGAATGTGCACATCCGCTGCCTTTCTCGCCACTGGACATACAGGACCTAGAAAATTAAACAGTGTGGGGTGGGGTGGAGGCAGGAGGTGTGCTGACTTGCTTCTGGTTCTTTCTTAACAGCCAGAAGAGGTACAATATGTTGAAATACAATACTGCTTGTCTACATTTTTTTTTAGGGAGAAGCAAAGTCTTTGAGGACATTTTATGTACCATTTCAATCTGCAGCAATAGCTCTGCAAGCCAACTTATTTACTCAGCTTTAGAATTTATTGATTTAGCAAGTGACATCTATAAGGTAGGTAATGACAAATATTCATTTTGAAAAGCCTTTTAAAGATCATTACTCATCACTTCTTTTTTACTATGCCAATCTGCACTTTCTTTGTTTTCCTTTTACATTTTTCTTAATCATTACAGCGAAGTAAAGTGCCTTATCAGTGCTTTTACGCTACAATTTTGCAAAAACGGTGCTCCATCTAGATAATCATTATCAGACACAATGCCACAGTTCCTGGACAATGAAGGACAATGGTTAGCTTTACAGCATCACAGTTCCAGAAACATGAGTGCAAACGGCAACTCAGCCACCATTTGTGAGGAGTTTTCAGATTCTCACCTTGTCTTTGTGTGTGTTTCTTTCCGTATTACAAAACCATGCATGTTTTATTGACCAGTAGATTGGCCTGTGATGGTGCAGGTCCAGCTTCATTCTCCCTCTTACAGATTCGGGAGCCCTTGAACCCAACACCATCGGTAATGTAACTATATGAACTGGCAGATGGGGACAAATCAAACTGAGCAAGGGGATGGTGCAAAAGGTACAAGTGCTTTTATTAAAAACAAAAATCAAACAGTGTCCATAGTGCAGTGCCTCAAAGTTAATAAATAACCCATAAAAACAAGGTGATAAAAGTGGAGATTAAAAAAATTCAAAATAAATATTCCCATTTAAACAAGGTTAAAAACAGGCTGGAAACAGTCCCCTTTTAAAAACCCAGGGCCTTCTTCATACAACTGGCGGCTCCCCTGCTTCTCCCATATAGGCCCTGCAACAGGGGAGTCACCCTACCTGCAGCTACAGCTGACTGTCTTCATGGTCCAGTAGCCTTCCGTCCCCTGACTCCATACAGCTCCTCCGCCGGATCGAGACTCGGGTCCCCAGCGACCAGGGCGTGCACACTGGGGCTCTTCCATCCAAACTTCCTCGACTCCCACTGTCTTCTTGGACTTACGCGGCAAGCCGTCTATACTTCTGCTGGTTACTCCAGCTCCTCAAAACTGCTCAGCTGGAGCAATCACTTCTTTCTGCCCCCGAGCCAAACATTCCTTCCGGGCCCTCCTACCACCTGCCTGCATCCACTAGCGAGCCTGCTTGCTCACTTGCTTTCACACTGGCTCCTATGGCTTCCTGCATTCATGTGTCTCTGTATGTATGTGTGTGTGTGTGTGTGTGTGTGTGTGTGTGTGTGTGTATGTGTCTCTCTCTCTCTCTCTCCTTCTCTATCTGTCTGTCTATTTTTTCTTTTTTTCCCCCATCCGCACTTGTGCTTCTCCTATTTATATGGGGACATGGCACAGGTGTGGCGATTAACAGTTCTCGGCATCCATTGTGGACATGGGCGATCCCGCACCTGTGCACTTCAGTGCGGAAACATTCACACCCGTATCGCATCCAGGAACTGCTACAGCCACACTACCACACCCCTTCCGGCGATTATTTATTTAAAAAAAACTGGCCATTTGTTTAGAGCCGCAGACCCGCTATACCACATGGTCATGAAATGTGTCTTTTCCTTTTAATAATTTGTTTCTGCATTGTAGATAGTGCCCAGTGCTGCCAGTGGATTCTGCCTGTCAAAAATTGAAAAAGAGCCTTTCTTTCTTTCTTTCTTTCTTTCTTTCTTTCTTTCTTTCTTTCTT
>JANRMT010062843.1:13865546-13877315 GCA_026402145.1 Polypterus bichir lapradei | reverse complement strand
AGATAGATAGATAGATAGATAGATAGATAGATAGATAGATAGATAGAACTTTATTTGTTCCAGAGGAAAATGAGCTTTTTATAGACTGTTATAGGTAATGAAATACATATCTCTCTATATATAAAGTGATAAAAGGTACATCTGTCTGTCTGTAATGTGTCCATGCAAGAGCAGGGGTGTAATGTCATCCTGCATCCACAAGAGGTTGGCAGTGTCTGATGAACAAAAGCAAGTGGCTGGTGTAAGATAATACATTTTGAGGTGTACATCCATGTGTCATGTTCTCCAGCATCTACATCAGGGTTGGAATGTCCAATAAAGAAAGGCAACAAGAAACACAAAGAAAGAGGGATATATGGCATATCCAGCGAGCAGAGCTTCATAACTGCACAATGTGCTCTAAACAGACAGATTCATCATGGTATCGTTATTCGAATAAAAAGAAAGAGAAGATTTTGTGAATTCATTAACAGTAATCAACTCAGTAGAGCAGGTTGTCTTTGGGAGCGTCGTGCTGCTTGCAGTATCCTTTTGTGATTATGTATTTTTTACATTTTACTTTTCACTTTCAGATTTGAATATAGAGTCGTGCATTAGGAATTCAAGTGAGCTCAAAATCCAGCTCAGAGAAATGACAAACCTGTCACTTGAAACTATTGAAACAGTCCTTGCAGCGGATTTTAATTTATCCAAGGTAAAGTATAACTAAGGTGAAATATATAAATTGGAAATTGAAGGGCAAAATGCTCAAATCTCCATCAAGTTCCCTTGGTTCATTTAAATAAAAATTTTCATTTATATGAGCCATTTATTTAAACATTTTATCTGTTTATCTGTGTTGTGGAATTTGTTATAAATAAAGTGCAGCATTACAATACACATGTAGCAGACCTCTGGCCTGGTGTAAAGACATATATGTATAGTTTTTTTATCTATCTATCTATCTATCTATCTATCTATCTATCTATCTATCTATCTATCTATCTATCTATCTATCTATCTATCTATCTATCATGTAAACCTCGCTTTAATAATGCACGTGTAGCTTGTAACTGATTAATTTCCTGGACATCTCCATTGAAAGAGGTAACGACTCCACCCTGATTACAGATGTTTATTGCCAGGAATGTTATGCAGACAAAATTTTATACTTTGCTAGCAATTACCCATCATTGCATAAATGGAGCTGTGTTAAGAGACTTTTCAGAACAGTTCACACCCATTGTAGGACCAAGGAGACTGTTCACATCAAACGGCTACCCAAAGACATTCATCAAATATTGCTTTAACATAGGAGATGCTAGAGAACCCAGCAAACAATCAACTCTAACCTGACCTCCCATCCCACTTGGCACACGCTTCCTTATCATGGGGTATCAGAAGGTACAGCATGTATCCTTTCCAGATTAGGCATCAAGGTTGCACACAAGCCAACAAACACTCTGTGCACAGTCCTTTTTAATGTTAATAGCAGGAAATCCACAGCAGAGACACAGAACACGGTTTACAGCATACCATGTGGTTCATGCCCAGCTGTATATGTGGGACAAACATCTAAAACACTCACAACAAGTATACAGAACATCGTAATGCTGTCAGAATGAAGGACCCACAATCTCTAATTTACTCACATACAAGTTCAACCGGACACGCATTTAAATGGGACTCAGTGCAAGTAAAATTGAAAGTTAATACTAAAAGTGCCAGAGAGCTGGCTGAATCGTGGCTATCCAATGAAATCGCCATTAACAGGACATTTGGAAATGAGCTCAGCATATTTAGGCTTGAAAAGAAGAACATGCGCATAATAAATAAGACTTTATGACAAACACTCCCTGAATCCCACCTAATTAATGTCCAATAAGGGCGAAACACGTGTCGTGTACTCTTAGTATTATCTGGCAGATACCGTATAACATAGCTATGATCTGCTTCTCGCAACTGATAGGACATCACGGATGTTTGCCAAACAACCACAAACGTTGCCTGGTAGGTAACCACCCAATTAATTAGATTGTGTTTCAGAGTTAAGAATGTAATACCCCGACCTTCAACACTGTCAAATAAGCAAACAAACCACTGTGGTGCAATGTCAGAGGCTTTGTGTCAGGTGCTAACATCTGAGGTTCGATCCCCATAAGGGGATGCACAAGTTTGTACACCTGACAAGCCCCAATAAGGACAAAACACGTGTTGTGTACTCTTTGCATTATTTATTTTTATAACATATATATATATAAACTAGGGGGGCCAAGCCCCCTGGCACCTTTGGCACCCAACCCCCAGTTGCGGCCAAAATATTAGTGAAATCTGTAAATGTACAAAAGAAAAATGATTATTTATTGGAGTAAAAATCATGAAATTCTATAAATATGTAAAAGAAAAATTAATTATTATTTAACAGAGTAAAATCATGAAATGAGAATAAAATATTTACTGTCTTACTGATTGGAGTATTCCCGTTAAACTGAGGTCCACTATGCTCGATGAGTATTTATAAGAGAACTAAATAAACGAACCATTTGTTTTAATTGACATTCTAATGGATAAAAAAAAACTTTAAAAAAAAATGACAAATTTAAATAACAGGAAAAATCATGTGAAAACTAAAGTGGTATGCAATGGGTCTTCGTAACTCAACCTTCAGCTAACTAAACCACCAAAACACAAACATTGGTGTTATGAATAATTTTTTTTAATAGTTTGTTCCTGTGACAGAAAGTTTACTCAATCAAAAATAAAAACCACGACTTTCTTGATATTAAAAACCACAATTTTTCTTGATATTTTAGTTTATAATTTAAAAACAGAATAAGAAGCTGAAAATCTAACAATATTACATTAAAGTTCGATAAATTCTGAAAATAATGATACCAAACATATATATGTAGGTTTTAAAATAAGCCCGATTTAAAGCGTAACAAAAAAGTGACATCAAAACGTCACATAAAATCGTTGCACAAAATCGTTGCACTTTTAGGCTTAGGATTTTATATATATAGAGTAGATATACACTGTAAAAGAGGATAAAGATTTTGGGTGACACCGCGACCCTGTACATTGCAAAGGCAAAAAATAAATAATTTTTTTCAGTAAAAGGAACGTCTCTGAAGATGTGAGTCTGAAATTAGACTATCCAAGATGGCAACACTTCCGGTTAAATACAGGTCAGGCAGGAAGAGGCAGATCCAGGTAGACAGAAACCTGAACTGAAGCCAGAGACAATGAGGTTGTCAATCATCCAGTCTGCAGAAGGAAGGAAGAGAAGAGGTGTTAGAATATAGTGCCACCCTGTGGACTGGTGAAGAATTAATACCACCAGAGCCTTTAAGCCGTCCCCAAGGTGCATGTGTGTGACAATATATATCAACATGGTGATAGCTCTTAGGCTGTGAAAGGGAACCTGCAGGCGGATTAAAAATGGGGATTGCAATCCTCATAATAAAACAGACACCTACACCTGCATGATAATCTATTAGCTTATAATGAAAAAAGAAAATGAAAGCCCGGTGGTGTATAGTAGTTAAATGGAATTATACAAAGAGGAAAACTGCAGACAGCACTTCATAAAAGTCTAAAGTACATAAAGACTACATTTTCAGATCTGGTATAATTAAACACTGTGCACTATCTATTGTAATATATCAGTTCTTTTTGCTGAAATGTTTGCTCTATTTGTATCTTTTTTTTTCAAAAATGGGCAACTTCAGGGTATTACATTTAACTAAATTCTTTTTTTTTTTTGTTATAATAGTTCACTTCTGGCTTAATTGTGTTGACTCTGGCTACTGAGTGCAATGAAGAAACTTTCAGACTGTTGCTTTCATTTTCATCTGACAAAGACATCTCAACGTCTGTCAGTGAAATGTGTTCCATGTCCCCAGAGGAACAGTACAAGCTTGTTTTATTATTTGTTCAGCACCTTGATATAAGGACCCTCATTTATCAGGTACAGGCATATTGACTTTATGATATGTATGAAGCAACCAAAGCCTTCCTTCTAATAAAAACACTCAAGAGAAATATTACTTTGTTGGAATTTCTTATGTTACGTATTATTGAATTATTCCAAATACATGCACCATATAATCCCAAATCTGAAACTGTTCTGCATTTTTTTTAAATCAACTCATTTATGCACTTGCTTTTAGGGCCTTATACCACCGACGATGAAGGAGATACTGAGTCAGGTCCTGGACATTTTCCAGAGTATCACTGGATTAGCATCTAAAGCGCGTCCCATCTTCAAGTGGCTTCCATCATTCCTGTCCTCACTGGATAGTCAAGAATTCATCAGCACTCTACACTTTCAAGAGGTAAATAATTGCAAGACTTTCTAACCTGTAAGTACAGTTCGACCAACATAACTTATCTTTTAGGCATCCAATACTGTAGAGTGTTGAAAGAGGCCAAAGTTTACATGGTTTAAATCCCTGTGAGATATAAATCATAGTTATTAGTTGCAAAATTCAGACATCTGATTTTTTTTTTTTTTTAAATTGGATTCTACAATTTGTTATGATTTTGGTATAGCCTTTACTCTGTCTCTAGATTAGTAAAGCAAATGAATGAGGTTGTTTTATGTGATCATTTTTTTTTATTATTTTGAGTTAAATAAGAAAAAACAACAATTACGAAGACCCCTCATCTCCCACACTGTAAAAAATGTCCCTGCCCTATAAGTGGGGTGAGAGAAACTCAACAAACACATCCCTGGAGGAGAGAGAAGAATCTAAAAAGGGAAGAATTAAGGGTTCAGATTAGTACCAGAACTTGAACCCAGAGCCAATCTACTACCAGCAGCTTGCTGTTTCTCTACACTGAAACCCAACGATCAGTTGACACGCAGCACTACAGTTTCAAATAAAGAGAGGGGATTTCCAGCAGTTTCTGGTTTCCATTGAAAGGCTAAGATTAGTTTTACAGAGATGGTGCCCAGACAGCATAAGCTCTGCTGGATAGAAGTCAGGGTAAGAAAAGACAGATGCAGGAGATGAAATACTGTACATGTGGCAAAAGGGGAATATTAACAGAGAAAATAGAGGACAGCGATTTAGAAATACCATTCCAGAAAGCAGAAGCTTAAATACTACATCATAGTCAAATAACAAGGTATAACAGTTATTAATATAATAGTCGGATTACGTAACTGCAATATCACATTAAAGACAGCAGAAATCAGATCATTCATTGTCCTATTTAAATATCACCTTGACAAATTCCAATATGAAGATATTATCTGCAATACTCTACTGCTGATGAATATTGAATTTAATAATTATAATCTGATACTGATAAAGGTATACATTCAATGTAATAATTAAGAATGTATTATGAATTGCAAGGTGCTAATGATCTAGTGTAATTTAAAAACAGCACAAACCACATTTTATTTACAGTTCATTCCACAGTAAACCAATCACAGCAAAAACACGTCAGACATTTACCCAGGAGTCCCTAGAATATACTAATATACAACCACTAGCTGTGTTACCTGTCTAAGACGAGTTGAAATCAAAGTAATCAACATTTGCAGCACACCATTTCTGATGAGCCATTTGTTGCAATGACAAAAGTGATGTGTTTTATTTGATACAAGCTGGAATGACAGAGACAAAGTAACTGGACAGACATATAGACATGTATCTGTTCCTTAAGGCGGATGGTTTAATATCCACATACACCTATTTATGATCTTTATTTCAACGTGTTCTAAAAATACAACAGATGTGAGATGCTTCTCCATCTGAGGCAATAATGAGGCACCTGACTGACACTCCCATTTGCATGTGTATGCGTGGTCAGCCAGGCACCACAACCATCCCCGAAGCGAAGCACGCTCACGTACCTCCATGCCCGAGTGGAGCATGCACCTCACAGAGCGCGATTACTTATTTAAAATCCGCCCAACGTCACGAACCATCTATCAGATGCCAACAGATGGCAGAGGAGCTGGATGAGAGGTCGATGGAGAGGAAGAGGCAGGTCCAGGTGACCGGAAGGTGGAAGTGATGTCATCGCTTCAATTATTGGATCCGCAAATTAAAAAAGAGCAGAGGCATTAGGCGAAGCTCCAACCCTTGTTCATGAGTGGAACTACAGTCAAATGAGCCCTTATGCTGTTTAGGTTGTAAGTGAAAGTGTGCTCTGTAAGAATGATGTGAATCGAATTTAATTACTTAGAAAGTCCTTACTATTTGTGAATTGGAAATCTTATATATAAAGCAGACTGTAACAATCTTGCGGTCTTGTATATACAGTATATTATCATCCAGTTGATGTTAAGGAGGCGCCAGAGAGCCCCAGACACAGCAATACAGTCCACAATATAAGAATATGGATACAATAAAGAGTTTTTATACTCCAACAATTAGCCACAATCTTATATATAAAGCAGAATGTAACAATCTTGCGGTTTTGTATGTATGTTATCATCCAGTTGACGCTCCAGGCATTTCTGGTGTGTTCCATAAAAGCAATCGACAGTTTTATCATGAAAAATCCATAGTATTATTTGTCTGTCATTTAATATTTGTTTTTGTTAACTATATTTTCATCTTTTATTGTTCTTATTGTAACAATGTTATAGTGGTAATAGAATTAAATCAACCTAATAATTATATTCATTTGACGTTTTTTCGGTGTCAAAAATTCTGCATGTAAAAACTTATTACTATACTATAAAACAAATATTAATCTGTCAAGTTGTGTTTTTTTTAATTATATTTTTCTCAAACAATTAAAAAAAAATTGTATTTTCCTCACGGGCAATGCTGGGTATTTCAGCTAGTTGAACATAAAAGGTAAGGTTCAAATTTTTAATTTAGTAAAGAATCACAGAGGGCATGGCCTGGCCACTACAGAGGATTACTGGGATTAGAGAAAAATGAATGTGAGGAGGGTTTTGCCAGAGTTTGAAAGCTTAGTTAAGTTGTTCTTACTTGTAAAGCTTGCTTGTAAAGAATCCATTGTTTTGTGATATGATGCCCTCTTTCTGATGTTAGATGTATTTACATAAAGTTTAACACAGAACAGAAGGATAAGTGAATTAGACAAGTTATTATTACTTGATTGTATTTGGAAACCTGCTTATTCCAGTAAGAGCCAGTATTTGAACACCAAAAAACAGCCAAGGGTGGGTGGCTAATTCATTGTTGGGCTCACCCATTCACACACACACACTGTTTCATTCATGCAGAGCAAATTTAGTGATGCCAGTCAACTTAGCCTCTTTCAGATATAGGTAGGGTACTATCTACATGAGCATGTGGATAATTTGGAAATTTCACACAGATAATGTCTGGGATGGGAATTTTGACTTACTTAAGAAATTGTTAAAAAATCTCTATCATACCTGAGGTTGTGGGTTTAAATCCCACTACTGACACTGTGTGACCATGAGCAAATCACTTGACCTGCCTGTGCTCCAATTGGAAAACCAAAAGAAATGTGATGAGTAGTATCATAAATGTTGTAAGTCACCTTGGATAAAGACATCATCTAAAAATGTAAATACTTTATAGTTCTGCTAACGTCAGCCCAAAGGCACTTTAGAAAGTGACACAAGATGACATGGATGACTAAAGGTAATCTAAATAAAGGATACTATACACGTTTATGATTACTGGTAGTAAAAATAATGTTTACTGCAGGTAGGCAGAGAGGTGTATGGTATTTATGTCTTGAAATATAAAACAATGACATGCAATAATCTCTCAGGTTCAGCTAATGATTCTTGTCGGCTCCTTACAACCATGTGAAAAAGATCAGAATTGTCAAATTCATTTGTATGTTTCCCAGATTTAAAAAAGAGCTCAATTTGTCAGTGAGATGTAGCTGAAATGTTAAATTTCTTTTATGTTTTCAACCTTTAAATATGGATTTTTTCCTTTGTAAATTTTATCCCTACATCCACTGCTCCATGAATATTTCCTAAGACATTTTTTCTTAGTAGGCCACTTTTGACAACTGCCCTGATTTCAGTGAGGCAGACATATTCCTTATTCTGTTGTGATTTTTCTTTCAGGATACAGACAGCATCTTTTCAAGAATGTCAACTCAGGGTTCATGGAGCAAACTTTCAGCACTGGTCTGCAAGAATTTGACTCCTGCAGCGCTCACTGACAGCCAGATGCTTTCAGATCTTCCACAGATTACTGAGCTGTCTGACAGTGACTTAGATAAATACAGCATCCCTGCCAACTCTCGTAAGTTATTCTCTAGTAACTCGTTGCACCTCTGCTGCCAGCTACAAACTAAGAATAAACAGTTTTCCTGGCATTAGTATACATGAAACATTTTATTCATCATTGGCAGAGTAAATTGGGTATAGCTCTTCATGTAAATATACAGTGAATTGAAAACATATTCAGATCCCTTCAATTTCTGTACACTTTCTTGTGTTGTAGATTTCATTTTACATTGATAAATTTGTCATTCTTACCCATCAACATACACTCAGTAACCCATAATGACATACACCTCTCATACACTTATTTTTCAGAAAGGTCTGCAAATTTATTAAAAATCAAAAACTGAAATCTCCCATTCATATAAGTATTTAGACCCTTAATGCTGTACTTTGTAGAAGTCTGTTTGGCAGCAATTGCAGCTTCACGTCTTCTTGGGTAAGTTTCTATAAGCTTTGTGCACCTGCATTTGGGCAGTTTATCCCATTCTTCCTGGCAGATTCTCTCTAGCTCCATCAGACTGAATGTTAAACTGCCATCTTCACGTCTCTCCACAGATGTTCAGTGGGGTTTAAGTCTGGGCTCTGGCTGAGCCACTTGAAGACCGTGTGATAAGCCGAGACTGCAGAGTAGTGTTTAGTATAGCTATTTATAGCTTATCATGAACAAATAAATAACAATAGAGATAAAAGTTGCTTTCCTATTATTTTAGCACTCCAGTGAGGGAGAACACGGTTGAGGAGCAATGTCGCACCCGTGTTTGGTGTCCACTTTTGAGACACCCTAGTGACATGAAGACCTGTAAGTCAATAGGCTTCTCTGGGTTTCAACTGGCACTAAGAGTGTCCGCTGCTGCTGTTTTAGCCACAAGCACCCTTTGAAATTGAAGTGGACCAACGGTAGAGCTTTTGCCAGAAACTGCTGCGGTAAGGAAAGAACAGAGTGCTGAGATTAAGGAGGTTACCGGCCGAAAAAATACGAGCATAGAGACAGAAAGGACCAAGTGAAGGAGGTGAAAGTTCACCAAGTAACTTACCTGCAGAGTTGCCAGCGTGATACACAGGGAAAGGTGAAGGTGTGATGTACTGACACAGCACCTGATACTCTTCCTTAGAGGAGAACATAGGCTGCGTAACTCAACATTGCTTGCTGTTGAGGGATTTGGAAAGCAGGAGCAATGATTGGCTAGGCAAGACAGCTATCGATATCTAACCCTAGCCCAGACTGCCAGGGATCGTCTTTAGACCTGTCTTCAGGCCAGAGAGAACTTCTTTACTGCTGAGTTAGTGGAGCAGAGAGAGGAGTTTGTATATATTAGTGAGGACAGTTTACTTTCGATTTGTATATATTTTTGGGTGTGCATTTTTTCCTTATTGTCTTTGTGTTTACTATTGCACTTTTTGTTTATGATTATTTTTCTGCTGCGGTGGGCTGGCGCCCTGCCCGGGGTTTGTTTCCTGCCTTGCGCCCTGTGTTGGCTGGGATTGGCTCCAGCAGACCCCCGTGACCCTGTGTTTGGATTCAGCGGGTTGGAAAATGGATGGATGGATTATTTTTCTGTCTGTCCTTTGTGAACTCTCTGTTGAAGAAGAAAAGGCTCTTTGTTTATTTTTGTTGGATTTTTTTTTGCATCATTTTTTGCTTTAGATTAATTATTGGATGTAGCGCCTGCACTTATTTTTCTTAATGTCCTTGTATTGAACTGTATATATTAACAAGTGTCACAATAAGACACAGGAAACATCAATGGTTTGGAGCAGCCACCCGTCTAATATCCATCCATCCATCCATAATCCAACCCGCTATATCCTAACTACAGGGTCACGGGGGTCTGCTGGAGCCAATCCTAGCCAACACAGGGCGCAAGGCAGGAAACAAACCCTGTCAGGTCGCCAGCCCACTGCAGCCAGTCTAATATCCCTGGATGCAAAATGGGTATTTTCTTTTGAGTTGTGAATGGTACAATGTCCAAAACAGAACTGATTTGAGTTTCGTAAAATGGTGGCTTTAAAGGCCATGAGAGGAAGTGACATCATCTGGACCTGAATCGGAAGTGATGTTTTCGAGACAGGAAGTGATCCATGGTGCCAATACTGACATTATCAAAGGTGGTGGTACCAGAAGTGGCATCATAAATTTCCCAAGGACAGTCTGCAGAGGATGGAGAGAGACAATTAGTGCAGCTCCTCACCCCTTGGCGTGGCATGGTACTACTATTATTTAAGCCCTCTAGCTGTCTCCCATGCGCACGTTTGTGACACAAGTCATTACTGTAAATAGTTATTAGCACATCTGGAATAAACCAGAATTCTTCTTTTTTTTTAAACAATGATCATTGTTTTTCCATCCCCCAATCATTCGGTTATGGCTCCAGGTGTCTTGAGTCTGAAAATGTGCAACAGTCCCGTTGCACAGGGCACTACAGACCGTCGGACACTTGCCCTGAAGCCACACCTGCGTTGTCTTGTCTGTATGCTTCGAGTCATTTTCATGATAAAGGTGAACTGTGGCTCCAGTCTATGATTGCAGGCACTTTGGAGAACCTCTCTGTATTTGACTGAGTTCATCCTTCCATCAATTTTCACCAGTCATCTCATCTTTGCTACTGAGAAACACCTCATTGCATGATGCTGCTACCACCATGTTTCATTGTAGGGATGGTACAAGGCAGGGGATGAACAGTGCCTGATCTTCACCAAAGACAGTGCTTGGACTTCTGCCAAAAGAGTTCTTTTTTGTCTTATCAAACCAAAGAATCTTTTCCCTCATGCTCACAGAGTCCTTTAAATGACATTTGGCAAGCTACAAGTGGGAGTTAGCCACTGTACCATAAACATCTGACTGATGGAGTGATGCTGAGATGGTCATCCTTTTCAAAGGTTCTTCCACCACACCAGCGGTCTTCTGAAGCTCTTTTAGAGTGACCGCTAGGTTCTTGGTGGCCTCCTTGACAAAGGCTTATCTTGCCCAGTTACTTAGTTTGGTCAGACAGCCAACTCCAGGAAAAGTCTTAGTGGTGCTAAACGTCTAATATTTCACAATTATTGAGGTTACTGTGCTCCTGGGAACTCTCAAAGCTTTAGAAATGGTTTTATAGCCTTGCCCTGATCTATGCATCACCACAATTTTATTGCAGAGGTCTATAGAGAGTACCTTGGATTTCATTGGTTGGTGACATGCCATGTGAATTGTGGAACCTCATATGTATAGGTGTGTGCCTTTCTAAATGACATTCAATCAACTTAGTTTGCCACAGGTGCACTTTAATCAAGTCCTAGATACATCTCATGGAGAAATAAAGCAAGCGGGATGCACTGGACTACAATATGGAGTACCAGAGCAAAGCGTCTGAACGGTTACATAAATGAAAGATTTTCTGAGCCAGTATCTGGAAGGTTGCATGTTCAAATCCCTGTTACTGCCAAAAGAGATCCTACTCTGCTCCTTAACTTCCTTAACCTGCAATTGCTCCAGGGTCACTGTACAATGGCTAACCCTGAACTCTGACCCCAAGGGGTATGTGAAAACTAGCAAATTCCTAATACAAGGCAAAATAAAGAACAAACATGAAAAAAAACAA
>JANRMT010062843.1:13842592-13860546 GCA_026402145.1 Polypterus bichir lapradei | reverse complement strand
CCGTATACCTGACATGACTACTACATTTTTAATTCATTGAATTCAGGAGCCTCCCCCAAGCTTCATCTAATATTAGGTAAGATCCCATTCTAGATGGGACACCTGTCCATTGCTTACACATACAGAGACACAATACTCATTTATTCTGGGCCAATTCAGAGTCATCAGGCAACTTAGCATAACTGCCTTTGGGATGAGAGAGGGAAATGGAGAATCAAGAAAAAAAAATACAAAACATATACAAGGAGAACATTTAAGCCTCACATAGACAGCATTTGGGCCAGGATTGAAATCGTGTCCCTTGGAGCTGGCAGGCAGAACAATGTCACTCTAGCAATCTAAGTGTCATTGTCCTACTTTTAATGGTGCTGGATTGTAAAGGGAAAACATTGCCACCTCAGTGTCCATCACTGACTTGTTAACTCTGAATCACTAGTCACAGCTGTAGAAATAAGGGACCCATTCTACTATGTACTTGCAAAATGATTCTGGAATGGTGCTCACTGTTAAGAGAGTTAATGTTTAATTCTTTACATTACCTTTGTCATACCTCTGTGATCATCAAAGGAGAACTTGTGCTTAGCCGAGTAATGTTTGTGTATCAGAAGCTATTTAAATGGCAGATTCCAGAAGGGTAGATAGACATACCAGGTCAGAAACAATCAATTCAACACAACGGCCAAAACCAATGGAGGTAAGCAGACCTTCTGAAGTTCTAGCAGGCAAAGTTCTAAACCAAAGAACAAAACCTAGAGAAAAAAAAATGCCTTATTTTTCATAAATATAGCATAGAAGCCAGGTAAGTGTGTCTTAGACTTTTAGTGGCTCAAGGCAAATGCCACATTATGTGACTTTTCCAACAATGTTCAGTGGTGGTAGCATCACCAGCAAAAGTAGTAAATAATAATAGTGTAATTATTTAAACCTTGACAAATATCTTATACATGCTCTTCATTTTTATATATATATATATATATAAACCAATTTTTGCTAAAAATGTGATATATTTGTAGAATCAATCACACTTGATCACTTTTATGGGCAGCATGATGGTACAGTGGGTGCTTCACAGCATTCTAGGGTGAGCTCTACCAGCGTATGTTTTAGTTTCATCTGAGGACTTTCTTCCTTTAGACATCCATTATACAATCACATACTATTAAATCAATTTGCAGCTCTAATGTGACCCAGTATGAGATTGTGTCCTATTATGTCATGTGATCACCTTTTTAGTGTTAAACTTCAACACTAGGAAAAAGCTAGTTCAAATGAATAGGAACAGTTCCTGTTTCAACATTCTCTTTATTTTACTGTTTAGGACGAAATAATGGCGAACTCCTGTAGGCCTGTGTCATGTTTCATTTTTAGATACAACAAGCTGGACTTACTTCATTTAAATGTTACATGATCTGACCACAGTCTGATCCATTATTGTCCCATCTGCAAGCGTCTTATTAGATGGCAATAGACCTCTTAAGTACCTTGTGTGTGTTTTGTGGGAGGGTTTGTGGGTTGTTGTAATATTTCTATTTACTTAAGCTTCTGTAAAGTCTTAACTTCCCAAATAAAGTATCTATCTATCTATCTATCTATCTATCTATCTATCTATCTATCTATCTTCAATACAAATGCTCTTTTATGCTTGAGTGCATTCCATTTTCACTCAGAAAACCATTTTTACAAATGGTTTACTTAACAATATTTTACTAAAAATATATGTGTTTGGGACATTGTGAGCACATGACTGGATGACTTGACATGTGGATTATGTAACAAGAGTTACATGAGATTTTTTTTCTTAAATGTTTTCATGTTGTTTGTTGTTGTCTAGTGTCAGTCATCATCAGAAGTGGATCTACTATGAATCAAATGAAGCTTAAACTTCACCCATGTAAACGTTGCTTTATTAATGCACTGTAGCTTGTAACTTCTAATGGAATCACAGGGTGACATCATTTTAGACAAACTGAAATTTTGGGTCCCTTGATACAAGTAGGATAACAATTGAAGACCAAAGGATATCAAAACTGTTACATTAGCATGTTTTTTATGTAACAGTTTATGTTTTTTCACATAAGGATTCATTTTCTGGTTTATTTCTCATTTTGATGCAATTTGACAAAGTTTATTTTGACTCATGCTTTGTTTTTATTGTTTTTGTGGTACCACTTAATGGTGTCATGTGTAATTGTCACACAGATAACATCACAGAAATGATATTTAAATGTGATGGTCACAGTTCCATTAATCCTTGAATGAAAAACACAACTTTCTCCAACTTTCATTAGCACCATTTGTTTCTGATTTGTATTAACAGACTCTTTTTATCTATAACTTTACATGTAGCATATGCAACATTTTAAACTCTATGTGACAAGGATTTTATTATAACTATGCATCTATTATGGTAAGTGTGTAGCAAAAGAAATAAAATAATTTGTGTTTGTTGTACCTTTTAATTCTGACCTCACCTTAATTGTTCTTTATCTCAGCTCCTTTCTGTAGGCATTTCTATAAGGATATCTTACAGTCTCCAAATGGGGCACTGCTGTGGACCTTCATGAAGCCTCTGTTACACGGGAAAATCTTATTTGCCCCCCACACACCTGAAATCCAGCAAGTAATGGAAAAGGTAAAAGAGAAATCCCACCAGACATTTCTTGATTCTTATATCAGGACTGAGTAATGTGAGTCAGGGGTTTTCCGAAGAAGCACTGAACAATGAACTCTCATGAGCCAGTCAACATAAATTTAGTCAGAGGATACGAATACAAATTTAATAAACAGTTCTGAAGTAGATCATAGTCTTTAGTTGTTTTGTGTTTTCTGTACAGTTTAAAGTACCATCTCTTTGTAACCCCAATTTTTGGGAATCCACATGAGAGCTTAGCAGTGGAATGTAGCATTTCAGAAGAATTTCTCAGATATGTATTCATTACCTTTTATAATGTTAGCTTACATTTTGTATGCTTTTTAATTGCATTCCTGGTTCAATGAAGATGTTTTGTCATCATAAATGTCTGAATTCTTTAAATAGTATTTTTCTTTGCCCAGCAGGGGGCACATGCACCTTGATAATGTGTAATTAGAGAATGCAGGCATTCTGAAATTAATTAATTTCTTCTACAGTACTGCAGTGGTGATATTAATGCATCCAGAAAGACAGGCAGAAGGAAGGTGCTTGGCTTGTGTTCTAATTGTAATTTGCCCTCACATCAGTGAAATAGCTAATGGTCTAACCTTGCATTTTTCCGAAGTTAACACATTTGAAGAATTTGATAACCTCCTAGGGCAGCACGGTGACACAGTGGGCAGCATTGCTGCCTCGCAGTTAGGAGACCCAAGTTCTCTTCCCGGGTCCTCCCTGCGTGGAGTTTGCATGTTCTCCCCATGTCTGTGTGGGTTTCCTCCGGGCACTCCGGTTTCCTCCCACAGTCCAAAGACATGCAGGTTAGGTGCATTGGTGCTTGGTGTGTGGTTGTGTGTGTGCACCCCACGGTGGGCTGGCGCCCTGCCCAGGGTTTGTTTCCTGCCTTGTGCCCTGTGTTGGCTGGGATTGGCTCCAGCAGACCCCCGTGACCCTGTAGTTAGGATATATAACGGGTTGAATAATGGATGGATGGCAGTGGCGTAGCGTGGGTGTCAGCCACCCGGGGCGGAGGAAAATTTCGCCGCCCCCTTATTTAGGTATTTCAATTTAAAAGACTAAAATATACAGTAATTCTTTGCCGCCCCCTAAAAGTGCTGCCCGGGGCGGGCCACCCCTGCCACCCCCACTACGCTACGCCACTGATGGATGGATAACCTCCTAGCAGTACCAAGGATTACCCATGAGTTACTTAGTGATTTGGAAATTGCTACATGCTACTTAGATTATATTCTTAGGAGCACTTAATGCAAATTCGAGAATGCTTAAGGATGTTAGTAAATACATATTGTACATAAATGTACATTTTTCAAAAGTCCCTGCACACTGGGAAAATTCCCTCCTTGATTATCACCAATATAGCAGTGCTACCGTGGGAAGAACTCCATTTCCCAGCAGCCCAAGGGGGAATTACCTGCATAGGATGACTGGAACGAAAGTAGGGGCTGCTGGGGATGAAAGAGGCCAGCAGGAAAGTTGAATAGGATGGAGTAACAGGAGATCAGTGTTTTTGTGTATCCTGTCCAAATGTGTCGTCTGAAAAGTCAATTGTGCCCTGGATCATTTCCCGTTAGGATGAATGGACTGTCTCGTTCCTGCCTAATCTAGTGGTAGATTAATCATTGTGCGTCTTCAAAAGGATCGCTCCTGCAAATCTCACCCCTTGCCGCTCAGGACTGTTTCACTCATTTTCTTCACCCCATACCATTTCACCTGCTTTTGCTCTATTGGACTGTATTAAGACGTTGTCGTGTATGTTTATTGTTATGGTTCATTGTTATGTTACAACTGTATTGCTGTAGGAGAAAGGGAAGGTTTGTCTGATTGTTGTTGTTGTGTATTGGGTTTTCATTTAATATATTATTTATTCATTTGTTGGTTTTTTGTCTCTGCTTGTGAGTGTGTGTGAGTCGGGCCAATGTTGGGTGTGTCCCTGGAATCTCCAACAAAAAAATAAGTAAATCAGTGCCTCATCGACGATGTGAATCTTAGTGGCACCAGACCGCTACACCATAATGTCTGTCTTTCCACTGTTTAATCTTAATCTTTTGTATTCTAGAGCTCCTTGTCCATTCTGAACACTTCAGTGTAGTTCATTGTCTGAGTCTACTAATATTTCTAAATCATTGATAAACACAGTTCTCATGTTCTGATGTTTTCACTTGGGATGCCCATCATTAACATTAAAATTTTTGGGCTGAATGCTAACCCCTGATGTGAACCTGTAATTACAGTATTTCTAAACTCTTTGTTTCTTCACTTTCCATTTGCTCTGATTGACATTTCATAGACTATCTAATACTCATTTCTGGCTCTGTGTTTATTCCTCAAACACCAGTAGTCTGCCTCCTTGGACACTCCATCATATTCTTCATCTAATTCTATAAATGTACACCATATTCTCCAGCTCCCCTCAGTTACGTATTCTGATACAGTTTCTGATAAAGTTGAAAATTGCATCTGTGATTTCTTTGGCTTTTTTGAATCCAAGCTGGAGTTTGTCAATCTCTGTAATATTTTTAGACATTGATCAAATAATAATTCAAATGCCTTTAAACAGTGAGGTTAGGAGCACACGCTGATACAGCGCATTGCCGCCCCCACCACATGACAAATCAACTCAGGATCCCCAGTTCAGGACCCAAGTGCAGCCATGCAATGGGTGACACCTCAACACCACACTAGTTCAGATGGAGTGGAACAGTGTGAGGTTTTTTATGGTGACTGGAATGCCAATTCTGCCACCAATCCCCAGGTTTTTTCCTGTAGTTTGGAGTGCCTACATGCAGGGCTTGATGCAGATTAACATCATACCCAGGACGGAGCAATTGCAGGTTAAGGGCCTTGCTCAAGGGCCCAACAAAGCAGTGTCTCTTTTGGCGTTTATGGGACTCGAACCAGCAACCTTCTGATTGCCAGTGCAGATCACTAAACTCAGAGCCACCACTTGTCTGGTATCTTTTTTTCAGTCCAGACTTTTTTGTAGGTTTTGATGTAGCCACTTGACTCCTTCTCCAAACATTCAGATCAGTTGGACTCGAGACTTCTGATGGGCTTTTCCTTTTTTCATTCTCATTTATGAATTACACTCTCGTTCTCTTCATTACTGTGTCAGTCAATCATTGTCTAACCCACTTAGTCCTGAACAGTGTGGTGGGGTGAGCTGGAGCCTATCCCAGCCTGCACATGGCGCAAGGCAGGAACAAATTCATTTGGTTCTCTACACAGCTTTCATACTGTTTTGCCTTTTTTGAAGCATGGTGACCAGAAGTGGATAAAATACTCCATTTGTTGTCACATTAGTGCTTCAAAGTGTCTAAGAATAACATTCTTTGATTTATATTTAACAAAAAGTTTGATTTATTAGATTATGAATGGTATACTTGTCTTTTATGACTGTTCACATGAATGTGCAATTTTCACCTGTCAGTAGGTGGTTGGTTTCTGACATGTATTGTTGCATTGAAAATTTTAAAAGCACTAAACAATGCATATACAGTGCATCCGGAAAGTATTCACAGCGCATCACTTTTTCCACATGTTGTTATGTTACAGTTTCCCCTGATCATCCTTGAGATGTTTCTGCAGCTTAACTGGAGTCCACCTGTGGTAAATTCAGTTGATTGGACATGATTAGGAAAGGCACACACCTGTCTATAGAAAGTCCCACAGTTGACAGTTCATGCCAGAGCACAAAGCATTAAGTCAAAGGAATTGTCTGTAGACCTCCGAGACAAGATTGTCTCGAGGCACAAATCTGGGGAAGGTTACAGAAAAATTTTTGCTGCTTTGAAGGTCCCAATGAGCACAGTGGCCTCCATCATCTGAAAGTGGAAGAAGTTTGAAACCATCAGGACTCTTCCTAGAGCTGGCCGGCCATCTAAACTGAGCGATCGGGGGAGAAGGGCCTTAGTCAGGGAGGTGACCAAGAACCCGATGGTCACTCTGTCAGAGCTCCAGAGGTCCTCTGTGGAGAGAGGAGAACCTTCCAGAAGGACAACCATCTCTGCAGCAATCCACCAATCAGGCCTGTATGGTAGAGTGGCCAGACGGAAGCCACTCCTTAGTAAAAGGCACATGGCAGCCCATCTGGAGTTTGCCAAAAGTAACTTGAAGTACTCTCAGACTCTGGTCTGATGAGACAAAGATTGAACTCTTTGGTGTGAAAGCCAGGCGTCACGTTTGGAGGAAACCAGGCACCACTCATCACCAGGCCAATACCATCCCTACAGTGAAGCATGGTGGTGGCAGCATCATACTGTGGGGATGTTTTTCAGCGACAGGAACTGGGAGACTAGTCAGGATAAACGGAAAGATGACTGCAACAATGTACAGAGACATCCTGGATGAAAACCTGGTCCAGAGCGCTCTTGACTTCAGACTGAGGCGACAGTTCATCTTTCAGCAGGACAATGACCCTAAGCACACAGCCAAGATATCAAAGGAGTGGCTTCAGGACAACTCTGTGAATGTCCTTGAGCGGCCCAGGCAGAGCCCAGACTTGAATCCGATTGAACATCTCTGGAGAGATCTTAAAATGGCTGTGCACCGACTCTTCCCATCCAACCTGATGGAGCTTGAGAGGTGCTGCAAAGAGGAATGGCCGAAACTGGCCAAGGATAGGTGTGCCAGGCTTGTGGCATCATATTCAAAAAGACCTGTGGCTGTAATTGCTGCCAAAGGTGCACTGACAAAGTATTGAGCAAAGGCTGTGAATGCTTATTATGTACATGTGATTTCTCAGTTTTTTTATCTTTAATAAATTTGCAAAAACCTCAAGTAAACTTTTTCATGTTGTCATTATGGGGTGTTATGTGTAGAATTCTGAGGGAAAAAATGAATTTAATCCATTTTGGAATAAGGCTGTAACATAACTAAATGTGAAAAAAGTGATGCGCTGTGAATATTTTTCAGATGCACTGTATATAAATGTGTATACAGTATATATATCTTATATATAAACGTCTATGTGTGGAAGTGTGTGTGTCTGTCCAGCCCGGAATTGAGAGATGGAGTCAGGGTAAGGGTTCCGCCTCCGAGGAAACAGAAAACTCGCTTAGCTGCTAATAACACAAGAGAGGCCAGCATGTCAGCAAAACAAAACCTCAGAAAAAAGACAACATCGCTTAGCCACTAACATCGGCAAAACAGTATCCCTTTTACTTTTCCTCCCACCGCTAATGCACAAGTGATGCAAGCAAGTCGGCAAACGAATCCTCCTACGAGAGAGATCCCCAGAGCAGTTCCTTTCAATTACCTGACATCTCTACATTTCAATTTTTTTTCTGATGATTTCAAGTTTCTAGGACCTTGGGCATTTTACAGCACGGGCTTACACATCTGTATATAGTATCCACTAAGAAATGACATTTCTATATATAAATATTTAGATATAAACCCCCACCAACATTATTTCAAAATCTCAAAAATACCTTGAAGGCTTTGATTGAAATTTTGTGACATTATAGAAATACAGTAAATGTATTTTTCCGTATCTTTTGTGTATGTCGATATTTATTAATATCATGCTAACTAGCATGTTATGCGCTGCATTGAGAGTGTGTTTTATGCAAATGAATTAAGCAGCAGAAGCAATTGACAGGCCATGCAAATAGCACAACTAACCAATAGGGTGGACTGATAAGTGAGGATGGGGTGGTGTCCCAGACAGGAAAAAAGAGACATGGTCATGTGGGAAATTTAAAGAGAAAGTTTGGTGAAGGTCAAAGAAGGTGGTGTTGTTGTGGTGAAGCCAGTGTTGTTTTTTGCTGTTGACTACCACCACTCTTAGATGCATAGCAGCTTTCATCTTGGTTATCTGTTCCACTCCATCTACCTCCAGCACCCAGTCACTGCAGTAAAAAGTAGACCCCCTTCCATGCCTGATGTTCAAAAACAGCGCTTAAAACATTAAGGGAGAAACCCAAAGCACTTTGACCTTGGTGCTGCAAACTGCAAGTGAGAAATGTCAGTCTTAGAATGTGGCGTTTGAATTTGTAATGCACTCCTCGCTCTTCACGTTAATACATCAGTGTAGCACATAGGGCACCAGAACTTATGTACAGTATATCCACTTCAGGTACTGCTTTTCATATACAGTGTCCCCCATAATGTTTGTGACAAGGACACAGTTTTCCTTGATTTAGCCCTCTGCTCCACAGTTTAAAATTACAAGTCAAAAAATTTAGATGCCTCAGTATTTACAAGTGACAACACTTTTTATAAAGAGTCCTCCCATTTCAGGGCACCATAATGTTTGGGACAATTGGCATCACAGGTGTTTGTTCTTATTTAGATGTGATTCATTGCTGGATTAGTGCAGGCATAAGGTACCTAGGCTTGCTTCTACCTACAGACTACCTTTGGAGTCTGTAGTTGCCATTGTTCAACATGAGGGCAAGAGCTGTGCCAATGAATAGCCATTATGGGGCTGAATAGAAACAAGAATGAAAGCATCAAAGACATCGATAAACCGTAGGATTACCTAAATCAACTGTCTGGAATATCATTAAGAAGAAAGAATGCACTGGTGTGTTCAGTAATTACAAAGGGGCTATATAAGGAAAAATGTGTCTTTGTCCCAAACATTTTGAAGGGCATTTTACATTCACATCTGCAGACTTTAAAGGAGGACTACAAACAACTGATGAAAAACATGAAAAGAAATGCTGTCCAGAGCGTACTTGGTGTAAACAAATGAAAATCGTGAACATCTAGTAATGACAGTAATATACTGTATACTCTAATTTCACATTATTCCTACAAATTACCTGTTTCAATTCAAAAGAATCCACTTTTCTGCAAAATTGTGCTTGGCATTTAGCACAAAAGCCAAGTCACAAAGAAAAGCAGAAAATAGCAAGAATTGGTCTAATGCAGGAATGTTTTACTCATGGACAACTGTGTATAGCGTGTTCAAGAGTAAGAAGCTCCAGTAACCTAATAATATTATTACTTATTATTTGACTGACACCTTTATCCAAGGTGACTTACAACATTTGTGATACAATTGATTAAAACTCTTTAATTTTTCCGAAATGGGGCACAGATAGGTGAAGTGACTTGCTCACGATCACACAGTGTCAGTAGCAGGATTTAAATCCACAACATCTGGGTTTGAAGTTTTAGATCCAAAGCCATAACCAGTGTGGCACATCGCCTGCCAATAATATTAGCTTGTGGTACAAAAAAAACTTCAAATATTGTATACAGAAAAGCACTAGTTAGTAACAGAGTACTTCTGATACACCTGAACACCCAATGGCCCTATAATTGACGCCCATTGTCTTATGAAACGTCCTAGGTGATGCTGGGTAAAACAGTTAGGTATTGTATATAACCTCTAGGCTGTTGACTCATGAAAGTAGGCTGTCATGATTCTGTTGTTTTTTAATTATTTTATGGATTTAATTTACATGTATTTAATGATTTTTATTTCTTTTGTGTGGGGGGTTAGAATATAAGGAATTTATATTTAAGGTTTATTTTGTGCTAAAGGCAATGTTAAAAATACAGTATGTAATATCATATCACTGCACCATTGTGTTTCTTATGGCTGCCACCTTTTGGACTCAGCTTGTGTTTAATTGCTAGCCACATTGCTATGCTGGATGAATGTACTGTAGGTCATGACCTGTGATGTCACTGAATAGAATGTATAAAGGTCAGGTGTCATACATTTTCTGGTTACCAGAGACTAAATAGTAACCTAAAAACACGTTAGAGTTTCTGTAATAGTTATAGTCTTTGTGGTCATTTTTGACAACGTCTTTGTTTAGTAATTTGGGTGCGACAAATTGGACTGATTCATGGTTTGTACCTTTCCTTGTTTTGTGACTTACATTTCATATCCTGATCTCTATTTAAAAAATATCTTAAGGCATTACAGAATCATTATGCCTAAGCATTCAATCCCTGTATTGTAGAAGCTCCAAAGTTTCACAACTGAAAAACAATCACCTTATGAGTACACAATTGCCTTACAATTAGCCTCCATCATCAAATCATTCAATCATTAAAATAGTTAACACATTTTTTGGATAACAAGACCATATTAAAGAGACTAACTCTTGGGTTAGACTATATAACATTCCAAAGAAGACAGAGATGACATGATAGAAATGCATAAATTAGGAAACTGGTGCAAAACCATATCCAAGTGTTTGGATTTCCCAGTGGGCACAGTTGGTTTCATTATCAGGAAGTGGAAGCTACACCAGATACTGCCTAAAAGAGGACATCCCATAAAACTTTCTGCACAAACCATAAGTAGTCTTGGTAAAGAAGCCATATACAGTAGAGGCCAATTATCACTTTGAAGGATCTACAGGGTTTGGTAGCTGAGGTTGGAGTAAAAGTTCTCAGGTCAGTCACATGAAGAATTCTACAAAGCACTGGTTTGTGAGGAAAGGTGGCACAAAAGAAGCCATTACTCAAAAAGAGCAAGCTGAAAACACATCAGTATTTTGCCAAAAAGCACAACAGTGCTAAAGATAAAATATAGGAAAAGGTTTAGTGGTTTTATAGTCAGATGAGATGAAGATAAAACTTTTTAGCCAACATGCAAAGAGATATATACAAGACGTCCACCAAATATAACACTGTTGACATCTCCAAAAACACAGTACATAACAGTTAAGTATGGCAATTGTAGAATTATGCTGTATTGATGCTTTTCATCAGCATGGACTGAGCATTTGATTAAAAGAAAAGGACGAAAGGGATGGTTAGAAATTCAAGCTAATACTCTGAGAGGATCTGTTTCAACAAAGCTTGGGCAAAAGTTTAACTCTCAACAAAACGACGATCCCAAACACGTGTTCAACCAAAGAAACCTTAGAGTAGTTCGTGGATAAAAAAATGAAAATCCAACAATGGCTCTGATAAAGCTTTGTTTTAAAACCAACTGTCGGTTGGTGGAAGTGTTCGAAAATTATGATGCAAAAGGACCATCTGACTAATCTGAACAACCTGGAGGACATCTTCTAAGGAAAATGGACCACAATCATTTGAGAAAAGTGAATAAAGCTGAGACATACTTACCTCAATTGCTGTTAAACATTGTTCTAAGCATAGGAGATTTCAGGGGGTTTTTTATCTTAAGATTTTCTCTAACATAAAACAAATAATTTTGAGTTGCACTGTTTTGCAATAAACATAACACAAATTACAAAATTTCAGTGTAGGTTTAGTTATTTAGTAAAATTAGAGATTTGAGTTTGAATACATTTGCAAAGCACTAGTACATAAAATAAAAAAGTAACAAACTCTTTTTTTTTCTCCTAGGCAAATGACACTTTTAAATATCTGGAACAGCTGTTAAGCTACTCTCAGAATTTTCTGAAAATTTCTGATGTGCTGGGAAAAAGGGAAAATCCTCTCATGATCAACCATTTACAGGTGGGCATGTTATAATGTGAGTTACAGTGTATTGTTAAATTGTCGACAGGGAGGCTCAAATCCTCCCTGTGTGCATAGTGTGCATAGTGTTAAGTGTGAAAAACAAATGGAAATGAACATAAACATGCATATACCTAAAAAATACATCCTTTTAAATGAAGTGTAGGAGAATAATTGCATAACGTTTAACTGAATTGTTCCCAGAGGAAGATTTAAAGAAATAAAAGCCTCGTACATGTGCTTAAATCTAAGCAGTAGCGCTAACAGAGCATCTGTCAAGTTGTCAATAGAAGAAAGGAAACTCCAGTGTAAACTAGTCCTTGAGAAAATACATTTCTGGTGGGTCTATGCTGCTTTAAAATATGAAAAGTCAATATTTGCCCTTCCTAAAAACTAACTGCCTTCTCCTTCTAGCTATTAAACAATATCATATGGCACAGACTTAGGTATATAGCTGTAATATGATGGTCAGTTGCAGTATCTGCCAACATTGATACCAAAGGTCCTAAAATATTATGCCACCATGCTGTATGCCTCTATGTGGGGGTTTTATGGGCATGACCAGCTGGGAAGGGACCCCGGGGAAGACTCAGGGCTTGCTGGGAGGATTATATTTACTAGATGGCCTAGAAACGCCTTGGGATCCTGCAGTATGATTTGACAAGTGTGGCTGGGGAAAGGGACATATAGGCCCCACTGTTGCCCCCATGATCCAGTTTCAGATAAGTGGTGAAAAATAAATGAATGAATGTTGCATGGCCAAGAGCAGAAGCTGAGTGACAGTTCAGTGGCACAAAGATGCACATCCAAGTACCAACAAGAAATGGAGGATGGACCTGACAATGATACACCCCATACTATTTTTTTCAAGAAAATAGTTTTAACAGGGTGATCAGCTCTAATATGGGTATTGCAACTCTGAAGTTAAGGATTTTGTCCTGGATTTAAATGCTTGACCCCTTTACTTACCAGATAGGCCATTCTACAGTTGAGGGGGTCTATAACCTAAGGATCCATATTCTACAGTAGACATGCTAATCTTTTGAAATTGTAACTTTTTACTCAGATTGTACGAGGTAAAATAATATAGAATAGCTTAATTAGTTAAAGGCAGCACATTATTACTGTGTTTTAATCCCTATCCTAGGGATAATGGGTGTAGAGACTGAACACTTTCCCCATATCAGTGCAATATTGTCTTCTGGTGCTTCCTTTTTTATTGCACCTGCCAAAGATGTCATAATTTGATTAATTGACAACTCAGAACTGGCCCTGTATGACTGAATGTGTCATTCCAACAGTTGGCACCTTCTGCAATTTTGGCCCCGCTTTGCATTTGATGTATTAGAGTTAGGCTCCACTACACTATAAATAGAACTAATCCTGTTGCCTGATGCTTAGATGCATTAGTTTACATATATATGGTTTCCAGGTAGGAAGGGTTCGATGCAGGAGGCTGGGCGCATAACTATATACATAGTCTCAAAACTAAACTCATTTCACTCTCAAATTTGCTTCATCCAAGGTCAGTGCTAGTGTGAGCCTATTCTGGCAGCAGTGGACACAAGGTGAGAAACGGCCCTAGACAGGGTGGCAGGTACACATATGCATACATATTCGCTTATTCTTACACTGAGGTCAGTTCAGATTTGCTAATTAATATAACCTACATGTCTCTGGTATTATGAGAGGAAACACATGATTAACCAGGAGAAAACCCAAAGCTCGGCTAACATCCCTATACAAACAGGCATGGGAGTTCTTCTATTAGCTAATTCTATAAAAAGCTGGCCACTGCCAATAACCACAGTACAAATATGCAACCTGAGATGGAATTAGGTGATTCCATAACAGAACATTTGGCGTAGTTGGAAGGATTTGTATTCTGCATGGTTGAAACATATTGCTTTGCAGTAAAGTGGGGGTCTGAGTGAAAGAGAGAGTGAAAGAGCTCAGCTTATGTCACTCAGGAAGCAATTTGTTTGCAGTGCTAAGAAGCCATACCTCTGTAAACTAGCATGGGAGTTCTCTTATTAGCTCTAGTTGTAAGGAGCTGCTTCTGAGAGGCTTTGTAATACTGTATACACATTGTAGGCTCATGGCTGGCGACTGGCAGTTACCACAGTGCATATATGTGTGACCTGGAATGGATTGTGATTTGAACACCAAGTGCTCCCTCCATATTTTAGTGCCTCAAGGCCAGCAGGCATATCCTTCCTAAATTCAAATTTAATTTAAATTTCAAGAGTATTATCATGTAAACTAACTATTATCAGAATTGGAAGGTGGAAAGGAATTGTCTTTTACCTTGGGAGTCATTATTAATGTAATAAAGTTACTTCATTAATGTGTAAATTAATTTCTTTTGTATGTAGTTTTAAAACATTGACATGATTGAAGTTATGTATGACAACTACAGTTAGTCAGTTATTTTTGTAAGAAATGCTTAATTGTTAAATTATTAATTAATAAATGCTCAATTATTGATTTATTGCTTTTCATTCTTTGCAGGGAGCTTTGCAAAACAATTTTATTCACAGTTTTATAGAGAGCCAGTTAAATATCGATCTGACTCTATTGTCCAAAGAGCTTCGGGAATATGGTAAGTCTGGTTGTGTTTTTGTTTTGGTTTCTCTACTTGCATATAAGTTTTACAAAGTAATTTTCCTCACACCAAATGTAGACATGCTGCTGGAAACTTTTCTTTAAATGTGCTGTTGAAATGAACAGAAACATCAGGTACAGAATGAAATGGCAAACTTCACAATAGTGAAAAATGTTCAAGTAACAACTACAGTGCAGATGTCTGGAAATGTAAAAAGTGATGTTGTGCATTGTGTTTAATGCTTTAACCATAAATCAAATTCACTTTTAAGGAGCCAATCTTCACTTTCTGCTTATTGGCTGATATTTTACATTTTGTATTAACTCTGCACCTCATATTGTAACTCAGATATGTTCTTTCAGTTAACTTTTTAATTCAATGAATTAACTCAGTCAACCAATAAAGATTGTTGTTTTCGTCTAACTGGTGCTGAATAAAAATGCACTTCTACATGAATAGAAGCGTTTTGGGGAGGTCTACTGATTTATTTCTATTCAATAAATGTTTCCTGACCAAGACAATTGGGACCTAGGTATAATTAAGGTAGCTTGAATTCAACCCTGGATGGGACTGGGATTAGACATGTTTTACGTCATTCAAGGTAGGAGATGTGCTGTAAGATGTCTCAGCTGGGAATGCTTCTGTAATGGTAAAGTATCCCATTGTAGCGGAGGAGCCAGCTTTTGGGAATACTGGGTCTCCAAGTAATGGAAACCTCCCCAAATGAAAGTATTTCAGGGACGGGGAGAAACACTTTTTGCTAGAGTTGTAGTTCTAGAGCCCAAAAGACAGCAGTAACAATGTCTGTTATGTTATGCCTGGAACCCTGCCACATATTGTATTTGGCAGACATACTCTTTATATAGAGAGAGGGTTTCAAGACTGCATGAACATTTTAGGTGAGCAAGGATAGTTCTAAGAGGTCCAGAGGACATTCCTGACTTTGATGTGCTCCAAGAGTTAATCATAAAAGTGAGTCCAGGATGCTATGTCTGGTCAAAGTTTGGGAGAACAGTTGGCAAAAACATGACAGGTAGAGGTGGTGTAAGAGGTAAAGGAAGCTATTGAGATGAGCGTTGATGCTGGTCTATAGGTGTTCCAAGTTATAGACAGGGCAAAATACTGTTCAGCAAGGCCTAGTGGGAAAGAATGTTACAGTATTTTGTTTTCCCTTAGTTGATGTGTAATATGTATACATCTTGTGTTTAAACCTTCCCAGTGTAATTTACCTTTTAACAAAACCATATTTATATGTATCTATTTGGGGATGGGGGAAAAGGGCTCCTTATCAACCATAGTACATTATTATTATTATTTATTTCATTTTTTTTACAGAAAACACAATAAATGCAACTTTAAAAAACTCAGTGGCAAAGAAGATTACACGATTATCTCGACTAATGGTCAATATCTCAGATTGCTTGTCAATAGATCGTATGCATGGGTTTAAATCACAAGAAGAGCTAGAACTAAAAGCAACACAGCTAATGCAACAAAACAATTTCCTGGCTAGTAAGTGTTTTTATTGCTTATATTTCCCACAATATAGTGATGACCCAAGTGAATGGAATTTTGGGTGTAACATAGTTATAAGTAATGTAAGAAAATCTGTGTTGAGGGCTACATGCAGACTATGACTGACAAAATAAGCAGATGGAAAGAAGTATCCAGTTATCTCTCACTGCTCTATTTTTATTCACTTATATTTGCTGCATCGTCTTTACTGCTCAGTGATAGGATGGTACAATGATTAGCACTGCTGCCTCAAAGATCCAGTGGTCTGCATTCCTATCCTATGCCAAGTTTTTTTTTTTCCTATTTCTGAATGGGTTTTATTCTGAGCTCTCCAGATTTCCTCTTGCATCCCCAGTGATGTGCATTTCAGATTAATCAGTGATTCTTAATTAGCTCAGTGAGTGTGTGGTGGTGATCCAAGGTTGTTTCCTGACTTGTAACCAATGCTGCCACAAAAGCATACAGCCCCCTGTAACTATAACCTAAATTAACACTTTGAACATGAGGTATGAGTTAACTCATATCTCACTGTGCCTGTCTATGCATGATGTATGATATAACTCATATCTCAGTATACAGCCACTATAGGCACACTACAGCTTTGCTGCTTTGTCTCAGTTATCTATTGTAGTGCTATCATCTGGTGGAGATCCATCCATCCATCCATTTTCCAACCCGTTGAATCCGAACACAGGGTCACAGGGGTCTGCTGGAGCCAATCCCAGCCAACACAGGGCGCAAGGCAGGAACCAATCCCAGGCAGGGTGCCAACCCACCTCAGGACATACACACCCACACCCACACACCAAGCACACACTAGGGACAGTTAAGAATCACCAATCCACCTAATCTGCATGTCTTTGGACTGTGGGAGGAAACCGGAGTACCCGGAGGAAACCCACGCAGACACGGGGAGAACATGCATACTCCACGCAGGGAGGACCCGGGAAACAAACCCGGGTCTCCTAACTGCGAGACAGCAGCACTACCACTGTGCCATCTGGTGGAGATACTGGTAATAAATGGTCCTGCAGTGAAGAATATGTAATGTTATTTTTTTTACTGTGCTGCCTAGTGTGCATATTTCATAATGTGTCTTAGATTTTTGATCTAAGAGTAGAGTGCCATGTAATGGTACAGGCTATTAATGGCCTTATATAAAATCAAGATTGATTAACTAAAATGAAGTGAATAGATGTTAAAGTGCATTTTATATGCCTAGTTTGAAGGGGGCAGATGTATCTCAGGATCATGGCTTTCATGATATGGGTTCCTTCATAAAATTACTAATTTAAACATGTTTAAATGTTTAAACATTTAATTTAATATGTTATTACCTAAGTGAGGAATGATATGGATTTACACGACACCTTATGTCATCAAATACGGCAGCTTATATGTGAATATAAGACACTTAAGTGTGCTTTTCTATTCCATGCTCTGTAAACTCAATGAAGCTCTTAGGTTCTCTTACTTGGAAGTTACCCTTTCCATGTGACCAGAGCATCACTACTGTTGCTACTGACCATGCACGTCCTAAGGTCCATCAAAACCCATAATGCAGCCCCTCTTTAACTCTCAGGTCTCTCATTCAGTCTTGTATCTCTACTACTGTGGGATTTCCAAAAGGTTCCTCAAAGGTCCAGATTTTCTATGAATTTGGTAAATCATGACTGTTGTACCTATCTATTTAAATTGTGCATCTGCATCTTCAGCCACATCTGTATAGTGGAAGAGAGGGAGAAAGAAAGAAAGAAAGAAAGAAAGAAAGAAAGAAAGAAAGAAAGA
>JANRMT010062843.1:13808546-13842582 GCA_026402145.1 Polypterus bichir lapradei | reverse complement strand
AGAAAGAAAGAAAGAAAGAAAGAAAGAAAGAAAGAAAGAAAGAAAGAAAAATGTGTATGCATATGAAAGAAGCAATTAACTCAATTTCTACAAAAATTCTTAAGAAAGCGTTTGTCCAGTTCATTTCTACTTTGCATTTCAATTACTATACAAAGCCAGACACAAGCAGGAGTCTTGTAAGCCCATTATTTGTTCAGTCTCATTTGTCCTTTTAAAAATGTTGACTATATTTTATAAATTGAACAATAAATATTAAGGACTGTATTTCAATCACTTCTAAATGAAGAGTATTTTTTGTAATATCAGTTAATTAACTGTATATATTTTTGTTTTTTCCCAAGGTGTAATTTTCCAGTCTCCAGAAAATCATAGCAATGAAACTCGGAGATCTTCCAACTTCTCTCTGCCAGCTCATGTGAAGTACACAATCCGAACCAATGTTCTGAACAGCATGCGCACTGACCGCCTCAAAAACCCAGTCTGGACTGTGCACCCTAAGAGTATTCCTGCCACCAGCTTTCGATATAACCGTATCTTTATTCCACTGCAAGACATGATTGAGAATGCAATTATAGCTGTGCAGACAGGCAGAAGTGTGGTGGATCATGTGACGATGGTTCAGTCCGTGCCTTACCCATGTCACTTTAGGGACAGGTTAGTAAATTTAGAAGAGTTTTGACATTTGACATTCTCTTATATTGCAATGAATTTAAACACTGTTCGATATCTCATATTTATCACTTGTATAATTTAATTACAGTGGTACCTCGGTATACATCCTTAATCCGTTCTAGATCCTTGGACTTATACCAAACAGGACATATACTAAACAATTTTTTTCCCATAAGAAATGATGGGAAAATGATTAATCCGTTCCCATGAAAAAAAATCCAATTGTTATTGGCATATTATACATTGATGGGGTTGTATAAAATTTAAACACTGCTTAATACTAAAATACATAAATACAAAAGCAATTAGATGAAATAAATGAAAATTTAACCTCACTTTACTTTTTAATAATGTCTTTGTTTTTCACAATTGTAGATACCGTCGTTCTTGGCATATGGTATGCAGCAGCCATTTCCCAGATACGCATGCCATCTTCATACTTTTCAACAAGCAATTCAAATTTACGTGAAAAAACACAAAATCACATTGTGACCAATCGGGTTTGCTGTATGCTCCCATCTGCTGTCCGGGAGCCCTTGAACCCTACATCGTCGGTAATGTTACCGATGAGCTTAGCAGTGAGGCACAACAAAGCAAGAGGATGGTGAAAAAGTGCAAAGTGCTTTTATTAAAGCAATCAACAAAACAAGGTCTTCAAATTAAAGTGCAGTGTCCAGAAGTGAAACATGGAGGTTAAAAAAAATAGAAAAAAGTCTTCTTAAAAACAATGAGGGTAAAATACAGCAGGAAGCATTCTTTTTTAAAAAAATAAAAAAAAAACAACAAGAAGCCCGATGCGTTTTTACCTGGTGGCCCCCCTGCTTCCCCTGTCTGGACTTCCCAACAGGGGAGTCGCCCTACTTGCAGCTGACCTTGACTCTGCCTACTTCAGCTGTTCAGTTCACCTCTCCGATCCCTGGCTCCGGTAGGCTCCTCCTGACAGCGACTTGGGATTCACAGCGACCAGGGCACCCACACTGGGGAATACACTCGCCCAAGTCCTGACTCCGGCTGCCTTACGCGGAGAGTCATCCTCCTTCTGGTCAATCCCACTCCATGGTCACTCAGTGGGAGTGACCACTAGTACTATTCCCCGGGTGCCGGCCCACCACCCAGGCTGCCTGTTCAGCTGCAACGCGAGCCTGCGTGCTCAAGCTCCACTGCTTCCTGCTTCCTCCCTCTGTCCGTTCTTTCTTTTTCCTCCCCTTCTAGCCGACTCGCGCTTCTATTTATCAAGAGGGCATGGCAGCTGTGGCAAATCAGCAGCCCCAGGATCAATCACGAATGCGGATGGTCTCTCACCTGTGCACTTAGGTGAGAAACCCCCACACTGCGAATTGCCCTGAAAACCGCTTCAGCCACACAACCACCATGCCCCCTCACCAAGCCGCGAGCGCGGTGATTATTTATTTTAAAACTGGCCTTTAACAGGAGCTGTGGACCCGCTATACCACACATGTGAAAATTCAAAGAGGGTTATAACGCGGGCTGTTCATTGAATGCTAGCAACTGGTGCACTGACGCTCATGGGCAGTCATGGCTTTGTCTCGATAGAGGTAAACAAGGGTAGCACGTGGTGTTCTAGCACGCGAGTCGTATTCCAAGCAAAGGTCGTATACCAAGCAAAATTTTTCATGTCCAAACAGGACGTATACCAAGTTGGACTTATTCCAAAGCGGACGTATACCGAGGTACCACTGTATTTGCTGTGGAAATTTAATTCAATACCAATACAGTATGAAAAACAAAATTCAATATAAATACCCAACAAAATGTTGAAACATATACAAAAACCTTCATTCTTTGCATACAAAAATATAGACTGTCACGTATGTGCACTGGAAGCACATTCCAAACTCATCAGAGGTATGTAATACCACCCCAGGATGAGAGGGGGTGCTGCTGTCATCTCCCTTTCTCTCCATGGCTCTGGGTAACTGACTCTGCCCTTCCTGGTCGGAGTGTTATAATACCCAGACTTACTGAAGGACAGCGCTCTCTCCCAAACAAGACACCCGCCCAATAGGCAACTAAATCTCAACTTCCAAGGTTGTTTCTTTTGCGCTTAATGCATTCTGTTTTGATCATGCCATATAGCACTGTGTTTGTTTTTATTTTCTTAGAATTAAACGGAATGACACAGCTAGTGTCCCAAATATTTGCATCTTTAGGTTGTGTCATTCCCCCACTTGATGACAATATATATTGTACTAGCTCTCCCCAGCAGTTCTACCCGCGTAGTAGTGATGCAGAACAAGCTTTAAAAATCAATAAACAAACAGGTATCGCTAGCTTAGCGGAGGCAAGGTATGGTCCAAAACATGGCTAGAGGTAGACCGATTCAAATGGAGGCTGGCACGTGAATGAGGAGGGCCCTGCCTGGTTCTCCACTCCTGACATCATGCTTACCCCTCCCCTTGGCCCACAGCCTCTGTCTCAGATTAGTGTGAATATATCACTCCTGCAAGCGAACTATGATACTTAGCGTGATAAGTGAAGTCACAAAATCAACCAGAATGTGCAAGCAAAATACAGAAAAATTCCAGATCTAAATCTGTTAAGTAGTTCTCTCGTTCACTAGCTTAACTGGAGGCAAGGGCCGTTCTGAGGCTGGCGCGTGAGTGAGGAGGGCCCCTCCCGGCTCCCCACTCCTGGCGTCACGCTTCCCACTCCCCTCGGCCCGCAGCCTCTGTCTCGGATTAGCGAGAATATATTGCTCCTGTAAGTGAACTATGATACTAACTAAGCGCGATGATAGAAGTTGCAAAATCACCCAGAATGTTCAAGCAAATTATAGAAAAAAAAAAATCTAAATCCGTTAAGTGAAAAGCGGACAGACATACAAACAGACAGACGTTGGATTTTATATATAGAGACATGTGTGTAGCAAATCAGAAAGGACAAGAAAGAAGGGCTGGAGCTCTAGAGGATATCATGTTTTAATGTCTGAATTGAAGTAGTGTTGTTGGCTCTTGAAGACTGAAAGTAGCTTCTGGAAGGAGATAAGGCCATTCTCTCATGGAAGCTAGGTCTCAGTTGAGCACTGACTTTGTGTATGGTGGCTGCTGATGTTGGAGAGGAAGCGAAAGAGTAGTGCTGGTGACTTGCAAAATAAGAGTGACATCTGTAATCTTCTAGAGAGTTCTCATCCATTCTAAAGTAAATAGAAACTGTATTGGTGGTGGTATCATACCAAAAACTTCCCTGTATTTTTAGTTGACCCTGCACCCATGAGACGCTCAGTGTATATACATCAATACATTCTGCAAGTGATCATTCCAGCGCCAATGATTTTATTTGGATAGAAGATGTTTGAAAACCAGTCCATCACACGTGATGTTGCATGCACTCCAAGACAGGCCAACTGCCACCACTGACACTGAGAAGACAAAGAAACTGGAAATGACTTAGTAATTGCAAAATAAAAAACACAACACAACTAATTAAATAACACAATGTAGAAGGGCAATATGAAACAACCTCAGCAGCAGCTCTAACAAGAATATTAAATGCTATAATAACGAGTCATGAGCCTTGATTTAAATGTTGTGGCTGATATGTCAATAGATAAATCACTTCAGATTTCACTAGTTTTATTTATTCTTTGAATTTTAAGCAGCTATGTGTCTTGAGATTGCAATATACACCCTGGAGTGTAAGTACTATTAAGTTCTGCAAGGTGAGAGGAATAAACTATTTATGAGTGTCTGTGTGATAAGGAGTATTTTAAAATCAGCTCAAAATTTAATTGGAAGCTGGTGAAGTGATTTAAGAATTACAGTTTTGTGGTTATATTTCTTAAGTTCTAGTTATGAACCCTGCTGCTATGTTTTGAATCATTCAAGTTCAGTTCAAATTTATTGTCATTTGGACACGGTGTTATGATTTGAGTTTGTTTTAGTTTTTTTCTTCTCTTTATTCTGAGCTCTGACTATTTTCTCACTATTACTGTTTCTAAGTTTCATAATCTAATTTTGACGTTTATTTTTTTCATTTAAAGTCATTTTGACATAGTTAGAAATATCCATCCATCCATTTTCTAACCCGCTGAATCCAAACACAGGGTCACGGGGGTCTGCTGGAGCCAATCCCAGCCAACACAGGGCACAAACCAATCCCGGGCAGGGTGCCAACCCACCGCAGGACACACACAAACGCCAACAGAATCACCAATCCACCTAACCTGCATGTCTTTGGACTGTGGGAGGAAACCCGCACAGACACAGGGCGAACATTCAAACTCCACACTGGGAGGACCCAGGAAGCGAACCCAGGTCTCCTAACTGCGAAGCAGCAGCGCTACCACTGTGCCACCCTAGTTAGAAATATTAAGTATCTTATTTAGATGGCATATTTGTTTATCTTGTACACAGCTATTTTATGGCTTCTTCTTTTGCATCATTATCAGAGCATTATCAGGCAAGGATAGTGGACTTCATTGTCTATCAAGATCACAAATTAGTGTACATGCATAGTTTAGTTATTTTGTGCCAAAGACTTGCATGCTACAAACTCTCAACTACATATTCTGGTTTCCGATTCTGATGAAGATGGAAGATAAGGCTGAATCTTTGCTTCAGTATTGGCTTGGTTTTTGACATATGTTTTTGCTCCCGGTCCTCCCGGATCCTTCTCCTGGTTAAGTACATCTGCCTTGTACCCTTCATTAACAGAATTCATAATGCATGAAATTCTTACTTGAACGTCTCCACAGATCAGTTGACAATGATACATTTCACAAGTGGACAGAGTGAGAAAAGCAACTGAGCAGGATGGCTGTGGTCTTTAATAAGACTGTCTGCTTTTCTAGGGAAGTGAGTGTTATATAATAATTCATTACATTTATATAGCACTTTTCTCAGTACTCAAAGCGCTATCCACACAGGAAGCGAACCCACAATCTTCCACAGTCTCCTTGCTGCAAAGCAGCAGCACTACCACTGTGCCACCTGTATGTCCTGTGGGGTGTCACCTTCATCACCACCACACCACATCCACGTATCGTACCAGGATGTGATCTGGCCAGTAAGGATGGAGAAATGCTGATCATCTCCAGACATCTGAAGAAGTATCGGTTCTTCCTAACATTTTAGGCAAGAGTCGAACTGTGTCATCTGTAGAGTATTAAGTGGATGGTGCACACAGCCTGAACATAAACCATTACAACAGTAAATTCTACTGGAGACTAATAAACTAGATTTTCAAGATCCTGCCACATATGAAAACACCTTAACATTATGCCTGTTAGCTTAGTGTTCTATAAGTCATTCTAAAAAATTATAGTTAAATTAAAGCACAAACTGGTATGTACCGTAAGGCTCACCATGCAAATTATGTATGGTAATGCTAATGCTGACTAGATAGACGATTCATACTATACAATTTCTTTAAGTATTAAAATGGTAGTTCCAGATTGTCACTGTCCTCAGTAAGTTTCACTTCCAGTCCCATTTCAGACATTCTGCAGTACATCACAGTGCAGGCAAACAACACTGCTTCAGCAGAATGGCATCCAGATCCATCACTAGCAGCAACACATCCAGACGAAGGTACAACAGGTGCCACAAAAGGAATAGAAACAAAATGAGAAAGGCATAAGAACAGTCATTTCAAACAAGAACTCAAATTATTAGAAAGTTTATGGATAGACTTGGCATTAGTTCTAGCAAGAGTATGTTACGTTAAAGCAGTAAGTCCTCAGTCATCATTTAAATGCTGAGAGTGATCACTCAATTATCTGAAGGCCCAATCAGTAAAGAATACCTTTAGTATTCTGATTTATTCTGGATATTATAAGAAAATTTGAATTTTGAAATAAATATGTACTGTACAATCTGAAATGTAATAATAAAATGGTAAGGTGTGGAAAGCCACATGCTTATTAGGCACAAGTGAAATGTCAGAGGATTAACGTGAATGGCTAAAGACCAGGAAATGGCAAAGATAATAAGACATAGTCACAGATGAGAAACAAGTTTATGAGTAAGGAGCAAGGAGAAAATCAAATATCAATGAGTCAGGAAACCAAAAACGAACCTAGCACTTCATGTCATAGAAGCTAAAGCTAACTACCCTAAGAGAGAACAGGCATTGGTTTATCTACTAAGGAACAGAGTATATTCAGAGTTAGCTGTTAATAGTACATTTTTCTCCAATATCATTAGCATGATAAACAAGGTCACAATGTCAAATAGCATCGCGAAAAATAATATAACAGGACACAAGGAGCCAATAATTAAAACCAACTTAAAAAAATAACCAATGTAAATATAATTTGCAAGTCAAAAAATCAAAAAACAACACAAACACATGGGTATGAAACTAATTATACAACAATTTAACTTTACATACTGAAAAGAGAATTTTAGAATCAGCTATAAAATTATTTGGAAGCCAATAAAGTGACTTAAGCGCTGGAATTGCATGGCTGAACTTCTCAGTTCTAGCTATACTTCTTGTTGCTGTGTTTTGAATTAGCTGTATTGTACTTAGGTAACAATTTAAAAGATCCCGAAAATCCAAGAAATTTTGTATTTCTGAGCTGGAAGGAAAATAATTTTCACTAATCAAACACAACAGCTTATTGATAAAACATATAATTTGGATTAATTGATAAATGCATCTGAGTATCATCAGTATGTGAATGAAAGATAATGGCCTGATTCCATATTACATTACCTTACAAATACTTAATAAAGACCAAAAAAATGAGTCCCAGGCTTGAACTGTACTTAAGGTCAGATTAAGACCTCCCCAGGCCTCCATGGTTGTCAAAGCTCAAAAGGCCCCCTTTACGTCACTTCCCCTCCACTAGGTACACACATATACTAACACAAAATGAACTTCACATGTGTCAATAATAAACCAGATACTGAGATTCAACTAGAAAAAAAAATCCAAACTTTATATTGGGTTAATTTCACCAACCTTTTTTGTTCATTTGTCTGTTTCAATGAAAGTAACTAATGAATGAGCGCAATGTCATATCTATGGCAAATCAACTGTCTTCTGATAGCACAGTTAACAAACATCTAATATTTCAAAATGGTCTATCGCACTTTGTGTCAAAAAAGTGACGTTTAACTGAGCATTTTTGGGTTCACATATTTACACCAACTTACATGGTACATTGATGCTAGAAGTGGTGGTATTAGCTTTTTTCTGACCATTCTTAACAGTGTTTATGGCTTGTTCAAATCATCCTTTTGGTTTATATTTTCAAAAATGTTCGGTATAGTTTACACCAAAAAACATCTTCTGTTCTCTTTTTCATTTTTATTTGTTTTCACTGCACCACTGGACTCTAATTTTGAATGATCATTCATTTGGACTTTTTCTGTTTTATGGCATTGAATGTACAACCTCATAAAATTTCCTTTTAGATGCCTGCTCTGATCGTGCCACATTCATATTAACCCAACAAGACTCATATTTTTCTTTTTTGTTGAGGTGTGATTTGACAGGTTTTGTGGCTGAACAGGAGTAAGGATCATGTCTAAAAGAATTGTTGGGTCACCAGCCGGGTCATCCTGTTTAATTCAACAAATAAACTGAAAACAACAGAAATGCACCTTGGAGTTAAACAATGGAAATACAAGCTATAGCCTTCCTTCTCTTGGGTTGTAAAGGCTGCTAGAATGAGCAGGTCTGGTCTGGAGGACTTAGGTCTTCCGGTTTGGTTTGAACCAAAGTGAACCGGCGATGCCCAGCTTTATAGGACTTTCCCAGGAAGGGGTGGCGTCAGCGGGAGTTTTCTTGGAGCTGCTTAGGTAGAAGCAAGTGATAATGTTAGCGACAGCGCCTCATCCCGTCCTGGACATACCTCTGATGAGCCCGGAAAATAATCCTCCAATATGCATGTGTGACAGTTTACAAGCATAAGGTTAGCAGATCTGATAGCAGATAACTGTAGGCAAAAAGGTAAACCTTTACTGTTAGGCATTTTTTCCCCTCACAAATGCGAAGACTCTTTTGTGGGCCGGACCCCATGATGTATACCCAAGTCTCCTGGAGGGCAGATCTGGCCATGACTATACTGCTTTTCATCATTATGAAGTGAATCAACTAAGAGCACATAAAAATACAAATTATTAGAATATCATAACTGACATTCTCAAGTTTTGATTTGCCCTGTACGTCACTTCACAGCCCTGTTGATGATGTGACACTCATGAGACCTAACTGAGCAACTTTTTGCAAAGTTAGCATTGCTGATATCTGCTTGGTGGTACCCACACTGCACCATAAAGGCTTGCCACTAAGGCACTTATAGTATAACTAGCCGTGCTACCCGACTAAGCATTAACGTGTGCAGTACACCATCTATTATAATGTATGTTGTAACGGATTTGATAATAGCATGCATTGCATTTATCATTCCAACAGGTAGTGCATCAGGCATTTGTAGTAATAAAAATTACTACAAATGTTTACAATGCACCATCTGTTATATGCCATTTGGTATGGGATGCATAAAAGCAGAGTTAATATTTGTGATACACATTCTGTTGGAGTGACAATTGTAATGCATTTTATTTTTACAAAAGCTTGTAATGTGCCGTCTGTTGGAATGACAGAGACACAGGTACAAAATGGATACACAGATACATATCTGTTCTTAGCCATATAACTGATTACATCTTATTCTGTTATCTGGGGAAGTCTGTCTATATAGTAATAGGCTTTCTTGCTGATTAATGGGGAGCAGTAATTGTCTGGATTACTGCAGTGTAAAGCAAACGTTAAAACAACCCACAGTGAGAAGTTACTTGTTTTTTGCATTGTGAAAGGAAATAAGGGTGTAGATCAGGCCATGTGACCTTAGAACAATGTGATGAAAACTCATACAATATGCTACATGTGTTGCATTATAAAATAGTTTTGTTCATTCACATTTTTATAAGTAAAAGTCAAATTCTTATTAGAATGTAGGTCTTGATAAAACAATGAATCAAAGCAGAATTTCAAAAGATTGATTAATCGACCATTTTTTTTCTTTGCTCGTTTCACTTGTATGTATTTTTACATCACAACAATGGCTTTTTAATACAAATGTTCTCATTAAACAAAACATCCATTAAAGCAAATTCCTGGCCATGCAAACACATATTATCTTCTTTTAAATTTTAACTGCTTGTTGACCAAACCATGTTGCATTTTGAATAATGACACAATGTGCCTTAAAACTACCTTGATCTTCAAATGCTATTTAAAAATAAATTCCTTTTAAAATCAAGCTGTCTTTCCACTACAGATTTTTAAACAACATTGGATTTTTCTTTCCATTGCTCATGATGATGGCCTGGATGATTTCAGTGGCGAGCATGGTCCGAAAACTGGTTTATGAGAGGGAACTTCAACTCGAAGTGGTGAGCATGCTTCCGAGGTTTGATTATTCATTTTATCTTTGGCTCTTTTCAAGGGAGGTTCAGTTCAGTTGTCTCTGTGGAGTTTGTGTAGTCTTGCCATAGATGTATGGGTTTTCTCTGGGCTCTCCCGTTGCCCTCCATGCAGGTGAGACTGATTGGTGACTTTAAACTTTCCCCGTATGTGTTAAGTGTGGGCATACACATGAGTGTGCCCCATAATGCAGTAGCACTAAAGTAAAGCAAATGCTGTCAGGGTAGGCTCTGTTACCTTGGGGCTCTACGCTGAACTAAGTGGATAAACAAAGTAAAGTTAATTACAGAGGAATGTAGTTAGATATCAAAACAGAAAGCTTCACATTAATGATGATCTCTCTATAAACATCTTCAATTTACCTTTTTCAGTACACTGAAATGATGGGAGTCAAACCCACCACTCACATATGTGCTTGGTTCCTGGAATGTCTCATTATCCTGGCCTTGAGCAGCGCGATTCTGGTGTTTATTCTGAAGATGACACGTATCTTACCACTGACAGATGGCTTTCTTCTTTACCTCTTCTTGATGGATTTTGGAGTTTCAACCATTGCATTCAGTTACTTCATCAGTGCATTCTTCAGCAGTGCCAATGTTGCAGCTTTGAGTGCCACTCTTCTGTACATCATCACTTTCTTTCCATTTATGATCCTAATTGTGGTGCAAAGTCAGCTTAGCTTTGCCTTGCAGACAATTATCGTAAGTATTATCTCTTTTAAAATTTTGAGTAACATTAACATGTTTCAAAGGTGTGTAAACTAGAAATATTCTCTCGACTGATTTATAGCATTAAGTTCACAAAACACATAAAATATTTTTCAGCATTTTGCACATTTTTCCTACATTTGATTCCAGATGTTGTAGTTCTACCCACTCAGACATTGGCACTATACACTTTTCCTGGACTCCCAGATCACAGACGAGACTTGCTATAATGCTGGACATGATCTTGCACATGCTCTTAAATGCAGGTGATGGGCTCTCAAAACGTCAGGAGAAAGTCTGCTCTACCAGCCATTGAATGTCGTCAACATCGTAATTGCATGTGTATAAGGTTGATTAGCATTAAGGCATGTTCACAAACTCACATTTACATGATCGTTGTGATTTATAATGGGTAATGGTGTATGCCATGTTTTATAAATCAGATTTTTTATTGGTGTACACATTTTCCCATTTATTTTCATGATCGAATCCACGCAAAGTTTTAGAAATGAGGACTCGGCTCCCTACATTATTAAAATTCAATTAAGCAGGTTCAGAACATAGATGGGTGAATGAGTTTATAAACTGAATGGATAGATGTCTGTAAATGTAATATAACTATGGATAAACAAAGATTTTCCTTCCTAAACATGTTTGGGTGTATCTAATGGATTTTGGCCTGCAGTTCACATCACGTAACAAACACATCACGTTACAAACAAGTAAACATCTTTACTTGTTTCTATCACGTACAGTAGCATCTTATTCAAATCACCTGTTTTTGTAAATTCCCTTCATATTGCAAATACTGTATATACTCGCGTATAAGTCGGGTCTTGAAACCTGAAAAATCGATCATAAAATCAGACCCCGACTTATACGTCCGTTCAAAAATGCAACACTTAATTTTTTTTTTAACATCTTCTTGCCCCCTCCAATCTCGCATCAGTTTCTCAGACATATCGAGTTTTGTTGCAGCAGCGCACTTACCAATTTCTTTCGCTACTTCAATGACGTTTAATTTAAAACCAGCTTTATATTTTCTTCTGATCGAACGCTTCATCGTAGATAAGGGCTGCTCATACAATAGTGTATAATGGTGTGAGATACAAAAAAACACAAATCAGTGCAAATGTTGCTTTGGAATAGTTTGGGTATTACCGTGTGGTCATGTAGGCACAACAGAGTGTGAGAGAGGTTAGGAGCACACGCTGATACAGCGCATTGCCACTCCCACATAGAAAAAAAAGGTTGTGTACTCCGTCGTTACTCTCTCAGGTGGGCGTTAGCATATCATAATTTCCTGGACCAATAGTGTGAGTTTTCCGAATTCGACTTATACGGCCGACATTATAAAATGGCAGAAATTATACAGTAAATCAAGTCCCGACTTATCCGCAGGAGAACTTATTCACGAGTATATATGGTATACATCATGGGTCCTCAATCACAGTCCTGGAGGGCCTCAGTGGCTGCATGTTTTTGTTCCAATCCGGTTGCTTAATTAGAAAGAAATTCTTGCCAATAATTTAATTTCATGGCTTGTTAGTGCTTTAACTCTACTATGTCAAGTCATTCTCATATCCTAGATTTTCATCCCCTTTCTAACAATATTATCCAAATAATTTGAAGGCTAAAATGGACGAGTTATTCTCAGTCCTTCACTTTTTTCTCTTCACTTTCCTTCCAAGTATTTAATTAAACCCAATAGTGCATGATAAATAAAATACAGGTGTAAATGGAAACAAGCTAAATGGAGAAATGCTGGTCTCTTTTGTCATTTGCATCTTATTGCTAATTAAAACCAATTAAAAACCAAGAATACAGCTGTTTAACACTAAAATAAGCAATAAGGGTTCATAATTTTAATGAGTGAGACATCTAAAGTGAAGCAGAAGTGTTACTTGAGCAATAAGGGCTTCTTATTAAGCAATCGGGTTGGAGCAAAAACCTGCAGCCACTGCAGCCCTCCAGGACCGTGATTGAGGACCCCTGGTATACATGTACAGTACAACAGGTAGTGACTGGAATTCCTATGGTGGTCTAAAAACAGTGAAATTACAGCTTGGATATACCAAGAACTGTTTTTTTTTTTTAAATGGGAAAGCCATGCTAAACACTCCCATTACATTGAAAGGAACTGGCAGCTCCGTGAGCATTTGGTTCCGGGTCAGGAAAGTGTGGCACATAAATCATACAAATCTACCCAACAAAGACACTTTTTCCTTCTCTTTATACAAATCTTGAACTGGGGAAAAAATCATGAATGTGATGAAGAAGGAAGGTGAAGGATTTCCATTTTCGAGATGGACGTTTCCTTGAATAACTAATGAAAGCATTTTCATTTGTCCACAAATTAAATGCATCATCAATGAAAGCAGTTTAAGGATCTGCTTGTTGGGCTGCAGAAAATTACATGTAGTGCATTCAAGGTTGCACAAAGCACCAAACTATGTGCAGCTGGTTGACAATATGCTTCAAGCATACAAACTATGAAGTACAATATGTATTTCTACATTCAAACTTCAGAGATGTCACATAATGGATCTAAAAGTGCATTTTGTCTGCAATATTTGAGTATGTAACAGATTCTGAGGAACATAAACTTGGACAAAGTAAACATTCCCATACTCAGCTGGTAGCACTCTGATCACTACAGACAACCTATCTCGCACAATATTGGAGGAGCAGCTCATCGGAGGATGGATATGGTGAAGCTCAGAAGTGAGGGTAAACGTAGGTCAGCATTTCTCAACCTTTAAGTATTTGCGACCCGAGTTTTCATAACAGTTTTAATCGCGCCCCCCTAAAGTTTTTTTAAACCCTAATAAAATGTATTTCTATATTTTTTGCTGCCGATACACTGCTACAAGTTTTATTATACCTACTTAACTTTTATCAACATTTATCTAACTCTATATTTATTTTTCTAGTATCAGAATGTAGTTTAAGTTAATTTGTTTTGGTTTCAATAGACGTATTTTTCATATTTTCGATTCTTGTTTTCTTTTTTTCACATCTTCACGCCCCCTTTTTTGTTACTTCATGCCCCCCTACGCGACCGACAGGTTGATAACCATCGACGTAGGTGGAAATGATTCAAAACTGACCAACATCTATATATGTGAGGAATGTTCAATCGCTTTTTAAGTTGAAAGGACTGTCACATCTCATCACGAATTACAATGAGTTCCGGCACAGTGCCATTTTTGTTACGGTGGTAAAGCAGCTTAAACCTCCTATTTCAGATTCTATTTAAGGCTGGACTAGTTTCATCTGATATGATCAGAAGCACTGGAAACAGCAGGAGAGAGTCAGGAGACTTATGTGAATGAGGAATATAAGATGCAAGCACATTACAATTAAAGGCAATACCTGTAATCCAGTCTTTGAACTGCATGGCTGAATTTGTCCCATTACTGCTTAGCAGGGGTTTGCATCATCCTGTTGATGTTTATTTTTAAACTAGGCAAATGAAATGATTCACTCTGACTTCAAGACTCTAACAGCAAGTCGTTCTGAGCAAACTAGTAATGGCATGTTCCTTTTGTGGACACAACAAGCTGGACCAGCTGTATTCAAACTAATTCCTTGCAATGTACGTCTGGACAGGTCTGATAATTTTACTGCCACTTACACTTATTGTGTTTAGGAGTTTGTTGTTTTATATTTTTTTATATATATATACAGTATATATATATAGTGACCACCAGGGGCACACAGCTCCCCAAACACCCAACAACAGGCACAGACACAAGTTCTAAGCACTCAGCACATGTTTATTATATGTGGGAAATCGCTTTTACCTCGCTCCCCACAGCAGCACAGTACAAAGCACCAATATAGCACTTTAACACAGTCCCTTTCTTCTCTTCTCTTTTGCCTCCACTTCTCCCTGAAGCTTCATTCGTTTCCTCCTGACTCTGGCTCCCTATTTGATTGAGGTGGCTCCTTTAATAGAGCACCCGGAAATGCCTCAGGTGTTCTGTAATCTTTTTCTGTGCATACTGCCAGGTGTGGTGGTAGTCCTGCAGAAGAGGACTCAGCCATTCCCCATGCATCTCCATGGCAGTGGCCATGGGACCCAGCAGGGTTGAGGTTCCATGCTCCAAACCCGTGGCAATGTAGCAAGCCAGGGAAGCTGCCCTCTGTCATTCTGATGGAGGTATTGCTCCATGCAAGCTTCTTCTTCCAGCTCTTTCCTTAAGAAAGCGTCCCGGCTGGTTAAGAGTCCCAGCTGTCCATTACTATATACATATAAGAAAAAATATATTGGTTTTCTCTCTCTCAAACTTCTATAATGTTAACTTAATTTCCCCCAGGGACAAATACAGAAAATCTATCTATCTATCTATCTATCTATCTATCTATCTATCTATCTATCTATCTATCTATCTATCTATCTATCTATCCATCCATCCATCCATCCATCCATCCATCCAATGGTGTGCAAACACCTTTTTACCAAGTGTTACAAAGGAGGAGTCAGTACTGCACTTTATTTTTACACTTCATTGAGTTAGATCACAATTCCAAAGAATTCATTACATAATCAGAAAACCTCATAGGTTGCATTCAGTTGTTAACAGTACATGGGAGAACATTGACACCTTAAATGGTCACAACTGACCCAGTCAACTAGGCCAAATGACAGTCTCATTAACTTACATGATTTTTTAGGTATTTAAGAGTACACTGAAGCATGGTGCTTCACCATATGCACTCCATCTTGAACCCTTAGCGTGATCATATATTTTCTGTTTTTTTCCAGCCGGTCCGTCAGCTGGAAATTTAGCCTAAGCATAACAATAAAACAGCAAGCATGCTTTAAAAGATAACTTTTTTTTATATACCAAGGCTTGCTTCTTTCTTTTTGCTATATTAGATAATAAAGTCACTTAAATCTCTTTTATTAATAGCTCAAAATAACATCTGAGCCACTAAGCATAAGCTCAGAAGAGCCAGTAAGCAATGTAGCTGGTTTCCTTCAATAGTACACCTACATCACATACTAGGTGCACCGCAAACCAGGGTTCAAATTCAACTTTCACCTATCTGTCTATTTATCTGTCCATCTATCTATCACTTTTTCTCTGTTAATTTGGTGCAGTCAGTGACAAACATTTCACCAGGACACTGCAACGGTGGAACAGCAAGTGGCATTTATCAATGATGGCCAACTATTGTTGAATACTGAAATGAGAGTTATCAGGTATTGAGGGCAAACAAAAATCATAAGCAAAACATTCTTTGCTCAATTCACTAAATTCAATAAAAGTTAATTTCACGTTTCCCCAAATTCCTCTGTGACACACTCAATCTGAATTTTTTTTCTGTGTGCAGCTTAAAGCTATCTGTCATAATCACCAGAATTTTTTTCAGGAAGGAAAACTTTTGGTAAAATGTGTTATCTAGAGTATTCTGTCTAGAATTCTTTGTGAGCTGCTATTCCCTGGGATTCAAAAAGTCAGGCATTCAAAACTCTTTCTCCTGAAATGTAAATTTATCAAAGATCTGAGTGAGCTAAAAATCATTCTTTATGCTTTAAAGGGTATTAATGTGTTTGACTACAGGAAAGTTGACGTCACTGCCCTGTCTATGTGATTATACCTTCTAACAGAAGCATTCAACGAGAATCAGTATTAATACTAACAAAAAAGCAAAGTATAACATGAAATTAAGTGTCACTGATAAAGAAATTTTAAACAAGCAAAACATCTACTTGTCCTTTATTCGTACCTGCCTATTAATGAGATGTTCACAGACCATCATTATCCTTTTTTATTTCAGATTTCAAACCTGTACAAAAAACAACTTCTCAATGACTTTGTACATATTACATCATTGCAGGAAAAGAGTTTCTTACATGTCAATGTCATATTTTCTTCATTCCCCCAACCCTTAAGACCACATCAATCCTTCAGTTCCTTTCCATCTTTTTATTGCATCAAGAAACCCCACTTTCAATATCTATTTGAGCCCTTCCCCCTATCACTTTCAGCACCCCAAATTTAACACTGGATACATTATGTGTAACCACATCTCCTCTCGCATTCCAAATTCCCAATTTAACCCAACTCATCAGAAACCATAACAAAATGCCTGTCTATTATTAAGCTTCTCTGTCCCCCAATGCACCAATATAAAGACTGCCTTAAAAAAGGGCAGTGTTTCCATAAACTGTGTACCCACACACACTCCCAACATACATATCTTATTGATTCCCGCTCCTTATACCCTTTGCGATGGTATATCTGCACCTATATTAGTCTGTGAGTATTTGGTTATACAATCTATTCCTTGTGGATAACGGCCTTCATACCATTAACCAATTTAGATCTTTTGCACTATTATCGTAACTTTTGCATTTTATTCTGACCAATATGTTCTGTCTCTTCCATATCTCGCCATTTTTCCACATAATTGTAAAATTTCCTTAAAAGCCTTATACTTCTGCTTTAAGTCCACAACATACTGATAATGAGATGGTGTGTACTCAGCCTATGGATACTGTACATGCTCCTGGTATTTAAATGTGTTCTTGCTATATGTGAATGAGTCATCTCATATTACTGGTATGTAAAATTTTCACACACCATTATACTGTAGGTTGCAGCTGTTAACATTTTTCATGTAACTAACAGTAATATGTTCATTCTTGTTTTGCATCTTAAGGGTCTCCTTTCGACAACGGCATTCAGCCAAGGCATTTACTTTACCATATTACTGGAAACCAGGGAGACAGGTACGTAATTATTTTCCTTCATGCAAATCAGCTTTCTTATAATTTTGTTGTTCATTTCAAGTTATATGTTGTCATTTGATTACATGTTGGTGCAACCAGAATACATTGGGCATTACTCAGGAGCTGGTGATTATAGAAGGATATGAAGGTCAGCTCAGGAGAAAGAGAGTTCCATGGTAAATGGCATGAATAGCAGAGTGTTGCCAGCAGGTGTAATTGGCGTTGGCAGAGAGCAATGATCCCCTCTAAATGGACTGAATTATCTAGTAGTCCTTATATGGAATTTATGCCTTAGGGAATAAATACACAGCAGAGAAAGTTGCGGCTAAGTCACTTGCAGGCCAGAGAAAAACTGCTTGGACTATATGATGCAGGGTTTTGTTGACCACTCTCAAGGTACTGTTCCTGCCCTGGCATACTGTAGATATTACAGAGCACTTATGTACTGAAAATAACTCCGGAATAACCAAGGTGAGTAAATAGTTAAACCACCCCAGCTGGAGCTCAGTAACCTGTATAGATATGTCCAATGTAGTGTCATTCTTTTGTTTTCTTGTTGTTTTTTTATATTGATTTTCATTGAACATTTCTTTGTATGTTTTGTGAAATAAAAGAGCCAAAAATTACCCAGTTTAATGGACAGCCTTTGGTGGTACCTTATTTAAAAGAGCCAACAGAGTGGCACTACCTCCCTTCTTGGAAAAAGTGATGCCAACAAATAGGTCTGAGGGGAAATGGCTTGCTTTCTGCTACTCCTGGCATTGTATTCTAACTGATATCACTCTTAGGACTTCATTTTAGCTTCATACTTTTTTTCAAGTATATTTGGCCAGTCTTAGAATTTTGTAATTTAAATGCCAGTAAACAATTAGAAGTGTCAGGTGTGTTTATCAAAAATCTTCATTTGGTTTGTTAGTTTTTCTGATCCCTGGCTTCGGCTTTATTTTCATTTTGTTTTGTATTTTTAATTGATATTCAATTCCTTACCCAAGAGTATGTCTTTTGTGTTTAAGGATGAGGTCCTTTAATTGCAAGTTACTTTTAAGTGCTGTGATTATTGGTACTATAATCACTTGAGAAAATTTTAAAAGTAGCTCTGTTGGCCACTATTGGTTGCAGTGGCATTAGAGTTGTAACAATTCGAGTCCTAAAGATAAAATCGGATAGATCCCTACCTCTCACCTTCCTATACCTTAAGGCAATTAATATAAGAACAGGCCAATATCATCTCAAAAGGCCCCCTTTACACAGTGAACTTCTTAAAAATGTATATAAAAAAAAAGCAATGATGCAAGACAAATTTGTCAAACCCAGGCGAATATATGTTTCAAAAAAACACAAAGATGATGCCAGTAATTACTTTTTCCTCCAGCAATTACCAGTGAATACTTTTTTGGTGTGAATAATCACATATACAGTGAATACACAAACCCCAGCCCTCCTGAAGTTCACTCTATAGTCCAGATTTCCAAGTCTTATTTTAGAAGGGGGAAGATTTGTAGAAGCCGTCCAGTGAATGAGACTGAATCTTAAAAGTAAAATGTTCAGCAGTCATGATTGTACCATAATACACTCTAAACAAGTTCACCTGTTATCTGCTAGATGTAATCAGAGGGATGCAGAATTTAAAGAATTATTGCACCGGTGTTATTTGCTGATCGTCACCTATTTAGACTGGTTGTAGAAGCCTGTACCTTCTTTAAATGGACAATTCTTCTTTAAATGCTGATCTATTTATGTATTCTAAATATCTTTTCCTTCTGATTACTGTTCCTCTTCTTCATTTCAAAAATGTCGCACTTTGTGTAAATTACTGCTCTAATCCCGGAAACTGAATGTTCATCCAGCCTACTTTACTATTGAAAGGCATGTACAGGCTATCATCTTTCTCCTCTGCCTGCACATGGCGGCTAGAAAGACAAAAAAGCAAAGCATAATAATAACATTTCTATGTGATGGCACTACAAAGTCCTTCTGCTTGTGTTCCTGGTCCTGGTTTGATTAAATGTTCTTTTTTCTTTAAGATATTGAAATCAGCTTAGTCTTTTTTGCATCTTTTGAATTTTTGTCTTTAATGTTTATCAATTACCTAGATTTTGAATATTTGGCCAGTCTTAGAATTTTGTAATTCGAATGCCAGTAAATATTTAGAAGTGTCAGTTGTACATTTCAAAAAGTTTAGTAATTTCTTTGCGATAATTTTCAGATTTTGTTTAATTCAGATATATAGTAAGTTACTTTTAGAAGATTCTTTGTTTGATTCGGGTTCTGTATTTGTTGTTGCCTTCTTTACTTTTTAAATTTTTTTTTTTTATTTTTTGAATAATTATAAACAAATTGTTCTTGGCTTGGCATAGCCCCACCAGATGTTGTGCGAAATAAGCAGTAAGCTTCCCTCATTAATTTAATTTCTTTTTAAAATTCTTATAACAAATCTCAACTTTGATTTCTTTAGCATTCTAGCTGGGGTGGGCACCAGAATCTGCAGCTCTGGTCTGGATTAAGTGGGTTGGAAAATGACATTACATGCTCAGTGTAATTACTTATCTGGAAAAATACTACTTCTTATAGTATGTGAAACTGTTGGACCAGTTGGCCCTGCAGTGCTCTCTATAACCTTGGCTGTGTGGGTACATGTGCAGCCTAACCCTTCTAATTTAATTATGTGGCTTCAAAGTCATTGCCTGTATTAAAAATGACGACCACCTGTTTTTTTTTTTTTAAATTACATGTTGAGGTTCCGCAGCACAGAAGAGGTATAAAAACATCAGTGCCATTTGCTATCTGAAAGGTCGCTACAGTCATTTAAAAAAAAATGAAAAGTTTAATATCAGAAATGCATTATTCATAAAGCATTATGCTGAATATTGATTTTCACCTACCTAGGAGAACTATGCTAATTTCGAAAAAGACACCAAGGAAGCCTATATGTGTTCCTTTCATTTTTCGTGGAAGGGAATTCAGTAGCATGTTATGTAGAAGAAAGATTTCAATTGTTTGCTGGCCTCACACTGACCAACAAACATCTGACCACACAGTAGCACTAGTACTGCTGACAGACATGCTGTTTGCTGTTCCAGCCATGAAGAATGGAGAAGGGCTTTGGAAAACAGAGGGTTGAAGATAAATAGGAAGAAAACAGAATATATGAGGTTTAATGATCATTGGAATTTAGAAGTTAGCCTGCAGGGAAAGCTATTGAAAAGAGTGGATACATTTAAATATCTTGGATCAGCGGTACCTCATAATGGAAAATAAGACACAGAGATAACTCAGAGTGCAGAGTGGATAGAACAATCGGAAGAAGGTGTCAGGAGTATTGTATGATTATAGAATTCAGAATTTTAAGACAGTGATAAGACCAGCAATGGTGTATGGAACTGAGACATGGACAGTGAAGGGAGTGCAGGAGAAGAAGTTAGATGAGGCAGAAATGGGAATTTTGAGATGGATGCGTGGAGTTACAAAAATGGACAAATAAAAAATGAGGCAATCAGAGATACAACAAAAGCTGGAGAGATATCAAAGAAAGTACAGGAAAGAAGGTTGAAGTGGTATGGACTTATGATGAGAAGAGACAATGAATATGTCGGCAAAAGAGTGATGGGAATGGAAGTGCAGCGAAAGAGAAAGTGAGGCAGACCAAAGTGGAGATTGATAGATAAAGTAAATGAATATCTAAAGGAAAAGGGCTATATGAAGAACATTGTTCAAGCACATCGACCTCACATAGAAGAAGAAGAAGGAGGACAATGTCTGAGGGTATCACAATGATGTGATGCCAGTCGAGACAGAACATGCACAAGTACCCCATTGTTTGATTGCTATTTTATGATGTGAAAGGTGTACAAACTTGCATGTTTTGCTAGTAGTTAGTAAAATAGGGATAGACATTATTAGCTGAGGTAATATTATGTCTACATTAGAAACGTCTGCACACATGCGGGAAAATTGAGTATAGCTCCATCAAAAATGTCATAATAAGAATGCCACTGAAGCAGACCAAACCATCAGCAGAGCCAGATTTAGAACTGGTCAATGAGATAATTGATAGCTTTACAGAAGACATGTTAAAAAATAATGGAATTGACATAATCAAGTCTACTAATGAAATGCAGTAATGAACTGGAAAAAACAGATGGAACTTTAATGAAGTTATCTGATGTGTTAATTGCATACAAGTTTTTTTTTAAAAGAGGAGGCATTCAGCAAGCACTATGGAACAGTTAGTAGTAATAACACAAAAGGCATCAATCTTAAGATGTCAAGAATACAGAGAATCCATTGATTGGGCATTTTAAGTGGAAAAACAGCTAATGCCACTAAGAAATCATGTGGCATCAAGGCCATTAACAAAGAATCGTCCAGGAGATCACAATTAGGGACTCTACTACGGAGATTTTATGTAGTTGAAGCAGCCCGAGTCTCCCAGCATTTCTGTTCTGTAAATCACAACGATCACCTTGTACACCACATAAACTGACAGTACATGTATTGCAATGGAGGCATCTCTGTGTGCACCTAAACATGTACTAAAGATTACTAAAAATATTTTCTTATATTGCAATGAAATACGTCTGTGTACACTTGAACATTGATAAAAGACTACCAAAAACAGATTCTTTATCAAGATACTGGTTTATTTAAATTAAAATACAAGGGTAAAACAAGATAACAAATGAACAAACTGAAATAAACTCTTCTACCACTCTTACCTTTATTAAAAGGTTTCCATGTGCCTCTAAGTCTTTGGCTGGTTCTCTTACACACAATTCACAAAAACAGTGCCACAAGAACTGACACATTTTATGCTCACCTACTTTTCTCTAGTCACGCCACCTCTTTGCCAGGTCAAGCATTTCCTCAAGCTTATCTTTGTAGTCCAAACTGGGCCAGGTAATGTAGTAGAGGATACCTTATACACCAGCCTAGGATTATTTCCAGATCAATTCCTGGAAGAACTTTCAGGGTGAAAAATGCCCAAGAAAATCCCCTCAGACATCCCTCTGAGAGCCAAGTTCTGCCTGCATCTCTAAGATGCAATATCTATTTTAAGAGTTATGCTCCCTTAATGGTTCTGAAATTCTTGGAGATTTTTTTTTGACAGTTCAGTTTTCTCCAGTCATTCACCCCCAGTCCATCATTGGTCAGCATCACTTCCCTAAGTGATCAGAGTGGGGACCAGTTTTAGGTGTTTGGACATACCAGGAGCCACATTATGAACTTCTATCCTGAGGTCTCTGTAGTCCAACGGGAAACTGATTCCAAACTTGAATGGAAGGATAAAACTGATATGATCTAGAAGCAATTGCAGAATTAGAGAATTAGAGAACTACTTCCACAAAAAGGTAACATAGATGTAACTGGAGATTTTAGCTATTAAGCTGGTGGCACATTATATGACTTCTGTTCAGGAAAGATGTCAAAGTTGCTGCTTTTGTTTCCCGACTACGTCACATTACACAATTAGAAATCGTATGATATGACGAATGACACAACACAGCGATGAATTCACATTTCCAAAGTATTGCTTTTTTCTGACCACCAATAATATGCTGCACAAATGTTATATAGGTATAGTGAATACAGCAAAAGTCTCATTCCTTTTCTTCCCATTCTATCTTGGTGCATAAAAGAACGAGACATCAGACAGATGGGCCTCAGTTCTGTTTGGGGAGGTCCAAAACACCAACAATCCTCATTTATCATAGCATAAATTATATGCATTGTACTTCCAGTTGAGCACTCATTGCTTCTCAACTGTTGCACACACACAGCCTGCCAATATGGCCTAAGACAAAATAAAACATATTTAATTTATTCCGGGCAATAAAATTTAAAATGATATACTGCATATATACAGTAACTGTATGATATTTCAGACATCAATGTTCCTCCCTTTTAAAGGAATTAGTTGATAGGTGATTAGGGAAAAACAAAAAGAAAGAAGAATAAGCCAAAACAGCTCAACCATCACCTTCCAACTATAAATGAAATGGCTATTAAGAATATTCACTAATTGCACCTTTGCACATTAATAAAATTGAGATGGTGAGAGAGCTGTGTCTGTTGGTCTAACCAGGTCTACAAATCACAGTTAGTATTCAGTGTGTTCTTAAAATATACCCAAACAGAAAACAGATGATTGTCAAGAGAATGTCACATTAATGGTTTTGAATGTCTGGAGTTCAGGCTTCAAGGTATCTTTTTGCTGTTTGGGTATTGGCACTATTGTGTTTGATATTGTGTTATATATTATATTGTCTTAGTTGATGTGACGATGCGGGTTCGGCTCCACGCTCCCATCACCGTTCGGAAGCCCTTGAACCCCAACACCGTCGGTAATGTCACCGATGAGCTAGTCAGTGAAGGCAACAATTAAGCAAGGGGATGGTAAAAAGTGAAAAAGTGCTTTTATTAAAACAGTCAAACAAAAACAGTGTTCAAATAAATAGTGCAGCGATTTCACAATCTTCTTTAAATAAATAATCCAATAAAAAAAAAAAGTGGAGGTAAAAACACTACAAAAAAACAATCCTTTAAAACGAGGTTAAAACGATCTTACAGAAGCAGTCTTTAAAAAATCAACAACAAGTTCAGTGCCTTCTTTTAACTGGTGACTCCCCTGCTTCTCTCTGTCCAGGCTCCGCAACAGGGGAGCCACTCTACCTGCAGCTGACCTTCTCTCCACTAATGATCTGGTGGCGTCCCGATCCCTGGCTTCAGTTCCGCTCCCTCCAGACCGAGACTTGGCTTCCCTGACAACCAGGACGCTCATACCAGGGAGTTTACCGCCCAAGCCTCCCTACTCCCGCAGCCTTCTCGGCCTTACGCGGCCAGCCATCCTTCTTCCCGTCACTTCCGCTCTTTAAAACATGCTCAGCGGGAGCGACCACTAACTACAGCCCATGGGTGTCGGCCGAACACCCCGCTAGGGCTCACTGTCCAGCTGCCTGGGAGCCTAACTCTCGCTCGCCCACTCACTTGCTCGTTCTCCTGCACCGACTTGTTCAAACACTTCCCGCTTCCTGTAACCTCCGTCCTTTCTTTCTCTGATCTTTCTTTTTCCCCTCCCCCTATCCGACTCGCGCTTCTTTTTATATAGCAAGGGGCCATAGCAGCTGCAGCACATTAGCCACGGGAACAATCACGGATGTGGGCAGTTCCTCATTTCTGCACTCGGTGAGAAACACCCACACTGCAGATCGCCCCGCGGCTTGCTACAACCACTATGCCCCCTCACGAAGCCGCGAGCGCAGTGATTATCTATTTAAAAACTGGCCCTTACTGAGAGCACTGTGGACCCGCTATACCACAGTTGAGAATTTGGATTTAATATTCAATCATATAATCAATCCATCACTAGGTGGCCTCATCATACAATGTATATACTAAAACAAATACTTTCTATATGTTAATATGCATAACAAAGTTCTCAAGCAACTAACATATACCTAAACTTTAAGAGAAGCTTCAGTTCCTTATTAGAAAAACACCTTTAGTTTAACTTTTATTCAAAGTTTGAACAGAACACCTGAACTAAATAATAACTTTACACTCAGGTTTTGTTGCAGTGTTAACAAACACCATAAGCATAAATTTGATAAGCCATTAAAATATCTGGAAAAACCTCTGTATTCTGTTTTGACAGGAACCACATTCTTGCCAAATTTATGATAATTTTACCAAGTACCTGTTGTCACAAGGAATTCTATGTGAGGTCCTGCATTTGTGACAACAGAGGGCCAAGAAAATGGTTTGATTGATGTGAGGGGGCGGTAAGGGGTAAGCTTATAGGGAATGTTCCACTTTTCTTAATTTTAAGAGTACGGAAATAAATATAGGGAGATGGGATAAGTCTTAGGAGTTCACAATCCAATTGGTCGCAATGGGGCAGCCCAACATGGTTCAATGTTAGGTACTGTATAATAGTACGCAGGCCTCTGTCAAGTTGCTTGGTCAGTTTAATATGCATTAGGGTTCAGGACCATAAGGATATCTGAGACAGTCAGGAAAAATTTAAGGAGGACAGCCCCTGGAGTTTTAGAGGAAATTCCTAATCCTGAAAATTGTCCAGGAAAACAATGTGGAAGCGGTTCTTGGGTAAGGTTGAAACACTTCTTCGGTCATACCACTAATGTGCTTGGAGATGGGAGGTGAGCTATTGACAAGAGCTCGACTGGTGGGAAGAAAAAGACGGCCAGGGTGTTGAGTCATTGACCACACACCCAGCATTGCAGTCAGTTAATGCAGATATTAATACTTTTGTTATTTTTGTTTTTCTTGTAATTTGTGTTCTCCATGTTAACCTTCCTTGATTTTCCTATCTGGTCTTCTTGGTTGACTTTTGTAATCGGAACACTTTTGTGGAAATTCTCTTTAAAATAACCATTGAGATCACTATTTTAATTTTACAATAATAATGCTATTTATTACAACAGGCTTGAGAGGGCCTAGCATATGAGCAGCTCACTTTTTAGTGCCAGACTAAATTAACTAGGGAGATTTAGGCTATGAAGCCAGGATAATTTGCATAACACAGTTAAGAAATACATTAGTTTGTGCCAATCAACATACAGATAAATTGTACTAGTAACAATCAGACCTCTGGTCCTCAAAAAAAGGCAGTTCATATGCCTCTCACTTAACACAGCACCTCAGGTCACTCCATCGAAGTTGCTGCAATACCCATCACTGCCATCACTGTGGCTCCTTTCCTGATAGACATACTGTGCACTCAGCTGCTTGCACAGTAATTTGGTGTGCTCCTGGATGGCATCAAAGTGCATAAGGAAAAACAGAATGTAATATCATATACCACATTATAGACCTATCCTGCTCAACATGAAGAACCCCAAACCACCATCTATAACTCGCAAGCAACATTCTATATTATCTCAAATTTTATGTTAGAGGATATGTCCATATCTTTATTAAAACATGGCAAGAATTCATTACTGTTATATTAGAATAGGCATGCTGTATCTGCAATTGACTCCCTAATGTTTTTAATCGTTGTATCATTTCTAAAGAAGAAAACAAATAAAAAACAGATGGGCTTATTTGTTTTTATTGGTGTCATTCTTCTTTTTCTCTTGGTTGGGGGTTAAGACATATTATGCTTTTCTTTCTTTTTTCCTTTGCTTTTATTATATTTAAATAAAAGTAAATGGTTGTATCTTGTATGATATTATTACAGTATATATATGATTATTAGGATGCAATTGTAATATTATGGTTTTCAAAAATAAAATATAAAAAAACATGGAAACCTAAAATCATAGTCAAAATTTAAAGCTTTTTAAGCCAGAAAATTCGAAGAAACAATGTATAAAGAATTTACACGTTTTTATCCAATCTCTGATTAGAAATTAGTGCTAAAAAAAGCCATTCCTTAAAAAGCTATATCGATGATGTCACCATTGCGACATCCCGTTGAATTGTGGGAAACGTTACCTAGGTAACAAACTACTGGAAATCCACCAAGTAGCAGTGCCCATTGCCAATACAAAATGTTAAAAGACAATGTAAAAAATAATGATTTTTAATAAAAGTGAAGGGTGAAATACAAACTGCAGAAATTGATTCTAAAAAGACGCTGTAAATGACAACAAATATACAACGTGAAGATTTGGGGCACAACAGGTGAAACCCAGCTAATTTAAGATGTTGAAATAAATTTTTCGGAAAATAAATCAGCAACTGATGACATTGCGATACATCTTTCCAGAGGCAGGTCCATCAACCTGGTGGTGGCTCTTTTAAGATGGCTTCTTGCAGAAAGGTGAGTGTAGGTCACTGGAGCCAGAAGTGATGGTACTGCTCCTCATGCCAGTTGATCATCCATCCTGAAGGAAAAGGAAAGGAGAGCATTAGGTGACCGTGCCATACCTCCACCCAGGGTGGAATTACCATCAGATGAGCATGTATGACAACACCCAGAAGACCATAATCACTTTAGAAATGCACACAAACAAATATAGAAGAATCAACATTATAATACCCATTTTTTGATAATGCTAGGCTCTGTTTTTACAAAACTGAATAGACTTCACTCCCTAGGCTTATAAGACCTTTACCATTGCAATTTTACTTACCTAATGACCCACTTTCAATTGCTGCTGTATTCAATTCAGGCTGCATGTTACAAATAATTTATCAGATTATAGAAAACACAGCAATGAAAGGTATATCTTTACTAATTCATGCTTTGATTCACAGAAATTGATAGTTTCCTTTTTTTTCACAGATCAATTTATCCAGGATATGCTCTAAAGAAATAGCTTTGTTAATAACAAATATACACTGAGCATTTAAACTGACTGGCACAATAATTTGAAGAATAATGAATTGATGGTCTCAAGATTCTAATCAGCTACTGAATTGCAGAACTGAGGATGTGTATCAGAATTCTGGCTTCATGTCAAGTTTAGAAACATTATTCCACAATGGCAGCCAGCTGAGGCAAATAAGTTGTATTTAGAGTAAATCAAAAGTTTCATTGGAGAATTATAGTGTAGTAATTCATTAGGAAAATAAATAGAAAATTTAAGTGGTTTTGAAAGAGCATCAGCTGCTTGCATACTGAGGCAATTTTTAGGGGTAAACACAATAAATTGTGTTGGAAAAGACTGGTACCACCGAATTAACAGAACAGTTTTGCTAAACTGGGCACATTTGAAAACAATGTATTATATCTTTTATCTGGGAAGCATAGTAAGTAATGTAACATAATATTCTTAAACTTGCTTAAACCAGTTTTGGGCTGCTGGGGACCTTAGCCTATCCTGGCAGCACCTTGGACAGGGTGCCAGTCCATCAAGAGGCATGACAGTTAATAGACAGACTAAAATTCATGGCAAAGTGTGGATTTATTTATTAATAGCTGGCTTTTATTTCATTGTCATTTCTGGCAGAATAAATGGAGGATAAAAGTGAACAGCACGTTCCATTTAATTAGAATGCAATTAGTGAGATGGTACACACCTGCTGATCATGTAACCCATGTAGCCAGGGTGAGCTCATCCCACAGAAGCAATGTGGAGCTGCTGCCATGTGACCTCACCTCTGGCAAGGCAAAAAAGGAGCTCAGGTGCGAAGCCAGATGGGTAACAGGTCTGTGTGGGGCTGATCTGCAAATGTTAGACCTTGGCAATGGAAAGAGGCCCTTGAGAAGTTACATAAATAAGATTGAAAAATTACTGCCAGATATGGTCAGAATCATCTCTACACGCAGCATTGACTCTGGAAGCAGGCATCTTGCTTGAGGGAAGTCTCTTCTCTATCTCTCCTACCCCGAATCTAGCCAAGAAAGAGGCCATTTGAAGTCATGGATTCACCTCCTGCTCTATGATATATAGCTGGAGTTTGATTATTGAGAGGAAAACTGTTGTTTGTGTGTGTTCACAGTGTTTAGCTTTTCTAGATTCAGTGTATTCTGTGCTTTTGGTCACACTTTGGCTATTTTGATAGACTTGAATGCTCACCGGGGGAATAATTAACAAATCTGCAGGATTTGGGATTAGGAAGAAGGGTCTGTCTGACCTTGCTCCAAAATGATAATTGAAGTTCAGTGTTATTTATGGATTTTTCATTAAAACGCAATGTAACAGTGTCTTGAATAAGACACCATAACATGCAGCCCCAGCAGGACTCAAAGTGATTTAGCCAGTACTAAGCCATACTGTACACTCCACTGTACCCACCAACAAGAAATTCAGCTACTAACTATTAAGTTAATAAGTTACTCATTTTGTTTAAAATGACCATAAGTCTCTTGTAAGATAATTTCTTGTCTTCTTTCCTGTTCCTAATGTTCATGGAGAGTGTATCAAGGTGTAACCACAACTTTGGATTGGGGTCATGAGGGTTGCATCTCTCTCGATTGGAAATAATGTGGTCTTCCTCGTCTCATCTTAATGTGAACTCTGGCACACAATGGAGCGTTTTGGAAAGTATGCTGTGGTTGTGATGAGAATTAGTGGATTAATTCCTGCAATCATGATCCTACCTTAGAAAAGAGTAGCTTGTTTCTTCTTTAGAATCTTTAGAATACAGCAATCTAAGGTTTGGCACAATACCTTTAGAGTTACAGTAGTTTGGCAGTCTACTTCATGACAATCAATGAACTTGGATATAAGTTCTGTACATCAGTCAGGCCAAACCCAAATTTCTCCAATGCAGTAAAGAGGTAGTTCCATTCAACCATTCAAATGCTTTTTCTGCATCTAACGATAATAATATCTCCGGGGTGTTAGACTTTGTGGGTGAATATTGCACTAAACAGGTATCAAAGATTGGAAACTAAGTGTCTGCCTTTAATAATCCAGTTTGGTCTTGTGATATTACCGAAGGCAGCACTTTCGCAATCCTCCTAGCTAGGACTTTGGAGAGTATTTTAACATCATTATTCAGAAGTGACATTGGTCTGTATGATGCACATTGTAATACGTCCTTATTTTGCTTAGGAAAGATGGTAATTAATGCTTGGCGAAATGTTTGAGGTAGAATTTTATTGGCTGTAGCTTCTGTAAATGTTGCTAATAAAATGAGAGCTAACCTAATTGAGATTGGGGGGGGGGGTGGTTCGTGTGTGGGCTGAACACACACTGAGGAGATACGGTCTGATCAGCTGCTGTCTTTCTGCTGCTGCTGCCAAGCGGCATGTTCTACTTTATCGCACTGCATGTTGATTATTTAAACGCCTTAACAGCAGTTGTCCTTTTGTCTCACTGTCTTGTCATGTTAAAATGTCTCTCGCGGGATGTCAAATTGTCTTCTGAGAAGATCATGTATCGTCTCCTTCCAAGATTTTTTTTTATAAATAGAGAGATTTGGCAGGGTAATCAGGGCCTACTGCTTTCCCACTCTGAAGTGAGCTTATAGTGTCTACTAATTCTGAGAGTACCAAAGGTTTATCCAATTCCTCTGCAGTGAGGGTATTTAGTTGTGGTATCTGTAATGCATCTATAAATGCTTTAGATTGCATCTTGTCTTCTTTAAACTGAGTAGAATATAAGGACTTACAGTAGTCTCTAAATGTGTGCATTTTATTTTTATGGTTAATGATTTTGTCTCCATCTATGTTGGTAATTGCTTGTGGATTTGTTGAGCTAAAATCTTATTAGCCTTCTCTCCATGTTCATAGTAATGATGTCTTGATTTAAAAATGAGTTGTTCTGTTTCTTTAGTTGTCAAGAGGTTGAGTTCTGTATGCAGAGCCTGTCTTTTCCTATGAAGTGCCTCATTCAGACACCTGGCATGTTCTTGATTTATTCTGGTAATTTCACTGATTAGCTCTGATACCTTCTTGGTTTCCGATATATTTTTGTGGAAAATATATGAAATAATCGTTCCTCTTAAGAAAGCCTCCAGAGTTTCCCAGAGTATTCCTGTAGAAACCTCTGAGGATAAATTTGGATAAAATGGATTTGCTTGGATATGAATTCTGTACAGTTGGGCCAAACCCAAATTTCTCCAATGTAGTAAAGAGGTAGTTCCATTCAACCATATCAAATGCTTTTGACAGTCAATGAACCTAAACTTCATATATTGAAAGTCATCACCCCCTTTGAAAATGTTCTGCTTTTCATGCCCTAAAACCCTAAGAGAAACACATAAAATCTGGTTATATTTACAAATGACATGTTGTAGCACCTAAGTGAAAAAGAATGTCCTCTTTAAGTCATTTTGGGATTTGGTCCAAAGCAGTGACTCAAATACACTCACCTTCTTGTCATTCAGCCACTGTATGGATGCTTTGGTGATGTTATTTGTGCCTTTGTTGTTGTACAAGGTGAACCATCTTCCAATTTTCAACTTTCTGGCTGAGGTGCTGCACATTTTCTTCAGAAATCTGGCAACCACCATGGCTTCTGCAAAAGCCACAGTCCTTAATAAAAAGGAACTTCCCCATTAAGGATAGTACTGCCAGTGTGCCCTACTCTAAGAATGGTGTTCACTGAAGGGTAAGATGTGTTAAGTTTGAGAGATTTGTTGTTATGCATTTCACCCAAAAGGTTTTAATTTGATCTCATTTAACATTTTGCCACAGAATCTTTAAGATGTCTTTGTGGGGGACCTGGCCGGGACACCCCTTCGCTATATGTTCAGGGTGAGCAGCCATGGACTGTGCAATACCTCCACCTGGACGCTAGATGGCAGCCCCCCTGGGTTGGAGCAGTGCCTCGGTTTCCCGCAGGGCTCCATGGGAATTGGAGTTGGGTGCAGCCCTGTTGGGTTCCGCAGGCACCACCAGGGGGTGCTGCAGCTGGGACTCCTGAGCCCTTATGGGCAGTGTATTTGCCACACCCAGAAGTGCAGCCAGAACTCGGCAGTCAACCACTTGGAGCACTTCCGGGTGGACTATAAAAGGGGCCAGCAACCACCACTCAATGGCCAGAGTCGGGAGGAGGAGCACGAGGTTGCCTAGGAGGAGTGGTGGAAGAAGAAGAGTGTGGAGTGCTTTATTTGGTGTACTTGGGACAGTGTTGTACCTGTGGGGGTCACAGGGAAGATGTGCCCCACAGGTGAAGAAAAATAAAACGTTTCTTTGTTTTTATACGTGCCTCCGGTGTGAGTCTATGTCAGGTCAGGTGCCTATATAGCATCTTTTTGTTACACCTTTAAGCAAAATACAAACAAAACTCGCTGTGACTTTTTTAATGGGTGGATTATTTCTCTTCATATTGTCACGCATGCGCGAGTAGGAGGCCGCGGACGGACCTTAAACCGCTTCGAAAGACGTTCGCCGGCAGGGAGTGGCGGGGTACTAACTTTTCTCCTTTGTCTTTCAGGAAAAGAGACGCTCCGCCATCATAGCCTTCCCGCAGTACGTCCACTTCCGCCCTTCCTCCGCCATGTTTCCTGACGTCAGCAGTCCCATCCTCCCTCACGCTTCCTTCCCAGCATTCCTCCACTTCCGGCTCCTCCCCTATAAAATGGCCGCCGACGCCTCTGAAGGGCGTCGCGCATATGAACTGTTTTTGGTTTATATTTTTGACCTGCATCTTTTATTGTGGATTGTCTACAATATACGGGGCCGGAAAACCCCAAACCTTTATGTTGTTTACTGCTTCGTCTTTTACAATATCCTCCCAAACAGGCTAGATGTGTGCAGTATTTGGTACACTGTTGTCACTTGTGCAGTGAACAGTCTTTTCCATAAAGGCCTGTATCTTCTTCAGAGATGCCATCAATTCCTTGGTATCTTCTGTCTTCTTCTTGCTTAGTCATCTAGTTTGATAAGATGGTCTGAACTATGCAAGATCTGGTTGGTGCCTTATGCCTTCCACTTCTCGAGTAGTCTTGGTTGTGCCCCATGGGATACTAAAAGCCTTTTCATACAATCTCTTTACTTGTGCCTTTCTAAACCTCTATTTCAAAAATTCTTTTGAAAGTAGCTTTTCACGTGTATTGGATTAATCTATGTTGGATTCTTTGGCTTGAAAAGAACTTTCAAATAGTGGAATTCTCTAGAAATAGCTGCTTTTATTTTGAACAAGTCAACACCATCACAGATGATCATAGTTGGGAGCCAATTAGTTTGTGGTGTGATCTGTAAGGTGATTGGCTATACCTGAACAAGATTAGCAGCCAGGCAGTGTGGCATAGTTTATTAAAGTGCTGCCTTCAAAGCCTGAGGCTGTGGGTTCAAATCCCTCTATTGGCACTGTGTGTCCATTAGCAAGTCACTTCACCTGCCTGTGCTCCCCTTAGAAAAGGCAAAAGAAATGTAACTAATTGTATCTCAAATGTTGTAAGTCATCTTGGATAATGGTGTCAGTCAAATTACAAAGGGCAATTTTAAGGGGTTTCATTTATACAAACAAAGGCATTTTAATGTTTTAATGTAATTTTGAAGAGCATTTTACAATTATATATTTTCACTTGGCTAATGTGGGTGACTGTATATACTGTAAATAAAAATAAACAAGCCTAATTTAGATTGTTTTAATTTTCAGAGTGTTACACAACAAGACGTTCAAAATTTGGAAGGCTGTGTTAATTTTCTATACCTACTGTAAGTATTTCTCATAGTCTAAGTCACATCTACAATAACTGTTCCTGCCTTCTCTCTAGGCATTCAATGGAGCAACATCCACTCCTCTCAGATTAAAGGAGAAGTCCATACTTTGGGCTGGTTGTTTTGGCTCATTCTCATTGATTCGATTTTGTATGCTGCTCTTGGCTGGTACTTTCGAAAATTATTTCCAGGTAAGAAAAAAAAAATCAGCCCATTTATTAAAAATTAAATTAAACTTTTTAATTAAAAGGTCCAGTTTTATTGCAATTATTCATTTAGCCGCTTACACTTCCATATTGGGGCAGATTTATTTTATTTTTCTTAATTACAACATCAGTGTTAAACAAATTGAAAACACCTAACATACAATATATTAAGTTGTAGGTCAAATAAAAAGAAAAATCAAAAATACTATTTATGAAGTAGCAACAAAGGAGAAAATTCAAAGTTCCTGTTACCCTGAGTTGGTTTGACAAAGGACTGGAATGG
>JANRMT010062843.1:13773425-13808536 GCA_026402145.1 Polypterus bichir lapradei | reverse complement strand
AAGAAGTTTTGGTTACAAAATACTTTAAATATCCTAAAATATCTCAATGTGCCTCTCCAGGGAAAGGAAGACCATAAAAAAAACCTTTGGCTTGAGAAACGGTTATCAAAAGAATCTTTATAAATTAACATTTTTATCGAAAGGTTGTCTCAAAGACAGACAGCAGCAAACACATCCAAATCATAATCCAAACAATCAAAGGTCAAAATGGAAGCAATAAATTCACAAATACAGAAAATCAATATTAACAGAACCTCACTCTTTAAACTTCAGACAATCAATGAAATGCTAAGCAACTCACTTCCCAGCAGTGATATAAGGGTGGTCTTGCATCCTGAAGTTCCACCCACAAAAAACAAGGGATATCAAAGAACTATACATGGTAAATGGACACTGAATAAAAAAATATATATATATCAAATATGAAAAACACATGAAACATACTTATAGAAATTGAAAATTACACATACACCGTGGGAAAAAAAAACAAAAAAACCTAACAACGTGAAACATTACCCAGGCTCTTGGGTGGGGAAATGAAGGGTATATTATAATTTATACCTTAATCCAGCTGAGTTTGAGTACAGTATTAGCTTATATTTAATTAATCATGAAATTCTGATGTTTCCATACAGTGTCACTGTATTAACATACTCCATTATGAGTGTGTATGTGTGTGTGTGCATATACATGTACTGTATGTAAATGTGTCTTATGGTGAACTGCTATTTTATCCAGAGATGGTCCCTTTCTTTTATTTGATATTGCTGGGAGCCCACACTCTCAACACCAAATAAGGCCCTTTTAAAATGTCATTTATATTTTCTAGGTACAGTGGAACCTCGGTTCGCGACCATAATTCGTTCCAAAACTCTGGTCATAAACCGAGATGGTCGTGAGCCGAAGCAATTTCCCCCATAGGATTGTATGTAAATATAATTAATCCGTTCCAGACCGTACGAACTGTATGTAAATATGTAAGTATATGTAAAGATTAAGCACAAATATAGTTAATTACACCATAGAATGCACAGTGTAATAGTAAACTAATGTAAAAACATAGAATAACACTGACACAAAACACCCAGGCTCACTGCTCGCTCACGCTCTCTCTCTGAACAGAGGGAAACATTTGAACAAATCCGAACTTTAATTTAAAAACCAACCACAAGCAACCAAAAAACATTGCAGGAGTTCATGCTAATAGCCTTACAGCCCGATCGCTGTAAACACTGTTTTTAAAATGAGTTTTAAGCACAGGGAAAAAAACGAACATTTGAAAAAAGAGAAAAGTAACATTGCAACAAATCACACTATAAACAACTCCATGTAAACACTTTAATGAGTTTTAAGCACAGGGAAAAAAGCGAACATTTGAAAAATGAGAAAAGTAACATTGCAACAAATCACGCTATGAACAACTCCATGTAAACACTTTAATGAGTTTTAAGCACAGGGAAAAAAGCGAACATTTGAAAAAAGAGAAAAGTAACATTGCAACAATTCGCGCTACGAACTGAAAAATTATCTTTTGAAAAATCCGTAATACAAAAACCACCAAGAAAACTAACCTTGCATGAGTTGAGTTCTGGCATGAAGTGAGGAGGAACTGGGTGGAGAGGAGGGAGAGTCTGGCTACGCAATGGAGGGATGTTTTCCTTCAGGTGTTTTCTCTTTTGTGATTTCTTGGGTTTCTGGTGTTTTTAGCTGTTTAGCTGGTGGGAGCGAAAGCCTCATGCAGCCATTCCAAAAACAAAGTCCTTGTGACCCAACCCTTCGTGTTTGACCTCCACATTACTGGCAGTCTGGCTTTGTTTACATTGTGCTGCTTGAAAGCACGAGGGTTCTCAAATTGGTAAATGAGTAAACTGGTAAACAGTTTTTCCACCTCTTCCAGCACTTGAAGCCTCTGCCTGGTTAATGCTGTAACTCCTTTTGCAACGTCAGCTGCTTTAATAGATTCTTTCTGCTTTAGAATAGTCGAAATCGTAGATTTTGACTTCTTGTACTCGGTGATAAGATCAGTAACACGAACGCCACGCTCAAACTTTTCAATAATTTCTTTCTTTACTTTGATTTCAATTTTCTTCAAAACTTTCTTCTCACCACTCTTCACTTGCTTAGAAGCCATAGTTAACTGCAAAAGCACACAAAATACTGTAGAGCACAAAGAGAGCGCAGGTAAAGCACGCACGTCTGACTGAGAACAATGAACAGGGAGCGGCTCTGCTTAAACACAGTAATCTCTCAGCAGCAGGCATGCATGCACGTGCACGTCCCCCCCCACCTCTCTCAGCAGCAGGCAGGCAGGCAGGCACGCACGTGCAGCACCCTCCCCCTCCCCCTCCCTCTCTCTCTCAGCAGCAGGCAGGCACGTCTGACCGAGAACAATGCAACACATGTATGAAAATTAAATCATCGGCGCACACAAACCGAAAGGGAAACTGGCTTGTTCGTATACCGAGTGTGTGGTCGTGAACCGAGGCAAAAGTTTGGCGAACTTTTTGGTCGTGAACCGAGTTGTACGTGAACCGAGGTTCCACTGTATATTAAATTAATAAATATTAACCTTGATCCCTAAACACTAATTCTTTTTATTTCAACAGGAAAATACAGAACCAAAAAGCCATGGTATTTCTTATTCAGAGTAAAATTTTGGAGAAAAATTTTACAAAGTAAAGACAACCAAATTAGAAGCATCTTGCCATCAAACATGTTCATCTGTCAGCAGTACCTGCAAGACCAAGGTCTGAATTCATCTTGCATTTTTGAGTAAATGTTAATGTTACCACTTATTTTGATAATGAATTTGCAGTTCAGTGTACTACAGCTTAATATATATGTAGATTTTCCTGATGCAGAGCGTGCGTGATAGTAGACCCCCTTAACCTTTGAATTTGATACTTTTTCCATGTTCTGAAGAAATCCCTTGCTTAATTAGGCTGCTTCTTCCACGTTGGGAATTTAAATCAAACTTACAGTCACTTGCTTATCTGTTGTGTGCCATGTTCATTCAAGTAAGGAAATTAGAATAAGTAATATTTTATATTTGCTTATATGCTGATTTGACTTCAGAGTGGTTGGCTATTATTTATAGTGTAACAAGCGAGAATGTTTAATGAAGATAATGTACTAATAGTATTTGTTTTACACTTATTCTAGCGAGGACTTTAATTTAAAAATGTCCTCTGATGAAGTAATGTGTAATGTGTTCTGTTAATATTTATAAAGAGCCCATTAGCTAATTAAAAAAGGTCTGAGTATTTCAAACAGTTTTGTTATCAGGCATACATTTTGCTCTTTTAACAACCTTTTGAGAGTTTTTTATGTGTTGTGTAAATGTATTTGATTAATTAAAAAGTCTGTTTTATCAGTATTTCAAAATGTGCAAATTAACTTCACATGAAGTGTTGGAAACCATTCGAGAGAATACATATCAGTTTACCTTTATATTCATTAGAAGTAGTTGGCTCCTTTTCCATACCCAGAGAATCTATGTATATGACATTTTGCATGAGGGGAAGAAAGATATCTTTAAAAATGATGGCTATATATGTTTCATTATGCAGGGGATTTAAGATATTTTCCTATGTAGGTTTAATGTAAACAGTCTTATTTTTACCACCATTGCAGCTGCGTGCTATTGCACTCTCCTACAGTTATGGCCAAAAGTTTTGAGAATGACACAAATATAAATTTTTAAAAAGTTTGCTGCCTCAGTTTTTATGATGGCAATTTGCATGTACAGTAGACCCCCGCGAAGTCGCGGTTCAGAGTTTGTGGCCTCAGGCATTCGCAGATTTTTCCTTAGAACCTAACTAATAATTGTTAACAGAAACTGCAAATATCCTCTGCAATTTTTATGTCTTTTTTCGTGGCAATATTGTACGGTAGAGAGAACAGGAAGCATCTGCAGAGAAAACCGCGACTTGGGATGGTGAAAGTAGCCAATAGAATTTGAAACTACAACTCCCAGCAGTCCCTGCAGTGGCTCTGATTGGTCTTCTGCTGAGGGTGCTGGGGCTGTTGAGGTCAAAGAATGTCAGCGCGGCTTTTAAAAAGGGGGCCGGTGACCAAAACCAAAAAACAAAAAAAAGTTTTTGTAATTTGAGTTTCAAGTACCTGTCTGTCTGCCTTCTGTTGGGTTACCTGTACTTATTCATTTTGTCCTGGATCGTTTCTTGCATCTGGATTGTCTGCCTGTGTACATGAGGACTGTAACTGGATTCATGGCCATCCTTCAAAGAAAGGAGCGCTCCTGAACCCGTCTTCACCATTTCAGGAACTACTGGTAGGACTATCTATACATTCCCATTCAACCTGTGGATCTCTGGATTATCTATTTTCATCATTACATTTCATGTAACTGTTTTTCATGAACTTTTTCATGATTTACTGTGTGTGTTTTGTTTGTGCTTTGTTGTATCTAATGTGTAATCGCCGTAAGGGGAACAGGGGTGGTATCGTTGTTTTCTTATTTCATTTGTTTTCATTACATTCTTTATTTGCTGTTTGATTACCGGTTTGCTTTGTTTTTGTCTCTGTTTGTGAGTGCACACGTTGGGCCAAGGCTGGAATCTCCACCATAAAAATAAATAAATCACCACTTTCTCAATTGCAGCTTCTCGGGCGACACTACTACCTGAACCGTACCTGTCCTTTTTGGCTGATTGCTTTGTTTTTCTCTTCTCCCCCAGACAGGGGTTGTGCTCCCATATGATGTTTGTCTATTGTTTAATCGATAACTAACTGCATGCTGAGCACCTTTTACTTCTGAAAGAGACATGTTTGTTTGAAGCTGCACTAAGGCTATCCTGCCAGCGTTAGCACTTTATCTCTGTGTGCTTGCTTGCAGCCAGTTTAAATGCAGTTGGCTCAGTGATTTACATCCATGGTGTCAGTTGCACTTTGTACATATTGTTCCAGTAGCTTTTAAAATAGCTTTTACAGTTCATTAGCAGTCTGTAAAATAATCAGTGTTGCAGTAATTGTGATGCTCTCTGCATGGAAAAAAAAAGTTTTTACTTTAAAATTTCACTTTTTCTTTGTTAATTGTGACGTTTACTTAAAGTGCAGCAAAAAAGTATTTGGCGTCCAGGGATGCATTAACCTCCAAGTATGTGGCAGTTTAATGGTTAAAGCCCCAAGATGCTGCCGAAACAAGCTGCACCATTTAAGGCTTCTGGCAATGAAAACATGCTTGCATGAATTACAGTACATATAGCGGTAACATCGGTATTTTACATTCTAGCGCTGTGGGAGACATAGCAGTACAATATACAGGTTTACCTTTACACTCTTTATTTTTAGGTAATGTATTAAGCTGAGTCTGAAATTAAGTTAAAGTATTTTGGGGCATATTTAGGGTTTAAACTATGAAAATAGGCATTTTTTAACCACATCCAAAATTCGTGTTTTTTCACAATTCGTGGGTGCTCTAGGAACATAACCCCCGTGAATTTTGGGGGTATACTGTACTGCAGAATGTTATGAGGAGTGATCAGATGAATTGCAACTAATTGCAAAGTCCCTCTTTGCCATGAAAATGAACTTAATCCCAAAAAAAACCATTTCCACTACATTTTAGCCCTGCGACAAAAGGACCTGCTAACATCATTTCAGTGATCGTCTCTTTAACACAGGTGAGAGTGTTGAGAGGGCAACGTCGGAGATCACGCTGTCATGCTGATTGAGTTAGAATAGAGAGGTTCAATTGTTGTGAAGAAGGCTTCAGGGCACCCAAGAAAGTCTAGCAAGTGCCCAGACCGTCTCCTAAAGTTGATTCAGCTGTAGGATTGAGGCACAACCAATGCAGAGCTTGCTCAGGAATTGCAGCAGGCGGGTGTGACTGCATCTGCATCACAGTGATGCGAAGACTTTTGGAGGATGGCCTGGTGTCAAGAAGGCAGCAAAGAGGCCACTTCCCTTCAAGAAAAACATCAGGGACAGACTGATATTCTGCAAAAGGTACAGGGAGTGGACTGCTGTGGTAAAGTCATTTTCTCTGATGAATCTCCTTTCCGATTATTTGGGACTTCTGGAAAAAAGATTGTCCGGAGAAGAAAAGGTGAGCGCTACCATCAGTCCTGTGTCATACCAACAGTAAAGCATCCTGAGACCATTCATGTGTGGGGTTACTTCTCAGCCAAGGGAGTGGGCTCACTCACAAGTTTGCCTAAGAAGACCGCCATGAATAAAGAATGGTAGCAAAACATCACCCGAGAGCAATTTCTCCCAACCATCCAAGAAATGTTTGGTGACAAATAATGCCTTTTCCAGCATGTACCATAAGGCAAAAGTGATAACTAAGTGACTTGGAGAGCAAAACATCGAAATTTTGGGCCCATGGCCAGGAAACTCCCCAGACCTTAATCCCATTGATAACTTGTGGTCAATCCTCAAGAGGTGGGTGGACAAACAAACACCCACAAATTCTGACAAACTCCAAGATTGATTATTCAAGAATAGGCTGCCATCAGTCAGGATTTGGCCCAGAAGTTGATTGACAGCATGTCAGGGCAAATTGCAGAGGTCTCGAAAAAGAAGGGCCAACACTGCAAATATTGACTCTTTGCATAAACTTAATGTAATTGTCAATAAAAGTCTTTGAAACTTATGACGTGCTTGTAATTATACTTCAGTTTACTCTAGAAACATCTGACAAAAAGATTTAAAAATACTGAAGCAGCAAATCAATCCTTGTGTCATTCTCAAAACTTTTGGCCATGACTGTAGATGTCTGTTCAATGTAGCCTTTATCACATCCTGCACCTGTGTATTCCACCTCCATATCTCTGTACCCAGTTGGGCTCTTTCCTGTCGTCCTACCCAACACTTCTTCACCTACTCTTTATACAACTTTGATATTCTTCTCCTACCATTCCTTAACACTCTGAAATGCCCACACTTCATTTAAAACTTTCTCCCTAAACCTGTTCTTAATCCGTACCTCTTAATTTCCACCACTTTATCTGTGGTGCTGCTTGCTTTGCTTTTATTCTCTTTCTGATCTCTCATTTCATCACCACCACTTTAGCTACACTCTCACCCTTTCCCCATTATGATGTTATAATTCTTTATATACTTCAAATGAGATCTTCTACACGTTAAAAAGCCTGTTTGCCATTTCCTTCCTCCAGTACTGTAAGTCACAAGCCAATTTACTTTCTTTTCAAAAATATGTTAACTATTACCAATTAATGGTTTCTTTTTACCACACTTTAGGGACAAACCATTTTTTTCCCTTTTGGGATGAAAACCTCTAAGCACTCCGATTCTCTTGCCTTCCTACAGTGGATGAAAAAGACGGCAGGGAACCGTTTAAGCTTTAAGAAAGTTCTTGTAACCAATATATTTCTGCTGTATTCAAATAAAAGCTGTGTTATGTTAAATAAACCTGTCACCTGCATATCATCTCATGAAATTCAGACGTACTGTACAAATCTTCAAAAAAGCTTAACCTAAATAAATTTAAGATGAGGGCCATTGAAGGAGATCCCATGCTGAGTCTAAAAGGTTCTCTAAACTGCTGCTATTTATTTTAAAGCAATACTTTATCCTGATGCTGACTTTTGTTGCCACTTGCCTCTGCATTTACTGTGCCAATCAAGGTATTTCCAGCAGTTTCTGTTACTTTCTTAGAAATTTTAGCAAAGACTTTTTTTGTTCTAAACACATCACATTTAATTTTTTTCTCAAATTATGTGTTAAGAGTTTAAAATCCTCTTTAGAGCTCTTTGTTGTTTTTTTGCATAATATAAAATGACTGTATACTGTATATGGCACATTGCCATTTGCATTCATGAATATGACAACATAATTTTGAAATTGATCCCTTTAAAAGAGACCATTTAACATCAATTAGGAACACCAGTTAAAATAAAACGGAAACAAAGAAAGTGCTACAAGCTTTGTCAAATCAGATCTGTAATCATTTTAAGTAAAAGTAAAGCCAATGCATTCTCGGTACAGACTGAAAGCAGAAACATGCTCTCTAATAAGGCAAGAATGATTTCTGATAAGATAAGCAATTAAACTTTTAAGAAAATAGTGTTATTGAAAACAGCAAGTCCTTTAAGTAATGTAAAAAATACTTACTCCACACTACCTGGATAATACAGTTGTCCATTTACCTATCCTGATTCCTCTTTATTCTTGCACAGGTTCCTTGTACACACAACAGTCTGGGAAAAAGTCAATTTCAGTGCCTGTGAACTGTGGAATTGTTTTGAAGTCATTGACCAAAGAATACAAAGGAACTAAGAAGGCAGCCATCAAGGAGTTGAATGTCACCTTCTCCCGAGGCCATATCACTTCTCTTCTGGGTCCTAATGGTGCTGGGAAAACCACAACGATGTATGTTATTGTCAAGAGTAAATTTAGATGTTGATACTCAGAGTTGCTTAATACTTCTTGCTGCTATATCTAGCATTTGCCGCAGAAAAAAATTGTCCACTTTTTCTTTGTGCTTGCTCATTGTGTGATAAATGGCAGGATGACTGGAATCCCAAAGAAAACTAGTTTAATGCAACAATTTAAAAAACTGAATACAAATAAGCGCCCGGTGGCGCTTCATAAGTGCTGCCTTAGGCAACTAGGCTCGTTAGAAAAAGAGCTTGTCTAAGTGGGGTCAGTCACGGGGGGTTGTGTCATGAAGTGAGACGCCCTTTTCTGGGAGTGTCTTAGTTTTATAGCATCCCTGTCTACATGGGCGGGGCCTCTGGGGCACCTGGGGTGGTTTTTCAGTGCAGCAGAGACAAACGGCGATAACAAGGTAAGTGACCACACCGCCTCTCTGCCTGGAGTGGTATTGCACACATCAATAGAGTCCGGATGGTGCTCCTCAGATGACCATGCATGACAATTGTTAATTAGATAGTGATTTAAAAACAGAGAGAAAGAGAAGTGATTTATTATTTTATAAGGAAAGGAAACTGCACAACAATAAATAAAGATAAAATCAAAAATAATATAATAAACTTTATATAAGCTAAAATAAAATAAAATAAATGAAGCACATCCTGTTTAGTACATGTACTGTATATCAATGAAAAGGTAATGCTTCAGTTTTGATAAAACATGTGGGTGGAAATCTCTGAGGCAGCAGACCAATATCTACAGCAAGTTGTTTAGTTAAATCCTTGGTTTAATTAGAAAGCCGGTGGGAAAATAAGGTATATCTATTCAATGACTAAGTTAAAGACATGCTAATGAAGATTCTGCCAAACACTGAGACTGAGATGGATTTGGGTGTGCTAGTATTCTTTTCCTAGTTAGGATTTTCTGTCACCGGAAGCATAAAATTAAGCTAATATTATATATGGGGTGGTGCAGAGGTTAGCTGTGCTGCCTCCCAACGTCAGAATCCTGAATTTAAATTTCAATTATGTCATGGCCTCTTCAGAGTCTGAATGTTGTCTCAATATCTGAATAGTTTATCCTTACACATCCCAAAGGTATATTAGATAAATCTATTGACTCTAAATTGTTCCAGTATTGATATGTGTTGCAAGGCTTCCAATTCCCACTGCCTTATAACCTTACTAGCTTAATCCACATATTATAGGTATGTGATACGGGGTTCATAATATAAAACTCCCATGATACAGTACCTGCTTGGTGCAAAATGAAAAATAATAAAAAATATATATATAGATCTCAATTATAAAAAAAATCTTGGCAGGGAGACCAGGGAGACAAGGCGTGGTCTTCTCGGAAGACAATTTGACATCCCGCGAGAAACACTTTTATGTCATGCAAGACAAAGCATTGAGACAGAAGGACAGCTGCTGTACAGGCTTTTAAATGATCAATGTGCAGCGCGACAAGCAGAACACGCACCTCGGAAGCAGCAGCACAAAGCCAGTAGCTGATTCGTCTGCATCTCCTTAGCATGCGTTCAGCTCTCCGCCCCCCTTCACAACGCGAGCAGGAAAGACGCGAAGTGGCAGGAGTGTAGCACGCCTCTGGGGGTGTTGAGCAAAGCGATCGAGACCTGATCATCTCTGAAAGACATTTTGACGACACGCAAGACTAGACATTACAACCTTTGGAAGCAAGCACAACACGCAGCTCGCCAGCAGCAGCAGCAAGACATCAGCTGACCCGACAGCATCTCTTTAGCGTGTGTTCAGGGCCCCCCTTCACAATTTGAGCAGTGTTATACGTCCCGCAAGAAAGAGATTTAACCACGCCCAGGGCAGAAAATTAAGGACAAACATTGTTTTTACAAAAGTATTAAAGTAAAAGTGAAAATAATGCATATGTAACAATTCACATGAAAATAACAATCTCTTTACATTGTTTATCCGGTAAACCATACCTCGGGGTGGGCAAGCGAAGTGAGCAGGTGGCGGAGCCCCCTAGTGTATAAACAAAATGAAAGGATGATGTTAAAATTAATAAAACACTTAAAATAGACATCTGGAATCATGAAATCTTTGGAAAGAGAGGAAAAACTGAACATATTGTTTGGGATCTGTGTGAAAGTGGCTTTGTATAGTAAATATACATTAAAAAAAGGCAAATAATTATAGGAATTCAAAGCTTGAATACATAACATCTTCTTCTTCACTGCCTCCAGTGGATCTTAACTGAAAATTAACATTGTTATATGGTCTTTTTTATTAGCTCAATCTTGACTGGCCTACTTCAACCATCTTCTGGAGAAGTCTATGTAGAAGGTTTAAACATGCAATTACATCTCTCTGCTGCAAGAAGACAGATGGGAGTGTGTCTGCAGCGTGATGTCCTGTTTCAGGAGCTGACAGTCCGTGAACACCTTATCTTCTATGGGTCTATTAAAGCACCTCAGTGGGGAAAAAGCCAGCTGAATACAGAGGTCAACAGGTGAAATTTCTTTCAGTTTGCTTTAGTGGTTGAACATATCATCAGATTAACTCAGCTCTTTTATTGCCTTTGGCAATGACATTATTATTCCTTGATAATTTTTCTAAAACAGTAACATAGGTATTTAACTCCAAATTAAGGAAGAGTGAGTCATCAGCAAAAAAATTACAATGCGTTTCATCCTAGGATGGGCCCCATCTTCTTTCACCTTTTACCAGTGTTTACTAATACAGACCTTCCGTAAGTTATTATAATTTTGTTTGTAAGTGTTGTCCTAAACTGTTTGCTGTAGGTTAGATTCATTTTAGGAGCACCAACAGTGTGGATTTGGTGCGTTACCCATTTGATCTTGTTTGTTTCCTCTGGGAACTCTGGTTTCGTTCAAAAGCTTATGCAATGCAGTGCAATGGGTGAGAAAGAAGATTTTTGGAGTGAGTTGGATGAAGTGTTGAACAGTGTACCCAAAGGACCGAAAATGGTGATTGGAGCAGATTTCAATGGGCATGTGGGTGAAGGGAACAGTGGAGACGAGGAGGTAATGGGTAGGTATGGTGTCAAGGAGAGGAATGAAGAAGGTCAGAGGATAGTGGATTTTGCCAAAAGGATGGACATGGCTGTGGTGAATGCGTATTTTAAGAAGATGGAGGAACATAGGATTACGTACAAGAGTGGAGGAAGATGCACACAAGTAGATTACATCCTATGCAGAAGAGTTGATCTGAAGGAGATTGAAGACTGCAAAGTGGTGGCAGGGGAAAGTGTAGTTAAGCAGCATAGGATGGTGGTCTGTAGGATAACGTTGGAGATCAAGAAAAGGAAGAGAGTGAGGGCAGAGCCAAGGGTCAAATGGTGTAAGTTGAAAAAGGAAGACTGCAAGGTTGAGTTTAGGGAGGAGGTGAGACAGGCACTGGGTGGCAATGAAGAGTTACCAGACAGCTGGGAAACTACAGCAGATGTAGTAACAGCAGTAGATGGGTGACAGCAAGAAGGGTGCTTGGCGTGACATCTGGAAAGAGTCAGGAGGAAAAGGAAACCTGGTTGTGGAATGAGGAAATACAGGAGAGTATACAGAGGAAGAGGATGGCAAAGAAGAAGTGGGATAGTCAGAGAGATGCAGAAAGTAGACAAGAGTACAAGGAGATAAGGTGCAAGGTGAAGAGAGAGGTGGCGAAAGCTAAGGAAAAGGCGTATGATGAATTGTATGACAGGTTGGACACTAAGGAGGGAGTAAAGGACCTGTACAGATTGGCTAGACAGAGGGACCGAGCTGGGAAAGATGTGCAGCAGGTTAGGGTGATAAAGGATAAAGATTGAAACGTACTCACAAGCGAGGAGTGTGTGTTGAGCAGATGGAAAGAGTACTTTGAGAGGCTGATGAATGAAGAGAACGAGGGAGAGAAGAGGTCGGATGATGTGGAGATAGTGAATCAGGAAGTGCAACGGATTAGCAAGGAAGTTAAGGACAGCTATGAAGAGGATGAAAAATGGAAAGGCCATTGGTCCAGATGACATACCTATGGAAGCATGTAGGTGTTTATGAGAGATGGCAGTGGAGTTTTTAACCAGATTGTTTAATGGAATCTTGGAATGTGACAGGATGCCTGAGGAGTGGAGAAGAAGTGTACTGGTGCCGATATTTAAGAATAAGGGGGATATGCAGGACTGCAGTACCTACAGGGGAATAAAATTGATGAGCCACAGCATGAAGTTATGGGAAAGAGTAGTGGAAGCTAAGTTAAGAAGTGAGGTGATGATTAGTGAGCAGCAGTATGGTTTCATGCCAAGAAAGACCACCACAGATGCAATGTTTGCTCAGAGGATGTTGATGGAGAAGTTTAGAGAAGGCCAGAAGGAGCTGCATTGTGTCTTTGTGGACCTGGAGAAAGCATATGACAGGGTGCCTCGAGAGAAGCTGTGGTATTGTTTGAGGAAGTCAGGAGCGGCAGAGAAGTACATAAGAGTTGTACAGGATATGTACGAGGGAAGTGTGATAGTGGTGAGGTCTGCGATAGGAGCGACAGATGCATTCAATGTGGAGGTGGGATTACATCAGGGATCAGCTCTGAGCCCTTTCTTCTTTGCAATGGTGATGGACAGGTTGACAGATGAGATTAGACAAGAGTTCCCGTGGACTATGATGTTTGCTGAGGACATTGTGATCTTTAGCGATAGTAGGGAGCAGGTTGAGAAGACCCGGGAGAGGTGAAGATATGCTCTAGAGAGGAGAGGAATGAAGGTCAGTAGGAACAAGACAGAATACATGTGTGTAAATGAGAGAGAGGTCAGTAAAATGGTGAGGATGCAGGGAGTAGAGTTGGTGAAGGTGGATGAGTTTAAATACTTAGGATCAACAGTACAGAGTAACGGGGATTGTGGAAGAGAGGTGAAAAAGAGAGCGCAGGCAGGGTGGAATGGGTGGAGAAGAGTATCAGGAGTAATTTGTGACAGACGGGTATCAGCAAGAGTGAAAGGGAAGGTCTACAGGACGGTAGTGAGACCAGCTATGTTATATGGGTTTGAGACAGTGGCACTGACCAGAAAGCAGGAGACAGAGCTGGAGGTAACAGAGTTAAAGATGCTAAGATTTGCATTGTGTGTGACGAGGATGGATACGATTAGAAATGAGTACATTAGAGGGTCAGCTGAAGTTGGATGGTTGGGAGACAAAGTCAGAGAGGCAAGATTGTGTTGGTTTGGACATGTGCAGAGGAAAGATGCTGGGTATATTGGGAGAAGAATGCTAAGGATAGAGCTGCTAGGGAAGAGGGAAAGAGGAAGGGCTAAGCGAAGGATTTATGGATGTGGTGAGAGAGGACATGAAGGTGATGGGTGTAACAGAACAAGATGCAGAGGACAGAAAGATACGGAAGAAGATGATCCGCTGTGGCAACCCCTAACGGGAGCAGCCAAAAGAAGAAGAAGCTGTCAGTCTGCAAGAAACAACTCAGTTCCCTGTGGACTGGTTTAGAAATTTGGTACATGTATTCTTCAAAGAAATTTGTCAGTAAAGTACACATTTTGTTGAGATATCTCAAGTCAAGCACTTTTCAAACATTTTTGAAATTTAACAAAGCTCCTACTTAAAAAGCATTGGTGAATTGAAAACATAAAAACAGTCTGTGAAACCCCAATTACTAATTCATGTTCTCCTTCAAATTTATTTTGAGAGAAGTTATCTAAGTTTGCATAATATCCTCTTTTATATGTCCATTAGCTGCTCCTGACAGCAAAACAAATCCCCAATAACAAGTAACTGAAACATCAGCAGCTGCTTGAGCGCATGTGTGGGCGGACGTTAACAAAGATTTGAACTCTCCACTGGGTGCTTCTTTCAGAAGATTTATGTTAAAGAAATATGAACTTCAATTAACTTTGGACTCTCCACAACCAACAACTAACAATAATCCATCCATCAACACATTTTTTTCATCACTATAAGCAGAAATGTCTTGGTATTAAATTTGTAATCCAGACCACTTTGCAGAGATCTGTTTTCACTTGACATTACAGAGTCTCTTTCTGTTGATCAGTTTCAAAAACAGCCACATTAAAGTCACTTTGGTTCAGTGTTGTATAGCAATAAAATATGGAAACTTCCAAAGGATTGAATACTTTTAATAGGCACAGCATTGATGGATTCCAAACTCTTCCAAAACAAAAACTTGTGAACTCCCTTTGCAGGTTATACAAAGCTGCCATCCTTAAAAGGTATCAATGGGATTCTCCTCTGTAAAATTACAGGAAAGAATTGGGAGGAAATCAAATCAAAGAAATGAAAAGTTAAACAACTATGCACAAGTGTAATATTTTGAAATATTAAAGTTTATCTTCTGTTCTTTCAAAATCGAAGTAAAGAAATTCAAGACAGCCCCCTCAGTCTAGAGATAACAACCATGCTAACTTTGCTTAGCTTCTTTATATACTGTATAATACGCTACCGTGGCTGTTCGTTTGTCTGTCCAGGATTTTAAATCACCTGTAGCTCTCAAACCATTTGACCTATTGACCTGAAATTTGGTACACATATACTACGTGACCTCTACTGTCAGCTTTCGTGGTGATAAATGACCTCCAAGGTTATTCCTCTTTTTATTTTTATTTTATTTTATTGTAAAATCAACTTTCGGCAGCGCTCAGCAGGGCAGCCATGCGGCGTATGCATGCGGGCACCGTTCTCCTCCCTATCACCTTAGCCGTCACTTCCTCTAAATCTACATATCTTAAATCATTCTTGAGGCAGATTGAAGACTTAAGTGCCAGCTTAAGTGAAAAATTAAAGAAAACATACTAAGTAATTGCAACACAAACACTGACTTAATCAGTTTTAACATGAAAAGATGCCGATGAAAGAAGAAAAGTAGCGGGCTGCTAGGGTGGGGAAAAGATGAGCTGCTCACGAAACAGCAAGTGCATCAACCTCTGAGCAAATGAATGCTAAACATAGAGAGAAAGAGTATGAAAACTATAAATGCTTAAGTCAAGTGTATTCACTGCACGTTATCATGCAGTGTGCCGTTACTGGTTTATTATAAATGTCTAGCCATCCATCTTCTAATGAATTCTCACATACCCACATGCTTCTCATTCTTCTTCTGCTGCTGCTTTTGACCTTTTTGCTTGTTTTATGTTAAGTTCAGTTTGCCTAACCCTTAGTGTTTTTGTTATCTGAGCCTGCTGAAAATACAAAGCACTCTGATGCGAAGTCTGTCTTCGTAGAATTTGCACAAGGCATTGAACCAACCATTGAATAACATAGTCGAGCACATATGGAGAAGTATGGTAAAAATTAATAACAGGAAATCCTCTGTTCACATAATGAGTGGTAGGAACTAGAATACGTACCCAGTTGTGGAGCAGAAGTTCATCCTTTAATATTTGAAAGAGATGGAAAGAATGGTATCATCTGTAATTTTTTTACTTATGTTCAAACATTTTATGAGATGCCAGTAGAAAAAAAGGTCATTTTCACAATGGAATAACCAAGCCTTACATTCTCAAATCCGAGTAACAGAATGTCTTTTGGATGCAGTAAGAAGCCCAAAGATGCTGAAAGGCAAAAGTGTACCTTGTGGTATAAATGTCTGGGAGATCTTGATTAATCTTAGGGCTTGGATGCTTTTTGTTATGACTGAAGGCTGACAGTTCTTAGTCATGCAGTATGCTACCCATAAAAGTATTTACATGTTGGTGCCTATTTGGTAACCAGCAGGGAATGCTGGGAATTGTAGTCCAGCAGCACAGCCCTGCTGGGGTTCATGGGTGCCGCAAGGGGGCAATGCGGGGAGATGCGCTCCCTAATTCATTGGATTTCCATATGACCCAAAAGTAGTTCCATTGCACAGTGGCCCTAGCACCAGAAGTACTCCCAGGTCTTCAATAAATAGGTTCGCACTCCCTTGTCCAGCACTTGGCAGAAGTGCTGCCAAACAAGGCTTAAATGTCCAGGCGCCCCCTGGCAGAGGCCACGGACCCCAACAGGGTTGAGCTTCCATGCACAAAACCCGTGGCCCTGCTGCAAACCAGGGGGCGTGCCCTCTAGCGTTCTGGGGTAGATAATGTCCTGAATAAACCCTCTCCCCTGGTCCTTCGACTATCGGGGCATCCCACCCAGGTAAGGGCCCCAGCCGTCCGCCAATATAATTTATTTTATTTTCCATGGTTTACAGGAATCTGCTACAATGTGACAGGTTAAAGACATGGTGAGGGGGAATTGTACACATGCTGTAATTGCAGGAGATCACTTTCTGGTGGTCTTCCAGGACAGTGCTAAAGAAAAGCATCCCTTAGCAACCAAATATGGTTTGTATGCTAATGATCATTATTCACAAATGGATCAGCATTCTTTGCTGAAAGCTGCATTTGTTATGCAAAGCTTATCTAACAGAACAAAATCAGCCATGGGCATTGATAATATGGCACTTAAATGTCTTTGCAAAATATTACAGCTAATTGGGCACATTTGCTAACAACAATAATTAATTAGAATAATGAATTAGCTGTATGAACTAATTAAAGGTAGCCATGAAGTTAATTAAAATGTTTAACTTTAAATATATTTATATTTGGGTTGAAATTAATGCAGCTCTTGAATTCATTCAACTTAGAACATAAATTATTCCATAATGATAGAGTATAAAACTTTAATGGTAATACATCAAAGTCTGCACTGCCATATTTTTGGTACTAACATATTATCAGGCCCACACAAACCAGCCACCCCAACCCCCATTGATGCAGATGTACATGCAGCACAGCCTCTTATCACCGGTATCCCACAGTGCACCACAATTTACTTTGGTTAGTACTTTGGGTCTTGACTCAATTCCAGCTTCTCCTATGGAATTCCCAGACACTTCCAAGAGTCAGCATGTCTGTCCCTTGATTTTCTCTAAATGGACTGTGTCTGATGCACAGGTACAAGAGGCAATCGTGATGACATCCCCAAACCACTTCTCACAATCGATCAAAGCTAGCTGTAGAAACAGTTTTACTCCAAGTTCTTCCCATATTGCTGAGCTCCTGAAGCTTTTACTATGAAAGTGCCTGGCAAACCAGTGTAAGAACCTCTTTTCATTTGCTTGTCCTCACAATCTCATTCTTTCGGTCACCACTCATGGCTCTTGACCTTGGGTCAGAATGATGCTGTTACCATTAAGTCAAAAGCGACGTCAATTTTGTTTAATGACTTAGCCTCACTATGGTCAAGAACTTTCACTGCCAAAGTTTAGTATAATGTCCGCAGATGTGCTACTACTAAACAAATGTGTTAGTCAATGTCACAGTTCCCCTCACTTGTAAACAGGAACCTGTAGAATTTAAACTCCACTTGGGATAGTGACTTGTGGAGATACAAGCCTTAGGCTCTCAAACTGGATACCATCCAAACCTTGGCTCAGTCTTGATATCCTGTTAGTGAAAAAAATAAAGAAGAGTGGAGACAAGATGCACTCCAATATCCATACTGAATGCATTTAACTTAGTGTAAGGTATGTTGTCAAAACTCTTACTCTGCAAATGACTCAATTTTATTGAAAAATGCACTAAAAAAGCAAAAAAAAAGTTTTTGTTGGTCACGTGACTAAAAATAAAATTGTGGGGCGCCCATAAAATTAATTTAATTCAACTAAAATGCATAGATTCCTTAAATGATTCCAAAAACTAACTCTTAAAATGTGAAAATTGCATTATCCTACATACTTTAATCAAGTTTTATATGATGTGTCATTTTCTTTCCATAGTTAAGCTGGTTAGAAATTTCACTTTAACGATTCTATACATTTCAATTGAATTAAATGAATTCTTTTATGCCCACAATTTTATTTTTAGTCACATACAAGCAACACAATCTTAGTACAAAAAAAAAACGTATTTTTCACTTTTTAGTGCATTTTTGAATAAAATCCTGTCACTTAAAGATCTTTTTTCTATATTTTTTAACACATTTACCAAACCCTTGTTAAATGTCACAATATTCAGTTTTGTTATAATGTAATGAAGATAGATGTTTTGTAAACATCTTATTATTGCACTTAAGGCTGATTGTGAACACGGACATGGTATATTTTTATGTCTGTAATTAGATGGTGATTACTCACCTACTATATGTTGTTTCTAGAACAGACACTGGGTGACTCGATGATATTTGCTTCCTGCTTTTACCTTTACTTTTTTTTTTTTTGTTTCCTCAGGGCTGTGGATGAAGTTGGCCTCAGACCACATCTGCACAAAACAGCAGGGGCTTTATCCGGGGGTACAAGAAGAAAACTGTCAATTGCCATTGCATTCATTGGCAACTCCTGTATGATCATCTTAGATGAACCCACAGATGGCGTAGATCCTTGTGCACGAAGATGCATATGGGACGTCCTGCTAAAAAACAGAGTTGGTGGGTAACTTTTGTCTTTGCCTTCAATTTTATATCTTCCATATACAGTAAAACCTTGATTATCCTTTACCTGCTTAACCATCAGTTCTCTGTTAACCTTCAGGACCATAAAAAAAAAAACAAACAAACATTGCGCATGCCTGCATTTACTTATTACTGTACTACTATAGCCATGCGGTACGCTGCAAGCTCTACACATTGGAAGAACTATCCCTTGTGCTAGCGCATAGTGTTCTTCCCCACCACCACATCTCATGCCACATTTTGAAATCACAGTGTCAATTACGTACCTTCAGCTTTAATAGCTTTTTGTAGCTTTTCTCGTTTGTTATAATTAATCTACAATACATTGTTATGGCCAAGAAATGTATGCATGTGGTGTTGGAATTGTTACAGAAAACTGAAATCATTAAACATTTACAAAAAGGCGAAAGTGTTTCAATGATTGCTTCAATTTACAGAGTAAGAAGAACAACAGTGAATGATATAAAGGGTGATGCCGACAAAATTTTTTAAAATTCTGTTATGTTATGTTTTGTTAATACATTGTGACATGCAGGCAGCTTGTGATGCGCTCTGTTCTGTAAGGGGTGGACACGTCTTTTAGGACGTTAGGTCTGTTATGAGTGACATGTAAAGTTAGGAGATAAAGGAAGGTGTGGCAGAAGGAAGTTTTGAGTAGAGAGTCAGGAGACAATAAACAAGAGTGTTTGCGGTATAGAGAAGAAAAGAGCGTAGGTAGCAGGAGGTAAACTGATTGGTAGGGAAGCTTTCTTTTATTGTTTTGGAGATGTGCTCCGTAACCCAGATAATGGAGTATAAGACAGGGCACCGTTTGTTACGGAACAAAGACTCCAAGTAAAACGTAGAAAACTCCAGTACTCCTGAGTTGTATTTGCTCATTATGCTGGTCATTACAATATTATATGCATAAATTCTTTTTGTTAATACTAAATTACATTTTGTTAATATTGTATTGTTTTGTAAATAAATATGGCTATTCACTAAACTAATCTACTATATATCATTTTTAAATTAGTTGTTCTGTTATTCGTCTTTTCTCTTATCCGTCACGGCCTTGGTTCCGACCCCTGACTGATAATCGAGGTTTTACTGTAACATAATTTTACCAGAATATAATGTTAGACCCATGATGTGGGCCCTATTATTAAAATACTCTTTGTGGCGACTCTTGTCTCTTCTTGTATGTTTGATTGTTATGGAACTGCATTCTAGAACTGTGAACAATAAGATTAAGCAAACTTACTGTGTAATATCTGAAAACATTTCTGGAAAATGTTCTCAAGTTCGATTCTACCCTGGATATTAAGGTGTCACAGATTAAAATTGTTAAGTTGATCTTTGGTAGGGCTAATTTTGAGCAGATGCGACAATGTCTAAGTAGGATACACTGGGATAAGCTTTTAAATGTGGAGACAGTCGAAGAGCAGTGGAACAGGTTTAAAAATGTTTTACATGTTGTGACAGATAGGGGACGCTGTCGTCCCCTTGAACCCTCAGACCAGATGCCAGACACTGGATAAAAGTCCAAATATTTAACTTTATTATTTTCAATAGTGCACAAAGCACCTCCACCTCCACTATACTCAATAAACACAATAATAATAACAATAATCAAATCCTCACCCTTCCTCCAACTCAGCTCACTGCTGGGATCTCCCACAGTCCTTTTATAGTCCTTGACCTGGAAGTGTTTCTCTCCCTCTAGACATGTGACTTTGTAACACTTCCGGGTCGAGTGAAAACTCCTTTTTCTTCAACCCGGAAGTACGTCATTTCTTCTGTCCCTGTGACTGGGACATACTTCCAAGTTATACTGAAAATATAAATCATTGAGCCTCCCTGCAGCGTCCCCTGGAGGCCCCCATGGTGTCCAGCAGGGCTGTGATGTAAAACTCCACTATCCATGATGCCCTGCTGGAACTCGGGGCACCTCCATGTTGCAAGAAGGGCTCCATCTGGCGGCGTAGGGGTATTGGCCGGGATGAACTGTCGGCCATATACCACAATGTAATGCAGGACAGATACATACCTAAATTTGGAAATAATAGGAAACTAAAAAAAACTCCACGGTGGATTAATAAAGATTTAAAAAAGAAGTTGCAAAAAAAAAACTGCTGTATAAGGCATATAAGACTAATGACCATCCATCCATCCATCCATCCTCTTCCGCTTATCCAAGGTCGGGTCGCGGGGGTAGCAGCTTAAGGAGAGAAGCCCAGACTTCCCTCTCCCCGGCCACTTCTTCCAGCTCTTCCGGGAGAATCCCAAGGCGTTCCCAGGCCAGCCGGGAGACATAGTCCCTCCAGCGTGTCCTGGGTCTTCCCCGGGGCCTCCTCCCGGTTGGACGTGCCCGGAACACCTCACCAGGGAGGCGTCCAGGAGGCATCCTGATCAGATGCCCGAGCCACCTCATCTGACTCCTTTCGATGCGGAGGAGCAGCGGCTCTACTCTGAGCCCCTCCCGGATGACTGAGCTTCTCACCCTATCTTTAAGGGAAAGCCCAGACACCCTGCGGAGGAAACTCATTTCAGCCGCTTGTATTCGCGATCTCGTTCTTTCGGTCACTACCCATAGCTCATGACCATAGGTGAGGGTAGGAACGTAGATCGACTGGTAAATTGAGAGCCTTGCCTTACGGCTCAGCTCTTTTTTCACCACGACAGACCGATGCAGAGCCCGCATCACTGCGGATGCCGCACCGATCCGCCTGTCGATCTCACGATCCATTCTTCCCTCACTCGTGAACAAGACCCCGAGATACTTAAACTCCTCCACTTGGGGCAGGATCTCGCCCCCAACCCTGAGAGGGCACTCCACCCTTTTCCGGCTGAGGACCATGCTCTCGGATTTGGAGGTGCTGATTCTCATCCCAGCCGCTTCACACTCAGCTGCGAACCGCTCCAGAGAGAGCTGAAGATCACGGCCTGATGAAGCAAACAGGACAACATCATCTGCAAAAAGCAGTGACCCAATCCTGAGTCCACCAAACCGGACCCCTTCAACACCCTGGCTGCGTCTAGAAATTCTGTCCATAAAAGTTATGAACAGAATCGGTGACAAAGGGCAGCCCTGGCGGAGTCCAACTCTCACTGGAAACGGGCTCGACTTACTGCCGGCAATGCGGACCAAGCTCTGACACCGGTTGTACAGGGACTGAACAGCTCTTATCAGGGGGTCCAGTACCCCATACTCCCGGAGCACCCCCCACAGGACTCCCCGAGGGACACGGTCGAACGCCTTTTCCAAGTCCACAAAGCACATGTAGACTGGTTGGGCAAACTCCCATGCACCCTCCAGGACCCTGCTAAGGCTGTAGAGCTGGTCCACTGTTCCGCGACCAGGACGAAAACCACACTGTTCCTCCTGAATCCGAGGTTCGACTATCCGACGGACCCTCCTCTCCAGAACCCCCGAATAGACTTTTCCAGGGAGGCTGAGGAGTGTGATCCCTCTATAGTTGGAACACACCCTCCGGTCCCCCTTTTTAAAGAGGGGGACCACCACCCCAGTCTGCCAATCCAGAGGCACTGTCCCCGATGTCCATGCGATGTTGCAGAGACGTGTCAACCAAGACAGTCCTACAACATCCAGAGCCTTAAGGAACTCCGGGCGTATCTCATCCACCCCCGGGGCCCTGCCACCAAGGAGTTTTTTGACCACCTCGGTGACTTCAGTCCCAGAGATGGGAGAGCCCACCTCAGAGTCCCCAGGCTCTGCTTCCTCATTGGAAGGCATGTTAGTCGGATTGAGGAGGTCTTCGAAGTACTCCCCCCACCGACCCACAACGTCCTGAGTCGAGGTCAGCAGCGCACCATCCCCACCATATACGGTGTTGACACTGTACTGCTTCCCCTTCCTGAGACGCCGGACGGTGGACCAGAATCTCCTCGAAGCCGTCCGAAAGTCGTTCTCCATGGCCTCTCCAAACTCCTCCCATGCTCGAGTTTTTGCCTCAGCAACAACCGAAGCCGCATTCCGCTTGGCCTGTCGGTACCTATCAGCTGCCTCCAGAGACCCACAGGACAAAAAGGTCCTATAGGACTCCTTCTTCAGCTTGACGGCATCCCTCACCGCCGGTGTCCACCAACGGGTTTGGGGATTGCCGCCGCGACAGGCACCGACCACCTTACGGCCACAGCTCCGGTCAGCCGCCTCAACAATAGAGGCACGGAACATGGCCCATTCGGACTCAATGTCCCCCACCTCCCTCGGGACGTGGTCGAAGTTTTGTCGAAGGTGGGAGTTGAAGCTACTTCTGACAGGGGACTCTGCCAGCCGTTCCCAGCAGACCCTCACAACACGTTTGGGCCTACCAGGTCTGACCGGCATCTTCCCCCACCATCGAAGCCAACTCACCACCAGGTGGTGATCAGTTGACAGCTCCGCCCCTCTCTTCACCCGAGTGTCCAAGACATATGGCCGCAAGTCCGACGACACAACCACAAAGTCGATCATCGAACTGAGGCCTAGGGTGTCCTGGTGCCAAGTGCACATATGAACACCCTTATGCTTGAACATGGTGTTCGTTATGGACAATCCGTGGCGAGCACAGAAGTCCAATAACAGAACACCGCTCGGGTTCAGATCGGGGGGGCCATTCCTCCCAATCACGCCCTTCCAGGTCTCACTGTCATTGCCCACGTGGGCATTGAAGTCTCCCAGCAAAACGAGGGAATCCCCAGAAGGTATGCCCTCTAGCACCACCTCTAGAGACTCCAAAAAGGGTGGATACTCCAAACTGCTGTTCGGCGCATACGCACAAACAACAGTCAGGACCCTTCCCCCCACCCGAAGGCGGAGGGAGGCCACCCTCTCGTCCACCGGGGTAAACCCCAACGCACAGGCTCCAAGTCGGGGGGCAGTAAGTATGCCCACACCTGCTCGGCGCCTCTCACCGGAGGCAACTCCAGAGTGGTAGAGAGTCCAGCCCCTCTCAAGGAGATTGGTTCCAGAGTCCAAGCTGTGCGTCGAGGTGAGTCCGACTATATCTAGCCGGAACCTCTCAACCTCGCGCACTAGCTCAGGCTCCTTCCCCTTCAGAGAGGTGACATTCCACGTCCCAAGAGCCAGTTTCTGTAGCCGAGGATCAGAACGCCAAGGTCCCCGCCGCCGGCCACTACCCAACTCACATTGCACCTGACCTCCTTGGCTCCTCCCATAGGTGGTGAGCCCATGGGAAGGAGGACCCACGTTACCTCTTCGGGCTGTGCCCGGCCGAGCCCCATGGGTGTAGGCCCGGCCACCAGGCGCTCGCCATCGAGCCCCACCCCCAGGCCTGGCTCCAGAGGGGGGCCCCGGTGACCCGCGTCCGGGCAAGGGAAAACGTCGTCCACAGTTTTTACTCTTCATTGGAGGTTTGTTGAACCGTTCTTTGTCTCATCCCTCACCTAGGACCAGTTTGCCTTGGGTGGCCCTACTGTATAAGGCATATAAGACTAATGACTGCAAAGTGAATTGTAGAGCGTATGAGAACATGAGGGCAACCATTAAAAAGGATATCAGGGAGGCTAAAAGACAGTTGGAGAGGAATATAGCAGATAAGGCGAAAGAAGACCCTAAGAGATTCTTTCAGTATTTTAGTAGTAAAAGAACAGTCAAGGAGGAGGTCAAGTGCATCAGGAATAGTAAAGGGGAATAAAAGATACAGACATTGAAATAGCAGATGCTCTAAACTTACATTTTTCTGAGGTGTTTACAAGTGAGCAAGCGGACAACTTCCTAGAAGTAAACGCGACTACTAAGGAGGTACTGAGGGATTTGGAAATTGTAGAGGGAGAAGTGCTGCTCAGATTAAATAAGATGAAATCAAACAAATCACCAGGACCAGATAATATTTATCCTTGTGTTCTTAAGGAGGCTAGTGAGTACATATATAAACCCTTGACACATATTTTTAGGAAGTCATTGAGCACTGGAGAGATTCCGAAGGACTGGAAAAAGGCAAATATCATCCCATTATATAAGAAGGGTGATGGGGCAGATCCAAGTAACTATAGGCCAGTAAACTTAACATGCATCACAGGAAATTAATGGAAGGAATTATTAAGGATAAGATTGAGCAACACATGGCAAGGACAGGAGTTATTCTGAACAGTCAGCCTAGGTTCAGAAGAGGGAGGTTGTGTTTTACTAACATGCTGGAATTCTATGAGGAGGCAACAAAAGGATATGATCAAAATGGAGCATATGATATTATTTATCTTGACTTTCAGAAAGCATTTGATAAGGTGCCACATGAGAGATTGGGCATCAAATTAAAATAAGTGAGAGTTCAGGGTGATGTTTTTAGATGGGTACAGAATTGGCTCAGACACAGGAAGCAGAAGGTGATGGTGCGAGGAACCTCATCAGAACTGGCCGATGTTAAGAGTGGTGTTCCACAGGGGTCAATGCTAGGGCCACTGCTATTGTTAATATATATAAATGATTTAGATAGGAATATAAGTAACAAGCTGGCTAAGTCTGCAGATGATACCAAGATAGGTGGATTAGCAGATAATTTGGAATCCGTTATATCATTACAGAAGGACTTGGATAGCATACATGCTTGGGCAGATTTGTGGCAGATGAAATTTAATGTCAGTAAATGTAAAGTATTACACATAGGAAGTAATAATGTTAGGTTTGAATGCACAATGGGCGGTCGGAAAATCGAGAGTACACCTTATGAGAAGGATTTAGGAGTCATAGTGGACTCTAAGCTATCAACTTCCCAACAGTGTTCAGAAGCCATTAAGAAGGTTAACAGAATGTTAGTATATATAGCACGATGTGTGGAGTACAAGTCCAAGGAGGTTATATTCAACCTTTATAATGCACTGGTGAGGCCTCATCTTGAGTACTGTGTGTGGTTTTGGTCTTCAGGCTAGAAAAAGGACATAGCAGCGCTAGAAAAGGTCCAGAGAAGAGTGACTAGGCTGATTCCAGAACTGCAGGGGATGAATTATGAGGAAGGATTAAAAGAGCTGAGCCTATACAGTTTAAGCAAAAGAAGATTAAGAGGTGACATGATTGAAGTGTTTAAAATTATGAAGGGAATTAGTACAGTGGATCGAGACTGTTATATTAAAATGAGTTCATCAAGAACACAGGGACACAGTTGGAAACTTGTTAAGGGTAAATTTCGCACAAACATTAGGAAGTTTTTCTTTACACAAAGAATGATAGACACTTGGAATAAGCTACCAAGTAGTGTGGTAGACAGTAAGACGTTAGGGACTTTCAAAACTCGACTTGATGTTTTCTTGGAAGAAATAAGTGAATAGGACTGACGAGTTTTGTTGGGCTGAATGGCCTGTTCTCGTCTAGAGTATTCTAATGTTCTAACGTTCTAATTTAGAGTTGTTGACTCACTGCTCCATAGACCTGAATTCAACATCCAGCTCAGTCACTATCTATGACTTGTTTGCACATTCCTCAGAGATCTACATAAGTTGTCTCAAATTATTAAAATTTTCTACCACATCCTAAAGCGGTAAGTGTAAGACTAATTTGTGTATGGGAGAGTACACTATGAAGAAAAGGTTTTTAAATTTGTGCTAGCCTCTGACTGTGCTTTATAGCTTCAGGATATGGTCCAGTGATGTTCTTACAAGTGAAGAAAGACCCACCGATTGGGTTCAGGCCATACCGTCTATGCACAACACTCCATCACATTACCTTCAAAAACAAAGTTTACCTTAACTGAACAAAGCATCAAAATATATTGAGATAAGCCACATAATTTGAATGGCGGGTAAAGATATACTTTTACATTCATTCTTCCACATATATTCAAACTGTCTTTTACCATACCATGGTTGTAAATGCCAGAGGCCGTTGTGCCATTGAGTGCAAGACAGACACTAATTCTAGATGAGGCACTAGTCCACCTTTTGGCTCACTGATTCTGCACTCACACGCTCTCAGACTATTTAGAGCTCGAAGTTGTGAAGTTTCACCCTTTCACTTCAGTGTGTTCACATCAATTTCTGATCAGGCTATTTGGAAAAACAGGGAGTCACAGTTCATTTGTTACTTAGTAGGCAACAAAAAAGCAATCAAAGATAAATAGCATTTTTCATGGAAATGAAGCAAAATAAAAATATTAAATGTGTATCTCTTTGCTCCAATATAATCCAACCTAAAAAATAGCATTTTTGCAGGCCCGTTTTATATATCTCTCTGTTAACTTTTAGGGGCAAAAAAAAAATTGACAAAGGTGAAAGGTCAGCAATATGTCAAAACTCAGACAATTTGGACAGCATTGTTTTCTCTAAATTATCTGACTTGTAGCTTCAAGATTGTATGACGTTCACGTGGAATTTCCAACTTTGAAACACAGTATAAACCACACATCTACCCTTGTTCATATACTGTAAGGCCAATAGACAGTCAAGCCTAGACTGAACTCCCCAGAGAAAGCTTATGCAAATGTAACACCCGCCCTTCATCTAAAGTATATAAGCTTTACCCTTAAGACAACAGACACGAGGAACTGGTTTATTCAAACTTTCAGTAGTGTCTCTGCCACACTGGTTCCTACACATTTACTCTTTTCATTTAAACTAAAAATAATCACTATGGTAATTGTTCCTGGCTGGTGGGGCCTCCATTAGTAGTAGCCTTGTAATCATAATACTTACTCTTGTAATGATCAGCTCAGAATGCCCTGGCGGCTGCTACACTTCTAGGCCCAAAGCATGGAGTAGCGTTTGAACTCTGCTTACAACACACCCCAATCTCATTCCCCGAGTCGATAGTTCAAAGACATTAAGTAACAATCAAAAATAAAGGTGAACAGTGAATATATTGTTAAAAAGGGTTAATATAAACATAAACAATAGAAGGCCCCAAAATACAATGAATTCATACATTAAAAGAATAGCCAAATATTTACACAAACCAGAAACCTAATGTCAAGCGTTTCTTCAACAAATAAAAATTATACACAGTACATACAAAAAGTATCATAAACATAACACTCACAAAGACTGGGTTAGAAAAGTACCAGAAATGTTTGTGTTAAATATAAACCCAGCCTAAATCCCTAAAATAAAGTGAAAAAAGAAAAGAAAATAACTGAAATGATGGCACAATTCCAAAGTGAATAGACCAATAAAAATCAAAATCATCTCAACAATCTCAGCCCCTGGTCATCATTTTCTCTTTTGATGTCCGGTTTACGACCCCTGTCTGTTTCAGTTTTCACTTCTTCTCATTCATCTCTTAGCCCTGCTAACTTCTTGCTTTTCGCTGTGCCACTTTGTCATCATTGGCTTAATACTATGTATGTTCAATTTAATATCACACATTATACATTACGTTTAAAAAAGTAGCCCACCACAAATTAAATACAATACAATACAATACAATTTATTTTTGTATAGTCCAAAATCACACAGCCCTGCCTCTTAACAGCCCCCCAGCCTTGACTCTCTAAGAATACAAGGAAAAACTCCCAAAAAAACCCTTCTAGGGAAAAAATGGAAGAAACCTTGGGAAAGGCATTTCAAAGAGAGACCCCTTTCCAGGTAGGCTGGGCATGCAGTGAGTGTCAAAAAGAAGGGGGTCAACACAATACAATACACAGAACAGAACACAAGTAATCCTCAATACAGTATAAAAATATTACAAGTATGGAGCAGAATTTAACAGTAGATGATATCACATAATATGATCATAAGGCATTGTAATTCTCATCAGAATGTTAAAGTTTAAAATCAAAATCCCAATGTCCTTCTTTTTGACACTGCATGGCCCATTTTTGATGAAAAATATGTTCTTAATTCTATTGACATCAAGGCCAAGTCAATATACAGTAGAGAAAAATGAAGTCTTCATGAACATACAGAAGATTTAAAGCTCAATCTTTCAAAGATGGTCACCATGACAAAATGAACATATCCTCTTTGGGGCATCTTGCATCCAAAATGACGGCATTGATGATCACATTGCAGACAAATAACTAAAGAATAATTAAGCATAAAAAAAATGTTTAACTGAATCAAGAAATAGTTTAATCCACTCCCCAATGTCCCATGACCTTATTAAAAGCACAGCCAGGTGTTAGTCTTCTGCAGGAAAAACTACCAAGTTTAAAGGGATGCGCAGGAGAGGAAATGTAAATGTGCAGAAAATCAAAACCAAACATTACTCCTACTGAACATCAAAAGAAGAATTTAAACCCAATAACTGTAGTAAAAGAAGAAGGCAAAAGTCACAACTGGAAGATTTTATCACATACAAAGAGAGAGTTTTTCTTTATTATCAGCAAACTTGGATAGCGAGAAATCTCACGTGCCAGTTCTTGTAGTGGTGGATTGATGACATCTGCCATGTAACTTCCACATACCATACCAACTGTTGTTTCATCATGATGATGATGGCGCCCAGTAATAAACACAATGGTGATGAAAATGCTGCAAAATCATTTTTAAAAGCTTATAATAATTTATATCGTTAGAAAATGCAAAACATAAGATTTAGCACCTCCAAAAAAACATACTGGGAAGTAACCATTAATAAAAAGACTTAAACAAACATACAAAACCGTGCCAACATACAGACTTTTAACACCATGCGTAAAAGAGATGTGATGCCTGAATCCAATCTGCAGTCAATAAAGTATCACATATGAATAAATGTGATTTATAGATTGTACCTCACTTTACTTACGGTAGTGTTACTGTCACACAGCCATGCAGTTTGTTACCAATCACCACTCCCCTCTGAATTCTTAATAGACACGCCTACCTCATAACCCCGCCTCCTCCCCGCCTCTGGAGCTGGGAACTTAAAGATGTAGTCTGTTTACCTAAACCTGTATGCACAATTGCTGTGTCATTTAAGGATTTACCCAATTTCTTAGAGGCTAACCACAAATCAACTTAAAATTAAAATATAGATTTGATAGAGGGCCGCACGATGGCACAGTGGGTAGCACTGCTGCCTCGCGGTTAGGAGATCCGGGTTCGCTTCCCGAGTCCTCCCTGTGTGGAGTTTGCATGTTCTCCTTGTGTCTGCGTGGGTTTCCACCGGGTGCTCCGGTTTCCTCCCACAGTCCAAAGACATGCAGGTTAGGTGCATTGGCGATTCTAAATTGTCCCTAGTGTGTGGGCGTGTGTGTGTGAGTGCTCGCCCTGCGGTTGGCTGATGCCCTGCCTGGGGTTTATTTCCTGCCTTGCGTCCTGTGTTGGCTGGGATTGGCTCCAGCAGACCCCCGTGATCCTGTAGTTAGGATATAGCGGGTTGGATAATGGATGGATGGATTTGATAGATACTGATTGTATAGATGAAAAAATACTTTGTGATTAAGATCTGTTTCATCTGCTTTATTCGGTCTTTCCAGCTTGTGAGGTATGGGTGCAGCATCACATCTACTTCATATCAGTCATTGTGTGTAAACTCCTTTATGGTGAAGACAGCTCCTCTAAGCTCCCAAAATACATGATAATACATGATAATTTATTCGTAATCTTTTCTCGGTAGAGGCTTTAGATTTTTTTTCTTTTTTACTTCACTGTAAATTCACTTAACTTTTTTCTGATAAAGTGGTTTAAGGAGGTTTTATAATGCCTGTAATAATAGACGGACATGTTCATGTACTGTACAGATAGATAAGGATAAATTTGCCCTTCAAGAGAGAAAAACAGATCCTATTTATATGAATGTAGCTTTCAGGGGGGTTTAGCTGTCTCTTTAACATACTTTTTATTCTATTTCAAAAACATTAATTTATTTCCTTTCTTTCAACAATTTGTAATGTCTGCATTAAATAAAAAGAGAATGCAGGCAAACCACCCAACACTTTGCCCAGCAGGGGTCAGCAATGAACTTAACTTGTAATTCCCGCAATCCTTAATTAGCCCTTTTAATAATGCAAGCCCGTCTCACACAAAGAAAGGTCCCTGTGATGCATTTGACTGCCTGTCAGCACAATTATCAGAGTGACGCTTGAGGAGGCCTGTAGAACTGTAAACACGCTGTCCGTACTGAACTCTGCTCTTCCCAGAATTAGAATTCACTGCCAGAGCCAGCCTGCCTGCAGAGGGTCACTCGTAGTGGTGGAACATTTTAGACATAGTGCCTCAGACTGTTTCATGGGGACATTTGCCTATAAGTAGTTGCCTTTTCCTCCCTAAAGCGTCAGCAGCTGGCAGTTTCTATTTAAATAGCCTCAGTCCTGGTAAAGGATCTCCTCACATGAATTTCCATGGTGAAGCAAAAGAAACACTGATTCAGAATTTTGAAGACGCAGCAAGCTCTGATTTAGGAATTCAAAGCTAACATATGGCATTTTATACACTAGCTTTCATAAATAGCACTAACAAAGAGAGCTTTACAAATCAAATAAGAATGAAAAACAGTCCACCATAAAATGGTAGTGTAGATTGAGGCATGCAGAACAGAGCAGAAACCCAACATATATGAATGGGAAATTCTAAGATTCCAGGAACATTTGGAAATATATTGTTAAAGATAAAGGAATGATTTAAATATATACTGTTGTAACAACCGTGCTCATGCTCAGATGGCTGTGCTAGAGTGAAGTCTGAACTCGGCCATGCCAAACCGTACTTACTCTTTAATTTCTTACCTGCCTTCCACTGAAGATACTCCCCCCATTTGACTGACAAGAACAGATAAATGACTCAGTAAATGTAAAAATGAATATATTAGAAAAAGATCAAATATTACACACACACACACACACACACACACACACACACATATATACTAAATTTCTGGATGCAAATATTTACAGCTAAAGAAAAGAAAACACAAAACAGACCTTGACCTCCCTTGTCTTAAACATGAAGCACATAGTCCAATGTGAAAACACAATAAGGGCAGAAGTAACGAAATGGATGGAAGGTTGTAAAGTCCCAAATAATAAAATGACAACAGAAACACCGAGGCTGTTCTAAAACATGAACTTCAAAAATCCCACCATTGAGTCCAGATAGCAGTCTGAAAACACCTAACTGGCATGTCAGGGTTTTTTTTTTCCCTTCCTTTTGAAATGTGCAATCCTTTCTTTTCATATATCCAAACTGGAACCTAACAAGAAGGAAGGCAACTTCTTTAGGTATATGTATATTTTATACAAGAATTTTACACAAGAAAAAGGACAGACAAACTCAACACTTATAAACATTGAACAAGCACGATTGACACTTGTTTTGTTTTGCTGATGTGCTCGCCTTGCTTCTGTATTAGCAGGTATAAAGTGACTCTCTCTTCGGATGTTTTGTTTTGCCAATGTGCTCACCTCACTTGCGTATCCTCAGAGGTGGAGTCCTTACCCCGACTCCACCTCTCACTTCTGGGCCGGACAGACAGACACGCATAGACATTTATAAATAAGATAAGGCCATTAAAGCCATGCCCCATCACAAGTTGCTATTCAAAGTAAAGGAGATCATAGTGTAGTATAAAACAAACAGCCCAAGAACTGAATATTATTTTAAAATAACTAGAATTGAAGGAGCTGAGTGCTTTGAGAAAATGCAACATTATGAAAAGAGAAACATGCACTCAGTCAGCAAAATTCACAATTATGGATACAATTCTGAAAGTCTTTTGCCAGTGCTTTTCCTTTTGCTTTCTCAGTAAGTAACTCCTAAAGATTTCAAATTAGACCATGTTTTGGAGTTTCCTGTAAGATTGTTCTGTTTTTCAGATTATGACTCCTGCTATCATTGTAGTTTATTCCATCTGTTGGTCCTCTATTCTTTGCCCCTGTGGCCTGCCAATATTTCAGCATCTCTAGCAGAAATCTGCTTACCTTATAAATGTTAACACATAGATCCCCAGTTGACCAAAAAACCAAGAACAGTAAGTAATGAATGTAATTTCTGAGTTCTATACATTGTAAAATATGTGAAATAAGTCACACACACTCTTTTCCCAATTCTTCCAACATTACATATACTGTACACAGTATAAAAAAATTAAAGTATAATTAAAATGAAAGAAAAACATGCTAAATTCTCATTTACCCTAATGATAATAAAACTAATGATTAACTAAACCACAAATAACAAAACACATTAAAGTCCAATATAGAGAACAGCTATTGTAGAAGATGAAAAATGGATGAAAACTGGCAGATCCTTGAAATGTAAATAAAAATAGATGATCCACTTGAAATGGGTCTCTTCTCAAAAATAAATTAAAAAAACCTTACCGGTGAGTCTCAAAATCTATCCTGGTGAGTGGATCAAGAAAATTGAGAACGTGTCCAAAATAACCTACGGCCTTGTGCAAGCCAAACGACGAGTGTTTAAGTTTTTCTTTCTATTTTTGTGAGTTACAGAGATGAGTAATGAAGTTCATTTGTTGTATCCTTGTCCTCTCTGAATGAAACATCCATCCTTTTTAAATTATCTGATTTGGAAATGAATGGTATGAACAGGAAGTCCCATCTCAATAAAGAGGTGATGGTGCTCTTAACATTGTAGCAAACACTGAAGGAGTAATTGTTTGAGTTTTGTGATCCTTGTTCATAATAAGGATGACAAATCCAATACTTAAATAACTATAACACAAAATAACACATTTACCATTTCATATAGCCATGCTACCCAAGTACTGATCCCAGTTAGATAGATAGTGAGCTTGTGTACTGCTGATGTCCATCCAGGAGTGGTTTGAACATTATAAATGTTGAAGAGTCCCAAACAATTTAGGAAGAAACTTCCACAGAGGACGAGTGATAAATTGGGCTTTTATTCCAATAGACTGATTAAATCTTCACTGTTGACTTTAAAATATGCAAACCTGTGGACTAATAATTATACATCCAAGCCTGTAATTTTACAAAATTGAAAAATTGAGTGTTTGAGCCCAGTGTTTGTTGTATGATGGAGTCACAGATTTGGTTAAAGGGGCGTGAAACTTCCAAAAAGAGCCATAAAATCAGGCCATGACCTTCACTGGCAAGGCCAGAAGAGACACTCCTATCCAGCTAATCCAAAAACCGCTGCCTAAACATACCCCAAAAATGCAGAGCTGGCTTTACAAATGCAAAAAAATACAAAGAAATCCTAAAACATATCAAATTATCTCTCATAAAACTCTGGCTTGTAGAGATAAGTCAAAACAAGAAATCCTTATAAATGAGACTGAAAAATAAGGCAAAATGATCAAAAAGAACAAAAGAAGGATTTACCTAGAAGACAATCCAAATCAAACTAGTCCTAATATAGTATCCACAAGCAAAATCCAAATAAAGAAGAGAAAAAGTCCATAAACCCAAAATCGGAAATGAAACAATACTTGCATAAAGACAACATTTCCACTGCTGTTGTGAAGAAGGCTTCAGGGCGCCCAAGAAAGTCCAGGAAGAGCCTGGACCATCTCCTAAAGTTGATTCATGGATCGGGATCAGGGCACCACTAGTGCAGAGTTTGCTCAGGAATGGCAGCAGGCTGGTTTGAGTGCACACACAGTGAAGTGAAGACTTTTGGAGGATGGCCTGGTGTCAAGAAGGGCAACAAAGAAGCCATGAAAAACATCAGGAATATACTGATATTCTACAAAAGGCACTTATGAAATGCTTGTAATTATACTTCAGTACACCACAGAAACATCTGACAAAAAGATCTAAAAACACTGAAACAGCAAACTTTGTAAAAAAAACATTATTTGTGTCATTCTCAAAACTTTTGGCCATGACTGTAGACTGCCAGATAATGAAGCGTGATTCATCACTCCTGAAAACACATTTCCACTGCTCCAGAGAGCAATGGTGGTGTGCTTAACATAATTCCAGCCAATGTTTGGCTTTGCGTATAGAGATCTTTGGCTTGTGTGCAACTGCTCGACCATGAAAACCCATGAAGCTCCCAAGGCACAGTTATTGTGCTGATATTAACTCAATTGTTAGTTGTTTATGCATTATCCAGCAGTCTGTGATTTTGCCTGGTCTACCACTTCTTGGCTGAGTTGTTGTTGCTTCCAGAGGTTTCCACTTCACAGTAACAGCACTTACAGTTGAATAAGGCAGATCTAGCATATCAGAAATTTCACATGCTCGCTTGTGGCAAAGGTGGCATCCTATGACAGTGTCACATTTAAAATCACTGAGCTCAGTTCTGCTGCCTGTTTGTCAGTGGAGATTGCACGGATATGTACTTGAGTTTATGCACCTGTTAATAATAGTTTCAGCTGAAGCACCTAAACTCAGTTATTTGGAGGGGTGTCCATATATTGTTGGCCGCATAGTGTATAAAAATATATAAAAACTAGCAAAATACCCTCACTTCGCAGCGGAGAAGTAGTGTGTTAAAGAAGTAATGAAAAAGAAAAGGAAACATTTTAATAATAACGTAACATGATTGACAATGTAATTGTGTTGTCATTGTCATG
>JANRMT010062843.1:13742571-13765402 GCA_026402145.1 Polypterus bichir lapradei | reverse complement strand
TAGATAGATAGATAGATAGATAGATAGATAGATAGATAGATAGATAGATAGATAGATAGATAGATAGATAGATTTTGTCCCCATGGGGAAATTTGTCATTTTACATATACCTGTACTCACTAAATACATAAATAGATAAGTAAATAAATACATAAATATACACAAAGAATGACTATAAAGCAAGAAAATTAAAAGGAAAGAAAACCTCTGACTTGGCTGTTACAGTCACAGTGAGGCCTTATGCAGGTGTATTGCTCTTGGTTTATAAAGGAGCCCCCGTAGCATTTCTTAACACACTAATGCTGAATAATTCACTGGCTGAAAGTCCTCAGTGTTGTTGTGTCAGAGAGAGGATGTACTACATTGTTCATAATGACACTTAGTTTTGTTTTAATTATCTCCTTCGCTACAACCGCCAGTGGGTTAAGAGTGTGTCCCATAACTGAGCTTGCTCTTTTAATTAGTTTGTGTGATAGAAAAAGAGTTCCACAACTAGAAAAAAGAGTTGGGGACCGTCCCCATATAATGTCCACTAGACAATGAAAATGGTGATCAAAATATTTAAATCACAACGGCATATGTAAAATGGTGGCTTATATACAGAAAATGATGCTGGGCGGAAATGAGTTGCCAGGAAATGATGTTGAAACTGGCAGACGGATGCAACGTCATCAAAAGTGGCTGGAAGTGAAGTGTGGGTGGAAGTGATGTCATTGATCGAAGAACGGAAATGTTGTTATATGTTGGAGCTGGAAGTGATGTCATCTGACGATGCCGGAGGTGACATTCCGGCGGCCGTCTTGGAACCTGGAAGTAAGGTCTGTTTAATTTTCTTCCTTTTGTCTGAAGAAAGAGAGAGAGAAGCGTTAGTACCGCAGATATTTCATTTACCTCTGGGCTTGCTGACTGCCTCCTAATCGCACGTGTGTGACATTTGTTTATAAATTGGAACCGCATATAGTTTAGCTGGATTTAATTTACTACTTGAATTAAAATGTATCTCCAGTATCCAGATAAAGATTGAATGAACACCTTAAATATGCACACCAATTTGTGGTTTAACGGTCGCTTGAGTTTACCAGCAGAGCACAGCACATAGCAGCTACTAACCAGTAGTTAGAACAGGAACTGGCTGCTCATAATGACCAGCTGAGATAAAGTGAAAGGTGGTAACATGAACACACTGCCTTGAAGAACTTTGCTGTTTTAGTATCAGTATTTAGTATGACTTGGCGGTCTCATAAAGAAGACACACACGCTGTGGCCTCAACTACATCCACCTTTTAAAGCTGTACAGGCATCAGGGCTGACCACCATTCCGACTGCCTGACTGCTGCCACTGCCCTGCATGATGCTTTTGTCTTTTCTACTGACTTTATTGTCATTTATGGAGAAAAATGCATTTGCATTTCCACTTGTTAATTTTGGCTATCATTGATCAGAACACTACAGTGCAAAATAGAGAACAGCAAAGTAGCTTCTGTAATTAAGTTATGAATGCAGCGACTAATTCTGCATTTTTTAAATTAAATTAGATTTTTTATTTTCTGAAATAATGAATCATTTTAGGCTTAGTATTAAAAGTATTACTTAAGCCAAGTGGGTAGTGAGCAGCCTTTGTTGTTATCAAAAACACCTGCAGTGACAAACTGTATTTTTAGATTAATTTTGATTTTTTTTTTCAGAAATAATGAATCATTTTATATTTAATTTAAAAAAGTAATACTTAAGCCTATTGAGGCGTAAGACAGCTGTTGTTGTTAACATAAATATCTGCTGTATTAGATTCTATATTTTGGTAATTACTGGTCATTATTTATCTCTAAAAAGTGACTATTCATTGTATCTTATGATTAGGAAACTCACGTACTAGTAAAATAACTCATTTAATAAAAACATACAGGCTTGTTTTTGGAATGTCTTAATTTTGTATTTTACTGCACAGGCAGTGTAACAGCACTGGCAACAATATGCTTTGTTAATAAATATGAATTAAAAAACAAGCACCTTTGTCAGGACTGCTGGAAACGTACAAGAAGGTAAAAATCATGGCTAATATTGGTGGTCCCCCACATATTCTCATGGAACACTGGGGCACCTTGAAGGAATAAAGGTGAAGATCCACTGAGCTAATGTATTGCTATGGATTATTATGGGTTTGACAAGTTGCAAGGTGCTTGTGTAACAGATTTCAAACCATTCAGCCTTTAATCTGATGAATTCAGGCTGCTCTGAGGGCAAATGTAGCCCAGCTTACTATTCCGTAATTATGACTAATAAAGTAGCCTCTCAATGTATTTGTTTAAGGATAAAACAGATGAAAGACTTCTTCTCTATTTGTGTAACTGTTTAATGACATAATGTGCAGTTCACGTTGGTTTGCCAAATATGAACATTTCTGTTAAGACAGCTGAATGCATAATGTGGACATATTTTTTCAGGCAACAGCAATCCTTCAGAGGCTTATCTAGAAGCTAAGTTCTACTTCAACTTCTTGCATGATTGAAGCTTGAACTGAATTTTAATTGTAGTGTGCTGATCCTCAGAGCAGCCTTTGAAGTCTTACCAAACACCATTAGTTAATTCTGTGTTGTGTTGTATGACACCAGATTTATGGCTGTGATTATTCATGTGTGCAGTGTAGGGCTGTCATAGCCAAGGCTGTACTACATGAATAATAGCTAGCTTATTATGAGCTGACAGAAACCTTTTTTGTTTTGCTCCTTCAGCTCGAGGGAATAACTTGTTGGGTGAATTTAATAATATTAAGAAGTGAACAAATGCTATTTTATATGGTATATTCCACCTCTATAGTAACAACGGTCTATAGGACATGCATGGTCTCTGTGGTATTATTTCTACTACTGGAAGATTTGCAGGCTTTAAAAACTTGCCTGTGTCATTAAGTGGCTGTGTGATTGGCATTGTTACTACATTCCAGTGTTTTAGCAATTAAGCCGCATTGCTTGAAAGTGGAAAATGTGCTCAATTATTGTATGTTTAGAAATGAGGGGATACATACAATGCAAAAAAATGCATTTGCAAAAACTAGACAAAAAAAACTTTAAATGAGAGTTGCTTTGTTTTTATCTAGCAAAAAAATCTGCCAGTGGGGTGTGGAAGGATCAGCCCAGCTATAGACAGAGATGCAGACCCACAATGTCCAGAACACACACTCTTTATTCTTCTCTTCTCCTACACACAGCACAGTGCACAAATCACCCCCAGTTAGGTTCAGTCCCATCTTTCTTTCTCCTCCATTCTTCTTATTCATCTGCCCCCTTCACTCCTCCACACTCAAACTCCGTCCTCTTTTACCCGACTCCGGCTCCATTGAAGATGGAGTTCTCTACAACCCTGTTGGGATCTGGGGGTGCCGCCAAGGGGTGCTGCAGTTGTTCCTGAGTCCGTGTGGACGGTTCTTCCGCCACACCTGGAAGTGCTGCCGGAAATAGGTCATCAAACACCTGGAGCACTTCTGGGTGGGTTATAAAAGGAGCCAGCAGCCACCACTCTGAGAGTCAGGAGTCGGGAGGAGAGGGACTAAGCTTGTCAGAGAGGAGTGGAGGAGAAAGTAAAGTATTGTTTAGAGGTGATTTGTGCTTGAGATTGTGTTGTGGGCTCGTGGGGTCAGGGAAGATGTTCCACACGAGCGAAGAAAAATAAAAAGCATTTTTGTTTTTATAAGTGTGCCTCCCGTGTCTGTCTGCGTCGGGTTAAGCGCTGGTATATCGCCATCTACAGTCACAGGGGTAAGCAAAATTTACTTGACAAGATTTCTTAAAGCATGGTGAATAATTGTAAATACAAGTTTTTTGACAACTCAATGATTGTTACAATAAGGAAAACAAGATTTAATGTCATGATATAAATACTTTTCACTTGCTTAGATTTCATTTTTTGTGGTGTAAGCACAGCATAGTATTGCAGTATTTTCTATCATGAAATATCAGAGATACATTGAAGGCAAGGATTTGGATTTTTTTTTCTGTTTTTGGCACATTGTATAGGAATCTTTGCAGAAGTCACCATCTCTTTCAATGTGAAAGCAGTCCGTTTTATTAATATGCACATAACAAAATGCATTCCAACAGATGATACACAAATGATTTTACTACTGCTGCAAAGATTTTTATACTCAGTGCTTAATTTGTAAATCATGAAGTGCTGGAGCTTACAGTGACTGCCCGGAAACAATGGCAATTTGGGCACCAGAGAACAGCCCTGATAATGTTAAATCACATCATTGGTCTAATAAATACATGAAATCAAAGCTGTTTATGTTATACTCTCACGCATGAATTACAATTTCACTTGTATATCTTGCAATTTTTAACTATCCCGCTGTTCACATTCTGTGCAGCACACTTGTAGGAGTTCATTACTCTCCTCAACCTCGTCTGATGCATCTTCATCCCCATCAACTCGCTCCCATTCCTATTACCTATCAACCGCCATGTCAACATCTACAACTACACTGACATGACAATTTTCAATTTGTACAACTTTCAGTATTTTGGCCCACAATTTTTTCATATCAGCCAATCTAAAAACATATAGGTGTAATGTTAACTAAACTACATTTCTAAAGTTTAAATAAAGTCTGGGTAATAATCTTTGTTTATTTAAACATTAAAAACAAATCAAAAGGAATTTTTTGGAGATAGATTTTGGAGTCCTAGAGTGCATTTGGAGGTCCTTGAACAGAGAAGGCTGAAAGTTAGTGATAATTGGCTGGCACCCTCTGCAGAACATGTGTCTTGTGCCTGATGTTTGCTGGGATAGGTTGCAGCTTCTATGTGACCCTGCTCCGGATAAGCAGAATTTAAAAGTGAATGGATGGATATAAAACAGGCAGAGGTCCGGCATTTACTTGTACTTAAGGACAATTAATATCAGATACATTCAAACTTCTACCTGAGTAGTTTTCTTAGGGGTACGTTTTACATTTTACTTGAGTAACTTTCTGTAGGGCACTTTATACAACACTGTTTGTTATTACAAAGGTATTGCAAAGAAAGTGTTTGAAACATACAATTTCCAACCATTGTCTTTAGAATCAAGTAGCCTGTGACAGTACAAACTAGAATTGTCACCCTAATTTTAGTAAACACAAGCACCTAAAGGCTTATTTATGCCAAATCTAGAATTCACAAATTGATATAACCAAAGACAGGCAAGGAAACATAAAAGAAATTACTCCTTGCATTCAGCTGCCATGCTTGAAAGGTCCAAATACAATATTGTGTGGATGTTCCTAAGATTATTCACTCAATGTTTTTATTTTTTACATGTATTTTTATGTATTTATATATTGTAACGTTATTCTAGTGATGCCATTTTGTATTTTGTACAGTTGCCACCATTGTGTACATTTCTTTGTATGTCACGGTTGTGTTGTTTATAGCTGCTATACCCTATAGAGCAATAATTTAAAATGGTGTGTCATCACACTCCACCCTTATAATGACAAGATGAGAATAAAAAAACTTAGATTCTATTTACAAGTAATAATCATTTTTTATTTTATTTGTTCCTTTTGGCACCTGCAGCGGCTTAGCTTCGGGGTGGTCTTCCTGAGATCTTATCTGTCTCCACAGAGGTTTTGTTCCTCAGGTCTTGTTTGGCCAATGTTCTTTGGATGTGTTATGAACTGCCACCAAAACATACCAAAAAAGGGGTGGGAAACTGTAGAAAAGCCCTGGACAAGCACCAAACCAAGCACTGATAATAATTAAAGAATGTATTGCCTATAATTAGCAAAAGATTACAATAATGGCAAAATGTATATGATTGAAAAAGAAACATAAAATAATGAACTCGAAAAAAAATTTCCAAGATCCCAAGTCCAAATACAAAATTTTAAAACTTTAGAAGTCTTCTTCTTCTTTTTCTTTCAGCTGCTCCCGTTAGGGGTTGCCACAGCGGATCATCTTTTTCCATATCTTTCTGTCCTCTGTATCTTGTTCTGTTACACCCATCACCTGCATGTCCTCTCTCACCACATCCATAAACCACCTCTTAGGCCTTCCTCTTTTCATCTTCCCTGGCAGCTCTATGCTTAGCATCCTTTTCCCAATATACCCAGCATCTCTCCTCTGCACATGTCCAAACCAGCGCAATCTCGCCTCTCTGACTTTGTCTCCCAACCGTCCAACTTGAGTTGACCCTCTAATGTCCTCATTTCTAATCCTGTCCATCCTCATCATACCCAATGCAAATCTGAGTAACTTTAACTCTGCCACCTCCAGCTCTGTCTCCTGCTTTCTGGTCAATGCCACTGTCTCCAACTCATATAACATAGCTGGTCTCACTACCGTCCTGTAGACCTTCCCTTTCACTCTTGCTGATACCTGTCTGTCACAAAATACTCTTGTCACTCTTCTCCACCCATTCCACCCTACTTCTCTGCCACTCCTGACTTCCTCATACAATACCACAGGTCCTCTCGAGGCACCCTGTCATGTGCTTTCTCCAGGTCCACAAAGACGCAATGCAACTCCTTCTGCAATCCAGAAATTCAAGAAAATAAATCTGAGAACAAATGAAACTCGCTAAATTAAAAGGATATCACAAGAATAAAACCAAAACCCAAATCCCAAAAACCCTTATCTATAAATCAAAAATGTCAAAACCAAAAAAGTACAACAAAAACATCAAAATACCATTCATGTAAATGAAAGAGTCAGAGAAATGAACCAAATCAAAACTGATTCCTCTCTACTGTTCATATGTCTTCCTGATGCAGTAATCAAATTATTACAGTACTGGACCGCTGTTATGTAATTAAGAGTCTTGACCCCATCTTAATTAATTTAAATACATGATCAACAAAATGAAGGAATATTTAAAACTAGCAAAAAGAAAATGAACAATAAAGAAAACAGAACATGACCAAAAACAAAATGTATGTTAAAAGTAAATACAAAACTCAAGGGCAAGACCGACAACAGACCTTAACACCATGACTGTCAGTCAAGTTCCACAATCAAAACAAAATACATAATTAAACTTGGAAACAGTCATTCACGCCTTTATTATATCTCAGCTAAATTAGTGTAATTCCTTATATGTGGGTCTGCCAAAATCTGCTCTGTCACACCTTCAGCTGGTTCAAAACTTTGCAGCTAGATTCTTAATTGGGTCAAGAAAAAAGGATCACATCTCCCCCATTTTAGCCTCTCTCCACTGGCTACCAGTGAGGTGCCACATTGATTTTAAAATTTTGCTTGTTTTTAAAGCCTTGCATGGTCTTGCTCCAAAATATATCTGTGACCTCCCTCACTCCTGCATGGCACCAAGAGCATTGAAATCCTCTGGACAATTACTCCTTGTAGTTCCAAGATCTTGGCTGAAGTCGAGGGGAGCTTCTTTGTACAGCACTTTGGCACAACCTCTGATGTTTTAAATGTGCTTTTATAAATAAATAAATAAATAAATAATCTAATCTATTAAAAGAAAGTAGATTCAAGTAGTCACATGATTTTTTTTTGTTTCTCACACCACACTTTTTTCAATATTTGAGACTTGTACAGTGTTTGACACACTTTGTTTGTATATATGTAAAGGTTTAATAATTTATGAAAAAAGTAGGAAGTTAATGGTTAACGTGTAACTAATGGCAATGGATAGCCTAAAGACTCTTAAGCAGACATTTCTGTATATTTAAAGTCTAGCCCACCTCAGTACCCATTCAAAAACAGTTCCACATGGGGCCGATTTAAAGTTAACAATTAACTTGACATGAACATGACATGTATGAAGAAAACTGGAGAAGTCAGCGAATAACCCATGCAGAATACGGCGGCTCCACAGACAAAGATATGGTTCTGGATTTGATATAAAAATACTGAATCAGTTAGGCAACAGCACTAAATTCTCTGCCCCTGCACATGCAAGTAAATCATAAATAGAACAGACAGATGTGAAAGGTAATATTTAACAGACTGATATTAATGGCAATGTTATGATTCAATGCTCTCAAAATAGCAGGAAGAATGTGAGGCCTCTAAAATGTACCCTGATCCCAAACTCCACAGGCTGGCTTTGGCCAGAAGCAAATAAAATCACATTGTTACGAAACATAGTCTTTGAAATTATTGTGAGTAGCATAAAAGACCAAAAGATAATAATTAAGTCAAAGTCAAAGTGAACTTTATTGTCATCACAACCATATACAAGTATACAGATAGAAGAAATTGCGCAGCTAAGGGTCCACAGTGTAACAACATAAAGTGCAAATAAAAAATTTAAATTAAATTAAAAATAGAATTAAAATTAACATTTAAAATTCAAATTAAAACACAAACAAGACAAGACATTGTACAAAGACAAATATTAATGATAATAATAATAATAAGTTACATTTATTGAGCACCTTTCACAAACCCAAGGTCGCTTTATATACAGAGTAAAAAAAAATTACACAGATGACAAAAGTTCATAGAAGAGGAAAGTTTTCAGTTGAGATTTAAAACTGCAGAAAGAGGAGCAGACAGAGGATTGAGAAGACAAGACAAAGAAGTAGCAGTAATATTGACGTGTAGTAAGTAATATGAACATTGATGCAATGTATGGTATTATGCAATCTAATGTGAACCAGAACTGTAGTTTGAGCCAGGCAAAAGGTCATAATATCAAAAGCAACACAAGCATGCAAAGTACTGGGTAAACGGAAAATTAAACACAAAGTCTAAAAACAAATTAAAAGCCATAGCGCTTGGCCTACTTTCAATTAGAAACTAACTACCACTAGTTGTTTTGTTTTATCTCCAACTGACAAAAAGTTTACGCTTCAGCCACATTATGATGTCGTAAATACAATAAAGAGAACAAAAAAAAATCCTCAAATAATATGTATAATAACACAAAAAAACACTACTCACTTAGAAATTTACTCTCCAAATACAAATAACCATTGAATTATCTACTCCTCAGCCTTACAACATATGGGGAGGGGGCGGTCCTTTAGCTGTGATGTCACCATGACCCACCTCTTGGGGTTGCATGCACAGAACCAAAAGAACACAGGAGAACACGATATACATAGATAGTCAATGATATATAAAAAGAATAATTATACAAAAAATACATAAATAAACACCGGGAAAATAATACTTTAAGATAAACAAAGATGACACTAACAACATAAATTTCTGAAAACACCCAGAAACAGGACAGGCAAAGGATATTGTAAATGAACAGATTAATATGACGGAGACTTATCTGTTTTTTCCAATTTTCAGGCCGCACCATTGTCCTCACCACGCACCATCTAGATGAAGCAGAAGTTCTAAGTGATCAAATCGCCATTATGGACCAAGGTCAACTGAAATGTTGTGGGTCACCCTCTAACCTAAAAGAAATGTACGGTAAAGGCAACAGCCTCACTCTCACCAAGAAAGTAAGTCACTTCTAACATGATTTAACAGGTTTTACAGCTGAATGATTTATCCATATATTCTTCCAAAGCATTCTGGGAGTCGCGTTGGCTGATGTTAGATAATTATTCTGGGACTGCACCTTTCTGATATATGCAGGATGTGCTAATGCATTTTGTCTGTTTTGGTAGCCTCATTGGTATTAGAGGTTAATTGTTTGAAATTTCTTATTTTGGTAAGAAGAGAAAGCTAAGAGTTTTGCCTTCAAAAACTTTAGATATGGTATCTAAAGTTAGCACCTAGTAAATGTGTCCTACAAGGCAAACTGGCAGATATTTGCACAAAATAATCCGAAACTGTTTCATAAATCAATTGAGAGGCACTCAACGCATGCCTATGTAGCACCGCCTACATTTGATTTCTCAAAGTACCATAATTCAGGTTTGGGAAAACAGAGTGCACCATGTTATTCAAATGTCTAATCAAACCATCTGATGATGGCTGTTTGGAAGGGTCTGCCTAGGTCTGTTTTTGGGGCTCTTTCCATTATCAAGAATTAAACTAAACTGATGAACTATCTTTTAGATGTTAGGACTCTTCTTTCTGCATTAACAAGTGAAATGGCTTCTGCTCTGCTGCAGTCTCAGCTCCTTGACTTTCCTGTTTAATCAAGTCCCGTTTCAGTGACTTCTCTTTTTGTTATCGTTGTGCTATATTTTCTTGATGTCTGTTCTTCTCCCATGCTCCTCTTAGAGGCTACAGTACTGCATTCCTTTTTACTCTTATAAAGCAAATATTTTCAAGCTTTATTTAATTTTTATTCTTTTTACAAATTTTATCTTTGTGATGAAGGATTGTCCTTTTGATTCCCGCCTTCTGCCTTACTTCAGGAAAAGGCTGCTGCTCCCTTTTACCTCCTAAAAGAGCAGGTGCCTTAAAAAATGCATGTTTTTCTAAAACTCTTTGTAGTGATGTATGGCATTAATCATACTATAGAAAACAAACAGTGATTTATCTTTTCTCTTGAATAGTACATCTTTAAAGCAAATATTAAATGTTGAGTAATTGCCTTAGAACTTCCTATATAACCAATGTGTTGCCGTGTTATCGTTATTTTTCAAGCATTTAACTGTGGAAGGGCACAGCCTCTGTGATGAAAGAGCAGTGACGTCGCTCATCCAGCAGCACATACCTCAGGCTTATCTGAAAGGGGCTGCAGGCGGGGAGCTGTCCTACATTATACCAGCTTCAACTGACAAGGCTGCCTACAGCAAGTTATTCCAGGCTTTGGATGAAAACCTAGAACGACTCCATCTCCTTGGATATGGGATTTCTGATACAACACTTGAAGAGGTTTGTACTTTCCCAGGGGTGCTTAACAGTTGCCTGAATAGCCTTCAGGGCACACAGTCACCGGAATTGAACATACATTTTAATGCCAAATTCTGTAACAGCTTCAAATCTGGGTGCATTTACACATTACATAAGAATATATAAAGTTTGAGAAACTTAAGAGTAGACTATTCTGTCCATGAAGCTTGTTCAGTCAACACACAATTAAGCAAATAGGATGTGTTGCATTACAAAGTGGGATAAGGGATATATACAGTAATTCAAAATACCAATGGGACAAAAAAGAACAATAATAAAATAAAACAGTTCAATAACATTTAACTGGTATAAAATAATTTAAACTAGCCATCCATCCTTTTGCTAAATCAATGTGTTATGCCAAATAAAAGTGATGAACAAAATATCACATGAAAGCTAATAATACATTGAAAAAGATTTTGACCCTTATGTTTAGATCTATAGGGTCATTATTGTCACTTGTGCAGAATTCAGTGAAATTCTTACTTTATTGTGATAATCAACATACAACATGTCATCACTCTACACTACCATGATTAGTGACTGTAATTATCATACCTCAAAACAGTTATTAACAGTCTGCCATATTAATATTTATCTGCAATGCCATGGGTTTATCACTATCAACATTAGCAGGGAAGTTCCTTGAACCTTGCATGAGATGATGGCAAGCAGTCACACCTTTACAAGTTTACTTTTTGGCAGAGCTTCATAGTATGGGTCAACAGCTGGGCACTCCCCTTCCCAGGTATTTCAGTGATTTGAGCCCACCGCAATCCTGGGATGCCTCACATTCACTCAACTCTACCTACCTTCCCTCTACACTTCAGTCACAGCTCCCTTTAAAGCCCACTTTGCTTGCTTGGTGATGTTACCCACATGCTTCTTTCGAATTGAATCTGTTTTCCCCCAAAATGGAAAAGGCTCTCCATAGTGACTGGCCAGGAAATCTTCTGCAGCCTCTTTCTGCTGGAAGATTTCATGCATGCCATCCTCTGTTGTAATTCAATAATAAGTGTTTGGTACTTTCCACCCTTTTTTTCATGGCCTTCCTCCATCCTGTCCTCTCACAACACAATAAATTCAAGGAGCACCACTTGTTTTGTTGCTCGGCCTAGAGCACAGACCAATATTGGCGTGAGTATTCACCTGGTAATCACCTCTGAGAATTTTAGTTGCCAGCTGAGATCCACCATCATCTCCTAGTCAGCAGCTGATGCCAGGACTTCTGTGCTAGTTGATGTTCTTTTAGAGCTTTTTCCTGGTTTAATAAATCTGATGAAGCAGGGTCCTTTGGTTTTGATGTTGTTTCAACTCTTCTTCCTCTCCTTCTCCATGCCCCCAGCCACTTTTGCCTAAATTTTCTGTCAGCAAGGTTTGACTGGCAGGTTGATAATATGTGCTCAAGTCTTGCTGGTCTTAAACAAATGGGCACAACTCTCATTCTCCATCAGCCCCTACTGATGTAGATTTTTTGGTGGGTGTAAGACACCATATGTGGAATACAGGAGGAATTTGATTCAACTCTCCTTTATGTTCCACACGTCTTTCCAGCCTAGAAATTTTCCTTGGACACCATTCCAACATGTCCACGACACTATCCTGATTTGGCTGCCTTCTTCTCCCACAGTCAGGAGCTCAAACTGAACTAGGTTGCAGTGATCTCTAGCGTTTGCCCTAGTTAAGATACCCAAGCCCTGTTTGGGCTGGTTAACTGTTCCTATAATGTCTGCACGGTGTAGTCTCTCCTCTGCCTCTGACAAAACCTTATTTGCTGACCTCTGGTGTCTCATTTGTTATTTTGTGTCTGTGTTTTTTATAATTAAGAGGAGAGTTATTTTTTAAATGTGTTTATAACTCTGAAAACATTTATTTTTTAATTTGTTGTTTGTGTTCACGAGTTACAAGTGTGTCACGTAATGTCTGTGACATCAGCTGCAACAAGGTATTCACAAAGTGACAATCCTAGCTGTTATACCTCAGTTGGATTCAAAAATGAAAACAAAACTTTGTTCGCGCAGCTGGCATCTTAATTTAAGTTGGCTTAGTGCAAGGTCCTCAGTTTTAAATGATTTTTAAATCTTATTTTGACTTTCGTTTTTGTCCCTCATGTCTTGGTTGCCTATTTCAATTGCTATTCCTAACATCAATATACTTTATCATCTGTGTTTGAGCCATATAGTATATGCTGTATAGCAAATATATAGGCTGACAATGCATTTGAAAACTATTTAATATTTAATTATTTTAGTTCTCTAAATGTTGAAAAATTCTAGTAAATTTAAAGAAGCTGAACAGTACTCTAAGAAAAAAAACTCATTAGAAAACATACCAGTTCAAGTTTATTGTCATGTTTATATAGTACATAGTGTATATAATACAAATTCTAACTTGCATGTCTCCTCAGGTATTTGACAATAGCACACACACACACTCACACAAAAGAAATAGTAAGTTAGCTAGAACTATTTACTGTCTGCTCCCACAGTCAGAAATGAACAAGTAGTGAGGTGGGCTTAGCTCACTTTGTTGTGGAGTGCTTGTGTTGAGGATCAGTATTAATTTATTCAGCACCTAGCCTGCTACTTAGTTCACGACCAGTGCAAATCCAGGCAGCATTAGGTGCACGACAGGAAGCAATTCCGGGCCAACTGTCACCCCCAGGTGTTGTCATATTGGGCCATTTCATCTTAGCCAATTAACAGGCTGAGAGAGTAAAAGAAAAGGACCCGACACATGCTGTCAGTTACACAGAACACTCACAGAGATTAGACTTGGTTTGTTTGTTACTAAGTCAATTCCTCTGAAGTATTTTAGGGAAGTTTTATGCATATTGTTTTATTAAGTTTATATTTTTTATATTAACTTATGTGCCTGACGAATAACAGCATTTAAGATACAATTGGTTACAGTACATTTCTTCTGATTTCCCATTGAAGAAAAGGCAGATAAAGTGCCTTGCTCTTAGTCACACAGTGTCAGTAGCAGGATTCGAGCTTCTGGATTTTATGTCCAAAGCCTTTACATGTACACCACACTGTCTGTACTACTCCACACTGCCTGCTACACACTACACACTTTTTTATGTTAATTGCTTCATTTTTTGCAGTTTACATGATGGTCTGAGCAGCATCATGCAGCTAATTCAGGTACATCATTAACATCATTGGATTTGATACTATAAATATGGCAGCATTTTATACTTCATTATCTCTCCAATCCTCCAAAGAATTAGTCAAAGTTAGCTTTCAACTCAAGTAGGCCCTAGTGCTAGGTTATCTGAATTCCTTTTTGTTCCTCGACTTTGATTTTCAGATACTCATGCTTCTTGCTTTTATGGTTCTGACCTCTGCCTGTGTTTGGTCCTGATTCTGGTGAGTGTTTGGCATCTCCTAGTACATTTCCGTTCTGACAATAATTCTGACACACTGTCTCATAACATTCTTAATGCATTGCACTTCTATATTAACGTCACAAAATGAATGGTTATTATGTTCTAATTTAAACACTTTCCTCAGAATCTTCATAGGGTTTAATTAATTGTTCTTCTTCTTTTTTCGGCTGCTCCCATTAGGGGTTGCCACAGCGAATCATCTTGTTCCATATCTTCCTGTCCTCTACAGTACATCTTATTCTGTTACACCCATCACCTACATGTCTTCTCTTACCACATCCATAAACCTTCCTTAGGCCTTCCTCTTTTCCTCTTGCCTGGCAGCTCTATCCTTAACATCCTTCTCCCAATATACCCAGCACCTTTTCTCTGCACATGTCCAAACTAACACAATCTCGGGTCTCTGACTTTGTCTCCCAACAGTCCAGCTTGAGCTGACCCTCTAATGTACTCATTTCTAATCCTGTCCATCCTCATCACACCCAATGTAAATCTTAACATCTTTAACTGTGCCAGCTCCATCTCTGTCTCCTGTTTTTTGATCAGTGCCACCGTCTCCAACCCATATAACATAGCTGGTCTCACTACCGTTCCTTTCACTCTTGCTGATACTCGTCTGTCACAGATCACTCCTGACATTCTTCTCCACCCATTTCACCCTTCCTACACTCTGTTTTTCACCTCTCTTCCACAATCCCCATTATTCTGTACTGTTGATCCCAAGTATTTAAACTCCTCCACCTTTGCCAACTCTACTCCTTGCATCCTCACCATTCCACTGACATCCCTCTCATTTATACACATGTATTCTTCTTGTTCCTACTGAATTTCATTCCTCTTCTCTCTAGAGCATATCTCCACCTCTCTAGGGTCTCCTCAACCTGCTCCCTACTCTTACTACAGATCACAATGTCATAGGGTTTAATTAATAGCTGTTGGATTTTTAAACAGATGTTTATTTTAGATGTAATAGGATGGAATACTGTATGTAATATGTAGCAACAAAAAAATACAATCAGAGTATGAAGAGTTGAGGTAACGCCTGAGTAAATCCCGTTAAACTGTCGAAAGAAAAAACGGATAAGACAGATTAGCAGCCACCGTCATGGTTTTAGAGTGCAGTTTCCGTAATGCTGCTGAGCAGGAGCTATGTCTCCCACAGTCACAGGTCCAGTAATGAATGGGACTTATCTAGGAGTAATCCACTGCTGCCTCATAACTCTGGAGTCCTCTGTTCATTGATGCAAACTGTTAATATAGACACTATATAAGTCACAAGGAGTTAAAAAAATTCCCGCTATTTTTAAATATTACAAAGTAAATGGAGACAGATACAGCTGCCACTTTTCAGCACATGGGACTCAGGTTGTGCAATCAATATTGCTGTGTCTTTTTTTTTTTTTTTGTATTACCAGCAATTTTCTTAAGGAACTCATCATACACAGTCTTAAGCCATGGTGACAGGTCTATTGTGGGATTGTGTCTGTTGTTTGTAAAGCTGAGAAGACAAAAGGTCATGTGGTCCTTGTTACTAAATTTGAAAGCATGAAGAAATTAGCCAATAGTTAGTTTTCCTTTTGCTTTGTTTTGTTGGGATGTGTTATTTTCCTGTTATATTGTTATCAGGGACATGTTGTTTCTCTTTATTACTGTTTCCATTTATCCAAATAAATATTCCACTATTCTGTTAGCTTTGACTCTTTAAGACTGTAGTACTAGGATGTTGTACTGTGTTAGCCATTATGGATGTGATGAGATGTCAAGCAAAATTACACCTTTGATTGGCTAACTTAAAAGATTATAATATGCAAGTTTTCAAGGAAACTCAGGCCCCTTCTTCTGGCAAGATCCTGTTGGAATTTTATAGTGGCTACACTTTTTTAGGGCAGACCTTCCAAACTTTTTAAGTTTAATAAGTCAAAGTTAATCAACATATTCTTCAAACTGCTTTGTCCAATACAAGATACCGAGTGACACTGCACACATTGGCAACATGAAATACAAGGCAGGAAGCACCTGTGGCTGAGACACTAGTACATTATTGGACAAACGCTCAAACCAGGCAGGTCTTGAGCCCTCATTTAAATTTAACATGCCCACATTTACATTCTCTTCCACATGTCATGATCAAACATGCTAAATAACCTAACCTGCTTGTGTTCAGAACACTGGAGAAAACTGGAGTACCAAGAGAACACCTACATGCATACAACAAGAATGAGATGAGAATGACTTCACATTTCCTTGTTGTACTGTGCACTGACACAGCCTTACAATGAAAAGTACCAACTATGCCCACAAATCTTTCCATCCTAATCCTAGTGCATAATCAGTACCTTTATATCATTTTTTCCAGTATTATAGAGATCCTTCATGCTGGTGACATGATAAATAATGTCGTTGTTTCTCTCAGAGACTGTCATTTTTTGTAGGAGATTCACAGTAACCACGACAAATTAATTTTCCAATTTCACTAAAGCGACAAAATGCCAATTAGAAATCATATGTTTTTGTACACACAAATATGAATAGTATAATTAAGCTTTATACATTTTTTGATGGTGGGGAGAGAGTTGATCAGTTATTCTATTTTTTCAGGTTGTGACATGGATTTTCAGCACAGCATTCATAAAATGAGATTATTCACCCGCATCTTTCTAAATCATTTCATCAGTATCATAGTAGCAACTCCAAATATTCCAAAAGCGTTTTTTTTTTCATTTTGATCAACTGCTGTATGCGAATGCCACCACATATTTCATTACAATGCCAACCTTCACCTATTTGCTCAGCATTTACAATTCTATTTTGACATTTCTCTGCTTTTGCATTTCTCCTAGATAGCTTTTGAAAGTTATTGATAATCCTGGCAGCTTATAATTGACTCCACAGGCAGGGAATTCAGGACATTTTTCTCAGTGGGTTAAGTTACTTCAGGGTGTCTTTTATCATAATGCCAGCTAGCCACCCATCCGATTTTAAAAAATGTACACTTTGTATTAGTTTGAATTAAATACCTGGGTAACATTTTACTTTAGGTACTGCAGAAACACATCTATTATTCATGTACTCTTATGTAACAAGACCTTAACAAAAACTTATTTTGGTCTTCATAAGACTTGTAAAACATCAGTAGATCGGTTATTCATCTCTGTGCAGTGTGCCATATTAAGATGCTCTGATACACTGGGGAAATTACTTGTGAATATGAAGGATTCACAGGTCTTATGCTGAAGTATACAATATGAAGAGAAAAATGTCTTCCTTAAGTCACCTCTGACCATTCCAAAGTGGCTATTTTAGCAGGCCACATTGCTCAGACAACAACAACAATGTATTTGTTAGCCCCAAATCACACAATGAATGCCTTCATTGGTTTTAACAGACCCTGTTTTTTGACAGGCCCCCAGCCTTGACTCCCTAAGCAGACAAGAAAAAAACTTCCAACAAAAAATAAACCTTTATAGGGAAACAAAAATGGGAAAAGCAATTCAGGAAGAGATCCATTGCAGGTAGACTGGGCGTGCAATAGGTGTCAAAAGATGGAGTAACTACAGTACACGAAACAGAAAACAAGTAATTGTCTTCACTGAGCTAGATGGTCAGGCTATCAATGTCATCTCAGAAATACAGGGTGAGCCAAAATGAAGTACCACATTTCTCTAGATCATTGTGCGAGGTTGAGGCAGCTGAGTGAGTTGGGGTGGGGGTCCTTTGATAGGCGATCCCTTGTAGTTTTCTGTTGCCAATATGACTTGGTTCAGTGCACACCATGCTTTCATTGTCGAAGCATTCCTCAAAAACAACAAATCCATGATCGCTACACAATGCGTCTTCCGAACGCACTTCAGCATTCCTCCTAATGATGACATACCAAATTGGAAAACAGTTTTTCAGTATATGTCTATATTTAGACAGACGGTACTACATTGAACAAAAAAATTTCCAGGCTGTCCTTGGACTGTACGAATGCCTGTAAGCATCCAAGCTGTAAGGGCATCAATTTTGCAGTCTTCTAGACGTTCAGCACACAAACCTGCTTCTGCCTTAGGCATTTACAACTCATCTTTGAGGAGGATTTTGCAAGAGGTCCTTAATTTCTATCCAAACAAAATGATGGTAGTGCAGGAACTCACTGAGAGAGATTGGGAGAGCCGAAGAGAGTTGTGTGCGAATATTCTGCAAACTGTTTATCAAGATGCCATCATCATGTGCAGCGACGAGGCACATTTCCATTTGAATGGTTGTGTAAATAAGCAAAACATTCACTATTGAGCTGAAAACAACTCTCGTGAACTTCATTACAGACCCTGGCACAGTGAGTGTGTTACAGTTTGGTGCACCGTTACAGAATTTGGTATTATAGGTCCTTACTTTTTTGAGGAGGGGGAAGCAACAGTCAACGTCACTTCAGAATGTTACATTGAAATGCTAGAGAATTTTCTGCAGCCCCAACTGGAAGAAATGAATGTGGTGGATGCCTGGTTTCAACAGGATGGAGCAACAGCTCGTATGGCTTTGAGATACATGCAAGTTTTGTGGGAAATGTTTCTGGGGAAGCTGATCTCCCTGCATGGCAATGTCGGGTGGCCTTCACGTTCACCTGATCTCTCTCCATGCAATTTCTTCTTGTGGGGCTATCTTAAGTCGAAAGTATACACACACTGACCTCAAAACCTTGAAGCCCTCAAAAATGTTATTCATCACGAAATTGCCGCTATTCCCCTTGAAATGGCCGAACGAGTCATGTGAGCGTTCTCAAAGAGTGAATCACTAACAATGGTCACCACCTTGAAGACATCATTTTTGAAACGCAGAGGAAAAAATCAGTTTTGTATAACCTTTCTTGTGTTGTAATGAAATTTATTTTATCTTGTAGTGTTTTTGTAGAATAAACGTTTGAAATGTGGTACTTCTTTTTGGCTCACCCTGTATAATACAATAGTACAAACTACTTTGTTCTTGGAAGTTGTCTTGGATAAAAATGTCAGCCAAATATCAATAATAAATATAAGTAAAGGTACAATTAAAAAAGGATAACATTTATTTGTTTACCTTTCTGCTTACTTTTTATTGCTGCATAATGGAAAGAGATTTTCCATCTCTCATTTTTATGCATCTATATAATTGAACCAAAGGCAGGATTATGCAGGTAGTCCCAGGCAGTAATTGAATTAGCATCTTCGTGGGTTAAAGTTCAGTGCGTCACTCTGATTGCCTGTTAAAAATTTTACATGTCGTTCATAAATAAATAGATTCTACTGCCCCAAGTTAACTTTAGAATTGAAAAAGAGATTGCCTTAGCAACTTTTATCTTTCATGATCTTTTTATCAAAAGTGTCATTATGTTAGAAAGTCCAAACAAGCTTTAAATCATAAACGTATAATAGAACTGAACTCATGTGGGTGCTGCAAACAGAGAATGCTACTTTAGCTACTATAAAATAAATCACAAAGTTACTGGTTATTTCAAGCAGCCTCGGGGAGCAAAACATGATTAGCAATGGTGAAGTGTTTGACTCCTCTGACATGTACTGTATAGGTAAGAAGGAAATCAAGGTCATATTTGCCATTTAAAGCATTTCTTTCAGTTCAAGGTAACATTTTAAAAGCTTCCTTTTTCTTAACAGAATTCTTTCATTTTCAACACAATCATTGTCTCAAGGAAAAGTTGCGTATCTGTGCGTCTGGCAGCAAGTTCCCTGGTCATTTTAATTTGTTATTAATTAGAGGTCCTAATGAACCATATGGTGAGGTAAGCTCCCTGGGTCATTGTCACAGGATGTTTCACAGAAGACATCTTTGTTTGGACAAAAATGGACAAATGGGCCCATAATATTCAAAATAAGCTACTGGTTTAAGGATAGAGGATGGTCCAATGATGACCATATTTAAGATATACACTGTATATTCTTCTGCCCTACAGTGCCTATCACCCCCTTGGAAGTTTTCACATTTTATTGTTATACAACAATGAATCATAGTTGATTTAATTTGGCTTTTTTGACACCGATCAACAGAACAAGACTGTTTAATGACGAAGTGAAAACAGATCACTGCAAAATGTTCTAAATTCATTACATTGGATTTGGCCCAGTTGAGTGGTGACCATAAAAACAACATTTACTATATCTTGGCCTAACAGCGAGGGGTTGGAGGGCAGTGGTGACAGTGGGGTTGGTGGGTCAGGATACCTCAGTTTATCATGGCCCAAGTCATCACCCAAATCAATGGGAGTGGGGGGTTAGCATGAAAAGGATGCCCCCAGTTAATTTTAGAGGAGTCAATGAAAACTCACTTGGGGATTTTAGTCCCCAGCATGTGTCATCATGTGGTTCATCCTTGTCTGGTTGTGGTTAACAAAATCTTTCCTCACTGTAATAAGTTATGTAAGAATAGTATAAAAGCAAATAGAAACGGACTAGGCTGTCCATTCATGAGCAATTTTCTTAAGGCCTGTTTATAACGTGAATGTTAAAAGAATTGTAAAATATTAAAATGCGTCTTAACAACTTTTTGGTGCAGTGGCTATGGTTTACAACCCGTAGTACCTACATAGTTATGACATTTATGAGTAGCTTTCACTAGGGTGTAGTTTGCTTAATCTTTTTGTGTTTGAGCACATTTCTTCCGTAGATTCTAGATTCTTTCCAAAGCAACACTAGAGGCCCATGACCCTAAACTGGCTATAGTAGACTAATAAAAAAGATGGAAACTAATGAAAATATGTGTCATCTATCTATCCATAGTCAAAATCTGCTTACTAAGTCACAGAGAGCCCAGACAAAGCTCAGGTTCAAGAACTAACCCTGAATGTAACACCATTTCATTAAAGAACATACAGCACCTATACCATAGTAATTTGTGAATTTATTAGAAGCCTGGTGGCAACTGAGTAGGGAAATCAATACTTAAGTGTTATGAAAATTCTTGACAAAAACAGAGATCTGTTGTAACTTAAAAAATAAAATGCCAGTGTTGTGAATGAGGACAAATGTCTCAAAATATCTCGAAATGCCCTCTAGAGGAGAGCAAACCATCAAACTGCAACTAGTGAAGAAAGAGCAAACACTTTAAAAATGAAGGATTTCTTTTCATGGACATTCTCTGTAATGTGAAATCCATCCATTAATCTTCCAGACATGGTTTATCCCTGCAAACCATGGGGTGCAAAATGGGAACAATCCCTGGATAGTGAAATGTGAGCGAAAAATCCAAAAACTAGAAAATTAATGCAAAAGAAAACTTACAAGAATCTCAAAAGATATCAAAAATGAGTCCAACAATCCAATTTGGAGCTAATGCCTCAGGTCAAGTTTGAAGCACCTCTGATCTTTATGTTAAGAAATACGAAGAGTATCTCAAGATTATTGTGAGAAAATCAAAAGACCAAGAGAAGCTTCTTTAGATAAAAACATAGTCAGGAATAGCAAAGGTTCAAAACTGGAAGTTCTAAACTAGACAGGCAACCAAAAATCAGAGGACAAGGTGTTATTTAAGAGTGGAAGACAAAATAAAATTCATAAAGCAAAACCAAGCCTAGCTCTAAGGCCTGCTTGGTTAATAAGCTAACTGTCACTAAAGAGAACTGAGACGTAGAGCATCCACTAAGGGATAACGCAGTAAACAGAATTACATCTATTACATAGTTATCATGACGATCAGGGTAGCATGAAGTATCTGATAGTGATACGTAAACAAGATGGTCATTAAAATAAACTTTGTCAAAATGAGAAATAAATCACGAAAATGGAATCCTTGAGTAAAAAAACACTCGTAATACACAAAAAAACACTTAATTCTACACTATGTCTCAACATATAAAAGGCAACGTACTTAACAATAACATAATAGTTTAAAATTTAAAAAAAATGATTTGAAAGTAAAAAAAAAATACAAATTAACTAAAACATTAACATACAAAAATAACCAAGACCCATCAAAAAAAAAATAACAAGATAAACAGACTTAACAAGGGAAAACAGAGACCAGGGACAGGACCCTGGTAAGGCCATAACACTAGCCAGCTCCTGTTCTCTGTCTCATTGTCATGTCTGTCAAGTTATTTGTTCTAAAAAACACTTCTCAGTTTCTGCCTTGAATGCCATTCCTCTCAAATTAACACTGCCTGTCCACATGGACGAGTTTCACTATTTAATTGGAAGAATTCTGCTGGGTTCACTTTATCCGTGTCTTTTAATCATTTTGAAGGTCTGGATTAGATCTTCCAAAAAGGCTACACGCTCTTCACTTGGCAGAGTAAGATGTGCCTTTTTGTCAACTAGTTCCTCACTTCTCTGTGCCTTGGGATGCAAACTTAGAATAATATACACTTCAGCACTTCTTGTCAGAAGCAAGCCAGGCAACAACTCGACCAAATTAAATGGGGCAATTAGCCAGTTTTCAACTGCAAGGCCAGTAATCTACAGTGAATTCTGCTGTGTGACAAAACCGTCACTATTAAAAATGTTAACATACTACTTATTTTCTGCAGTTACTGTATATCTTTCATATCAGAACTTACCTTTAATACTTCTGTTGGACCTCATACTGACCCTTACAGTATAGAGAACAGAAACAATTACATGATGAAGTCATTTATGTCATTTTGCAAATTGATTTGATTTGAAATGGTGACCCTGTAGAAAAAATGCTTTATGCTTTGTTATGCATGCTACAAGATTTT
>JANRMT010062843.1:13658272-13737571 GCA_026402145.1 Polypterus bichir lapradei | reverse complement strand
GTTTATGATGTTCTACTTTAATGACAAAATAAACTACGTGATTAAAGTGGAAATTTCGAGATTAAAGTTGACATTTCATGCTTTTTTCCCACTGTGTGACTATTTTTTTTTTTGTCTGTACCCTAATAAGCTCAGACGGTGGGCTACAACTCGCCTTTTCACTGCGACTTTGATATGTGACTTCTTTTTTATTTTGGCACTGTGTAACTTTGTGAACTTGAGCTTTCGAGTTTCTCCGACACACTATGTCACTCGATCAACTTCCTTTTGTTGTTTATACCACTGTTTAAATCAACAAATAGTATGTTTTTTCCTTTGCCTCCACTTGGTATTCGCTGAAATTCTTATATTTTCTCCCGTGCTTTTCCCATTGTCTTTTCACAGAACACTGAGCTTAAGGGCTATTTATATTGATTTGCATATTCAAAGAGGCATAATTCTGGGAGGAGTTTGGGCAGGACAGCACGCATGTGCATGAGCGTTACTTTTCACACTGACCAGGATTTATGGAGCGGAAGAACGTGAAAGTACGCACAGATTCCTGCATCTGGATTTTTCTGTGCATAAGCACATTTTGGCTTTTGTGCTTACATCATGTTATAGTGCGAATTCTATGCATGGCGCTATGCATGAGGCCCCTGTTATACAGGTCTTCTGCATTAAGATATGTATACATTTTTATATGTGTTTTAAGTTTTAGGTGTGCCTCCATAACCATGTTAAATTTTGTTATCTAAATTATGATATTGAGACTGCTATATGGGAAGTCAAAATTTACTCCTACAAACTTAAGGTTAACGTGAACCTTTTAGGACCTCTTAGGTAGGACACATTTTTACTTGACAAGATCTTTACCTGAATCTGCCTTTTCAGGTTTGAACCATGTAAAGGACTATCTTTATTTCTCATTTGGCCAGCCCTTGATGGTTCTAATCTTTTGGGTCTCCCAAAGACTTTTTAGAAAGATTCTTCTGTGGAGAGTGAAAAACAGACTTTGGAGCTCTTTAACTCCACTCACAGTTCTTAGGAACCCTGTAAACAGACTGTAATTGTTATTACTTTAGACTACTTTTTAGACACCTGTTTTCAATTTTTGAGTGTTTTTTAGTTGATCTGAAAATACCAAATTACATTTATTGTGATTCAAAGCATGTGAAAATATTATGTAGGCACTGTCCACTAAAGTCTTAAGCAAGTACATCAATTACATTGGTATCTGATCAATTCATGTTTTTTAACTCCTATTGTCATATCTCAGCAAGGTTTAAAAAAATTGAAAGTTTGTACTTAATACAAAGTAAAACGACAGAAGTTTATATTTGACTTCCACAGAATACATTCATTTTCCTTCATTTTCTTGGCCATTATTGTCAATAGGTTGCTTGTCTTAGCACGTATACTCATATGTAACAGTGTCATTCGACCCAGATAACATGGGGCCTGGGTGGTCCCGTGGCCTCAGAACCCCTGCAGATTTTTTTTTTCTGTCCTGCCTGGCCATCGGACCTTAATTTATTCTTTGTTCATTAGTATTGCCTAATTTTATTTTTATATTATTTCCTTCTTCATATTGTAAAACACTTTGAGCTACATCATTTGTATGAAAATTTGCTACATTAGTGGTTCCCAAACTTGGTCCTTGGGACTCACTGTGGCTGCAGGTTTTTCTACCAACCAGATTCACAATTGGTGATAATAATCCATAACAACTGATCTCATTTAATTAGCTGGTCTCTTTTACTTTTCTCTTATTCTGCATTCAGAAAAAAACACAATAGTATGGTTTTTACATTTGTAAGACATTTAGAAATGTTTCTATTTTTTTCTAAATCTATAAATGCTTAACTGTCTTTTGTTGTTTTCCTATTATTTTCCCCTTTTCCGGTGTCATTTGCTCCTTTCATTTAACCCTAACAGTGACAATTAACAACCAGCATAGCAGACATGCCGGATGATGAAAGCAGCAACGACTTCAGTGTCAGACTCGCTAATTAGTAAATAAACAATTAAATAACCAGAACACCTGGAAAGCAGAATGAAAATTAGGTTGAAAATACTGTTAATGACGTACAAAAAAAGACTTATTCCCCATATAACTGCTTATTACATTTTAATAAAATTCTACCAAACTTAGTTTGTAATTTCTACATTGACTCCAAAACACAGAAACTGGGAAATAATGACTCACTTAATTAGGCTAAGAGTCCAATGGAAAATGGAAGTTGGTTGGAACAAAAAGCTGAAGCAATAGTGGGTCCCCAAGACAGAGTTTGGGAACCATTGTGCTAGATAAATAAATGTTGCTGTTGTTGAATACCTATTTAATTAATACCAATCTTTCCAGATTTTTGTTATTACCTGTATTTTAAACTTTGGTAGACTGTTAGAATGAGTTAGCAAGTTAAATATGAAAAAGCTCTGAACAGTTTTAAAGAAAAATGGCTAATGTACCTTCATCCACCTTCTCCCGCCCCTACAGGTCTTCCTAAATCTGCTGCATGATCCCGAGATTAAGTTGTCTGTGCCACCGCCTGCTGCAGAAGCCTTCAGTGTCAACAGCACTGAACCAATTAATGAAGATGGTAACTATCAAATAAATATTCACAGCGTTGCCTCCTATATACACCTAATTGAACTGTTTCTTGTTACGGTTATACCGTAATGGCAGATGTTTTTTGACACTTATCTCCGTAAATGGAAAAAAAGGCAGCCAGCATTTAAATGTTATTTAAAATCCAATTTACTTTGCATCTGCAGACAAGAGTCTCTGCCCCAAGTCAGAAGCATATGAATTATTCAAGGAAAAAGAATATATTAATGATAACCACTGCCTTTGAATGCTACTGCCTGAATGAAAATTAGTGTTTCTTTTTGCTCTGTTTTAATAAACACCAGCATGGGTATACTCTCTAAATAGGGTCCACAACACGAATGAATGAAAAATTCTGAAAACAGACAGCACTTTCCCATTATTTATTTATTTTTAATAAACAGATATTGCTTAAAGCCAAAGTATTAAATGCACAAGGATACAAGTACCAGCTACTAATTGTCTACAACCTAGTGCACTAGAATAACGATTTAACTTAATCATTTGTTCTTTTATTTGAAAGAGAAGTAAAATAGGCTTAAAACAGATCTCCAAGAAACAGGCTGGGAGAATTGGATTAGACAATGAATGGATTATCCATGGCTTTATTGTAATTTTTTTGACTGCTGCTATTTCAGAGGGCATACATTTTCCCTTCTTTTTCAAACCAACCAGCCCGCATGTCTAGGCATACCACAAGTTAATTAAGTGACCCGACACACACACAAACTGCAGTCAAGCCTGTTGTGTCAGACGATATATCTTCCTGTCCTGGTAGTCTGTTTATACAAACCTGACTGCAGAGAGTGGGAAAACCTTGGAGTGCCATGAGATGGTTCATGTTCACATGTGAAGGACACTGGTGTTTCAGGAGATACCCTGTAAGCCTCAGAAATCCCATTCAGAATGTTGGACCCAAGTTTTGTCAGATGACTATACCAGACACTGCTCCATTCTGGTTAATAAACATATTTGACATCCTTCACATTTAGGACTCAATGGAGATAAGAAAAAGAAAATGTTGTTATAAAAATGTCCATACACTATGGTCAAGTAGTCTTTGACAGCTTAACAGGGGTCATAAGTCCATGATAAACCGTTGTTGGCTTTCAATCATTCACGACTGATGGCCACTTTCAGAATAGCCCTTAGATCTTACCGGAGATATCCTTAACATTTGTCATCCTACAGCACTGTATTATAATACTGCAACTATGCTGAGGAAGCTTGAGATACAATTAATTACAAAAGTTAAAACGAGAGATGATCATAAAAGAATGTTTGTGAGTCAGCTTAAATGAAAGTTTAAGTAGCCTCTATTATATCCATCTCTTATGGATGGTAGGAGCAGAGATAACCTGCTCTTCAGTATCAAAAGGGCACAAATTAGTATTTCAGCAAATATAAATTCTTCTCGGGCAGATATTTCATTAACTGTATTTAGCTGAAACATTCTTAACCATCCTTTATTTAAAGAATATTGCATTTTCCTTTCTTAGTTTTTAAGCATAATGTAGAAAACAAAGTGACAAAAGAAAGGAAAACAAAAACGCCATGCCAAGGGTTCTTAAACATTTTAATCTGAGGACCCAAATAAGAAAATCAGTACCATACTTGGACCAAAGGATTATTATTATATTGACATCATAGCCATAAACAGGCAAATAGCAATGGCCCATATAATAAAAAAACTCTATACATTTTTGTTTCCTTTCTGGAATATTTCTCACATGGATATTACTAAAAGAGAAAAGTGGAAAGCAAACTCATAGTTGATAAAACAATAATCATGATTAAAAAACGGAACAGATTTCTGAGGTATATCACTGCCAGTGTAAATGCTTACTGTAAGGTTTAATTAAGGTGAGAGAAATACATTTTTGGGGTGTGGCGCAAAGTATGATCATTTTTGATAGATTCGTATTAATGGTCACTGAACTTAGTTACTTGACTCATGGTAAGAAAATAAGGAATGAAGTAGTCAAAAAACAATTAACAGAGGCAGTTTACTTTGTCTTAAATAACATTTTTTAAATAAAGTTTTTCACTTAACACTTCAATAAAATGAGTAAAAAAGTAGCTACATTTTTCCTAAAAACATGTACACACTATTTGTATTTTATAAGGGGCACTGTTCGGTGAACTGTCCAGTTTGAAATGCTTAATGCTACTGACTGACATCATGCAGCTTGTCTCAAGCTTTGGATATTTTATGGTATTCTTACAGTTCTCACTGATCAAACAAGCATGTCTTTCATGCTACCATTTATTGTGGTAGTACGCAAAACAACGGTGTTGACACGTCACAGGGAGCTTTTGTTATAAAATATAAAAAGTATTTCCCACAACCCCACCTACTGTCAAACAAACAGTGAATCAGTCAAAGTGAGATGACTGACAAGCAAACACGTGTATAGGAAAGGGGGGCGAGATGAGGGAATAACACATGGACACGCTTGTGAGGTGAAGGGACCCCAGCACTACTTTGAAATGTCAAAGTAGTGCTGTAACAGATGCAATGGGAGAATGTGACAATTTTCAGGATATTATGAAGGGAACAGAGTGAATAGGGTTGGTATATATATGTTGTATACTAAAAGCAACTTCTGTACACATGGACAACCTGTGGGTGCTTCAACCAGAGTTCACTGTTATGGCATACTTTGAATCTAAATCTGTAGCAAAGGTACAAAGAAGACTATTCATTAAGTTTAACATGCCTCGACGAGGAAGAATTCCATCTTGTAACACTGTTTTACAATGGCCCAACTAAATTCATATTACTGGTAGTCTGAAAGACATGTTTGTTCGATCACTGAAAACACAAAATTCAAGCTGGGATGAACTTGACTAATTTTCCCACACAAGATTGGTCAACCAATCACAAATACGTCACTGGGTCACAACCCACAGTTTAAGAGAAACTGCTCAAGGCTAATTGTATGCACAGTAAACCTTTGGATAATAACGAGTAACAGATTAGAATAGACCAGGGGGGTATTTTTCGTACGTGGATTATTCGTTTAGCCGGATGTAACAGTTGACGATTTGGCCTGATCCTGGATCTGTTGGTTTTTTGAAACTCTTGCTGGATGTGTTGTCATAGCAGCACATCCAAATCTTCAAACCTGCTCAGAGCAGGTTTATTTTATGTAAACAAGGATTAGCTCACACACTTAATCAGTGACCGTGCATGGAATTCATTTAGTCATAGCTTCGCTGTTCATGAATGAGCGACCAATTGCTATCGGTACGCAAATTCTAAGATGAGAATTTCATATAGAGGGGGTTTTGCGCGATCGGCAAGACCCTTTATTGTTCCCGGATGAAATTAGTTTCGAAAGATACCGCTTTAGCCGGGAGGGAATATTGTACCTTAAAGATTTATTAGTACCTTATATTCGAAGTCAAACTTGGCAGAGTCGGGCTCTCAAAACCACACAGACAGTATGCATTGCTTTGAGGTTTTTTGCAAGCGGCACTTTTTTATATACTGTAGGCTATGCGGAAAATCTGTCTAAAAGTGCAGTTTGCCAGGCAATTCGTAAAGTCTGTTTGTCTCTGAAATATTTCCTTCGGGTTTTCATAGTGTTTCCTGGACACCTGCGTGTGCAGACAATAAAAGAGGCGTTTCATGCACAGTTCACCCACAGTTCCGTAAAGAATCTCACAATCTGCCTAACATTCTCATCACCCAGGATTTCCAAATGTGATTGGGGCACATGGGACTGATCAGAGTGGAGTATGATCAGACATTATTTGGAAAATGTATCTCTCCTCCTGATGAATAATCAGACACAGTGTCTTCATCAAATATTTGACCTCTGTCAATATCTCGTTGGTCAGACACAAGTTCTAGGGATATGACATTCCCTGCAACTGACCCAACAAAAAAGAGGGCTATATGGAACCTACCTATGGCACACATTGAGGACAAATATATGCAATGACCATCCTTTACCTGAAATGAAATGACCACTGCATCCTGCCACTGGTTCTGAGGAGGAGCTTCCCACTGGAATGCCCTCAGAAACAGGGCGACGGGCATTTTGCAGGAGAGCCAACTCTTCCACAGGGGTTAGGTCTGGACCGCGTGGACCTCCACCTGTTTTTTGCTTGTCTGCCTTATTAGCTTTAAAATTAATGTTTTTTATATTGTATATGATTATTTATGTCAACAATTCTTTAAATAGTTATATATCACTATTTACTAGTTTGAAGTATATTCTTGTACTTCACTTTAACCTGTCCCATGTTCTCCTTGCGCTCACGTTTGATCTGGAATTATGACATATTAAATAATAATTAATCTGACACTTAGGAAATGAAACTCTGCTTTCAGTAAGTTCAATGCACATGCGTTTAATCTGTCGGCCACTTTTTGCCAGCCGTCTTTTCTGGTTTGGGCTGCATTTGCAGTGTTACCCCTTGTGCATATTAAATCTTGAAATCCTTCGAGTAACACACACACACGCACGCACGCACAGCTTGTGTGAAAAAAATGCGCCCGTTCTTTCGTCATTTTGTTGCAGCCTATCAAAGACTTGCTGATCATGTTTTCTAGACTCAATATATATGGGCTTTTCACTTAGCGCGAGCGTGCTCATTCATCTCGGATGATTAGATCCAGCTAGACTAATCTATTACACCGCTGCGTTTGAAAAACCAACTTATCCCGGATGAGTTTCACTGGCATTAAATCATCCAAGATGAGACATCTGATCTCGGATGATTTAAGCGACGTACGGAAAATACCCCTCAGTAGTTCCCAAACTCGTTCCTGGGAACCTATTGTGGCTGCAGGTTTTTGTTCCAACCAACTTCCGTTTTTCATTGGACTCTTAGCCTAATTAAGTGAGTCCTTATTTCCCAGTTTTTGTGTTTTGGAGTCAATGTAGAAATTACAAACTAAGCCTGGTAGATTTTTTATTAAAATGTAATAAGCAGTTATTTGGGGAATATGTATTTTTTAAGTTGTTATCAGTATTTTCAACCTAATTTTCATTCTGCTTTTCCAGGGGCTCTGGTTATTTAATTAATTCTTTACTAATTAGTGAGTCTGACACTGAAGTCATTGCTGCTTCCATCATCCCGGGTGTCTGCTGTGCTGGTTAATTGTTACTATTAGGGTTAAATGAAGGGAGCAAACTACACAGGAAAAGGGGAAAATAATAGGAAAACAATAAAAGAGAGTTAAGCATTTATAGTTTTAGAAAAAAAAATAGAAATGTTTCTAAATGTCTTATAAATGTAAAAACCATGCTGTTGTGTTTTTCTGAATGCAGAGCAAGAAAAGAGTAAAAACGACCAGCTAATTTAATTAGATCAATTATTATCAATTATTATCACCGATGGTTAATCTGGTTGGAACAAAAACCTGAAGCCACAGAGGAGTTTTGGAACTACTGGAATAGGGGTTATGTATAATGTAGGGGTGTCAAATTCAAGGCCCACCTTTTTGAAGCAGCTCACCTTTTTATCATTTAAAATATGTTACATGTGGCCTGCGATAATCGTTAAATTCTCAAAGACCGCTTTTAATGTGAATTTCATATATAGATTGTATTCATATATAATTCAGCCAGGTTACTTTAATATCTGACATTAAATACAACTCCGGTGTCCACTTGTGTTTATCTGCACTGCACCTCACATTGCTGCTACTGACTTGTAGTTAAAATGGAAATGGGCTTCTTCTAATGACCCAATAAGAGAAGGTGACATGCCACACTGACATAAAGAACTTTAGAGTTTTTGGATGATGCCAAAGACGTGATGATCTCATGAACAAAATGGTATCTCAGCTTCCTACACGCTTCTGCTGCCACTACATCCACTTTTTGAAGCTGCTCAGGTTGGTGCCCGAGCTGACCACCCTTCCATGGCACTTGCCCTACATAATTCTTTTGTCTTTTCCACTGACATGATTATTGTATTTGGATAGAAAACATATTTGCATTTCCACTCCTGTTTAATTTGACCACTATCTGTTTTTGACCAGGTCTGAATGTGGTCTATGTAATCCATCACCTGTTTTTTTTAATGTGGTCAAGTGCTGCAAACTAATGCTGGTGTCAACAGACTCTGCACTGATGTCATTTTTTCACTGCATAATAATTCTTTGCATTTATATAGCGCTTTTCTCACTACTCAAAGCGCTCAGCAACTGTAGGTTAAGGGCCTTGCTCAAGGGCCCAACAGAGCAGAGTCACATTTTTTGAATTTACAGGATTCGAACCGGCAACCTTCCGATTGCCAGTGCAGATTCCTAGCCTCAGGGCCACCACTCTGCCTGACATGGAACCGCATGCTGATTTCGAGCCTGTGGCTGCTGGTAGCTTTCATAACCAGCCAGCCAGACTATACGATTGTAATGACCAAGGAACTCGTGTGTCTTGTTTAGAAAAGAAAATATGATGGTGGTTGTTTGTTGATATATTCCGGCCCATGCTGGGTATATAAAATGTTATTTTTGTCCCTTGGTAAAAGTGAGTTTGACACCTCTGCTATAATTCGTCTATTATGCTCCATTCACACTGCAACTCAATTCCGATGTATTCACTCATATGTATGAGATCAGAACACTTCAGACTTTTGTATGTGGTACTTAATGATTAAAAATATATACAACTTGAACGTAACCTGTGTTTGAAAACCTGAATTGAGATTGCCTGGAAATTTATCTTCACCAATTAATTTTACATCAGTGTTTCTGCAGCCTTCATCTTATGCCTATAATGAAAGTCACAATAGATGAAAATATTGACTCAGCATGCAAAATATTGACTTTCAGTGGAAAGAAAGCAAAGTGTCAGACTTAAATAGGATTTGGGTTCTCTATCCCCAGCCAATACAGCCCAAATGCTACAGGTTGCTTCATCTGCACATTTTCCCAGGGAGTCTTGCAGATAGACACTGACATAAGTAATCAAACATTCTCCTTGACATTCTGTAATTGTTAAATCACTGTTTTGCATCAAAACCCTCTGCTTCTCTCCCCAGCCAGTTCTGGCTCCTCTCTCGTGTACACAGGTGTCTATGTACAAATAATTGCACTCAAAATTACAGGTACAATATTTCTGTTCCTTGCCATCTTGTGCTGGAATCAATATTATGTAGCACAGCAGTCCGCATGCTGTTTGTGTTCACAGTGGTCTATTAGCCTGCATCCCTTTTGCAAAATTTGTTTATATTAATTATATGCACTCAAGACATATTCAGGATAGATGTCTGGGCACTCTCACATCAAATTTTGGAACACATGCACAATTAATTTGAACAGTGGGATTAATAAAGTATCTATCCATCTATCTATCTATCTATCTATCTATCTATCTATCTATCTATCTATCTATAAATTGGATATGAGACAAAAACTGAAATTAAGTCCTTAGTCGCTTTAACAAGATTGTAGCAAAGGTTTTGTTTTGTTATGTACCAATACATGACTAATAAATGCATTAATGTCAACCCTTAAAGCCTCATTGTAGCAGTGGTCTTTAAACTCAGTCCTTGGGAGCCTGTGTTGTTGTTCCAGCCAGAATCATAATCAGTGATTAGTTTCTACCTCTAACCAATCTTTTTTCTCTTCTCTTATTTTGCATTCAGAAAAGCTCATTAATATGAATTTTATTTTTATAACACACTAGCCATCCCCCGCGGCTCTACCCACGTAGTAGTGAAACAGGACAAACTTTAAAAATCAATTAAAAAAAAGGTATCACTAGCTAAGTGGAGGCAAGGTACACTCCAATAAACAGAGGTAGACCGACCTCCCACTCCTGACGTCACTCTTCCCCCTCTCCTCGGTTCGCAGCCTCTGTCTTGGATTAGCGCGAATATATCACTCCTACAAGCGAACTATGATTCTTAGCGTGATGAGAGAAGTCGCAAAATCAACCGGAATATTCAAACAAATTCTAGAAAAAAAACAGATCTAAATCCGTTAAGTAGTTCTCTCGTTCGCTAGCTAAGCAGATGTAAGGTACACCCCAAGGCTCGCGCGTGAGTGAGGAGAGCCCCACCCCCTCCCTTCGGCCCTCTCATCTCTCAGATTCACGCAAATAAATTGTTACCGCACGCGAACAATGAAACTTAGTGTGATGAGAGAAATTGCAAAATCAACTGGAATGTTCAAGCAAATTATAGAAAAAAACGACCTAAATCCTTTAAGTAGTTCTCTCGTGAAAAGCGGACAGACATACAGACAGACAGACATTGGATTTTATATATAGAGGGATTTACAAATATTTAGATTTTTACTATATCTTTAAATTCCAATATCCATTTTAATCTTACCCTGTTAATGTAGCTTTTTCTGTGTAGTTTTCTCTCTTAATAATTGTGTTCTTACAATGACAGGGAAATATCATTGAAAGATAACAGGATGCAAAACCACTGGCGTGATTACTAATAAGAAATTGATTAAATAACCAGAATGCTTGGGACGGTTGATGAAAATCTTAAGAACCAAGTAAATAAAAAAACACTAAATTTTCCAAATGTAACATACATAAATGTTTGGAACATTCTAATAAACAATTAACAAGCTTTGTAATTACTGCATTGACTCCAAAACATAGAAAAAGGGAAATAATGTCATATGAATAATATAGTTGATTGAAAAAAAAACATACAATATCATGGGGTTCTCAGGCCCAAGTATGAGAGCTACTCATGCTAAAATATTGACAATAAACCTCTGGCTTCAAAGGCCAGCTTGTCTCCCAACTGTTTCTTTTAAATTATAGTAATGAAAAAGTCCAAAGGAGTATTTAGGATTGAGGTGGATTCAGGTAAAGATTCATTATTTTATTAAGGATGCACCAACAGAGGGGCTTATCAGGGATATTACTGTTTTAAATAAAGAAAAGTTGAGATCACCATTACAAATGGACTCAGTCTGCTGGACATCCTTCATTCCAACAAGCTTAAGGGAGCCCTGTTATGTGGCTTGCCAAATTCTCTATGACAAGACAAAGAAATATAACAAAGCAACAGTCTTAAGTAAGCTAGGTTCATTTGCATAGCACATTCAAGAAACGTATTAGTTTGCACAAATCAGCATACAGGTAAATGGTATAATCATTAACACAACTCTCTTAAATTTGAAGGTCTCAAAATAGTTAAGAAGATTAAAAGTCTTTGGCGTGCATGTATATCTAAAGAGAAGCTTCTTATATGTAAATCCTTACTACATGACAAAATAAAGAGTATCAATTGTCATTATCTCATTGCTCTCTGGGTAGCTGTGCTGGGTATAAATGGTACAGAATGTCTTAGTTAAACAGAACAGACACAATCAGAAGCAGTGCACAAAGAAATAATAAACCATACCAGGAATTTTTGTTTTTTCTTTTACCATGCTTTGTAAACATTTAAAAAATATTATAACATCTGATAAACAAATAATCATATTAAATCACAAAAATTAAATCCAAATTAGGGTTGTGGAGTCCTAAATCCAAAATGAGAGTATTGGGCACAAAATAGGAACCAAAATGGAAACGTACTTGAGGACAGGAAAGTTACAAATGTGATTCGTCTTTAAGAAAGGTGCCAAAACGGATCCTGGCAATTATGGAGCAATAAGCTTTACTTCTGTACCATCCAAAATGATGAAAACTATAATAAGAAATAAATTAGAAAGGTACCTAAATGTAAATTATGACAGGCATTATAGGTTTTTTTAGAAGAAGATCTTGACAAACCAATTATTTTGATTTCTTTTGAGCAGGTTAATGCAGTAGTTGACAAAAGCAAAGCATATTTTGCATAGACTTTCAAAGAGTATTTGGTGTGGTCCCATAAAAAACCTCACACTGTTCTATTCCATCTGAACTAGTGTGGTGCTGCGGTGTCACCCGTTGCATGTCAGCACTCAGGTCCGAATCTGGGATCCTGAGTTGATTTGTCATGTGGTGGGTGCGGCAATGCGCTGTATCGGTGTGTGCTTCTAACCTCTCTCACTCTCACACTCAAATTTTATTCTGAAACTAGAAGTGGTAGGCATCAACCTACAAAACTGTATCTCAAGGTGGTTAACCGTCAGGAGACAAAGAGTACAGATAAGAGGGGTCATCTTTAGGGGAATCCCTCAGGGATTTTGTCCTTGGGCTGTTTTATCTGATTTATATTAATGACATTGATTCCAGTTTAGTTAGTAAACTTTTGACATTCGCACATGATACTAAAAAACTGGAGCAATGGCAGACACTGAGGAGGCAGCAAAAATAATTCAAGAAGTCTTAGAGAGTCTTTAGAACTGGGTGAACACTTTGGAAATGTACTGTACAGTTGGCCATTAACCTGCCACTCATTTCTTTACCTAATTCTTGAAATAATAAAAGCATGCATGAAGTTGATAAGTTTGACTAATATAGTGTAGCTTACTTTTTACCTTTTTAATAGCAACTTTATATTAAAAGGTGTAATTTTTAACCTAAATATAGAAATTAAAATGTGCAATCTAATTGCAAAAAAAAAAAAAAAAAACCACAAGATGCACAAGGATATAATTTTAAGTTACTCTAGATTGGTGTCACATTTAAAGATCTTTGCTCTGTTTGTGTCTGACTAGATTGTCTAAACACAAGCAAAAGACCATTTATTTACTGCTAAGTGAAACAAAACAGTATAATTTGCTCCCAGGGGAGCAATGGCATTTATTTCCCTCATATTGTAGCGGAGGTGTTTCACTAATATATCCTGCATCTACAGAGGCAATCATCTTTATTGATCCATACCACTGTGCCTACATGAAGTATATGGATACTGAACCATAAAGTTGTGTACTGAGAATGAACTTCTGTACTCAGATTAATCAAGTGCGACTGCTTGGCAAGACAACTGTATGCTGGTATGAACTAACAAGTGATATTCTTACAAAACAAATAATACTTTGAATAAGTGCTTATATTGTATATGGCTTACTACATAGGGTAGGGTTAATGTTTAATAATTAAAATCTCTTGATAAGGGTACCTTCCTCTCTGTACAATAATGTGTGTGATTTGGCTTTTTAAAAGTCCGGTCCAAGAGGCAGAACATCCCCACACAATTACACATTTAAATATGGCACATTGTTTTCTCCATTTGTTACTTGGGTTCCTTCTTCCACACCCATGACACCTCCTGTGCGGCAGCGCGGCCTTTGACACAACAGATGAGGCCTGTCCTGTAAAGGAGTGGCTCTTATGCACTTAGGCACAGTTTGACATACCAGAGATCCAGCCAAGGTGTTTTGACAGAAGCCACTGTGAACCCAAGCACTGCAATCAGATAACACTTTCTCCATATAAACCAGCAAAAATCAACCAGAAATACGTATGTGATGATCAGGAGATTTTGCTGTTCCACCCATCTATCTGTTATTAAACCTGCTTAATCCAGTCCAGGATTGGGTGGGGGCACAAATCAGGAACTGGAAGGGGTGCAAATCTGCCATAGGGAATGCTTACACACATCTACACTTAGGCCATTTAGAATTGCTAATTAAACCTAGTATGCACATCCTTAGTTTGTCCGAGATTGACCAAATATCAAGAGCAAAAAATACAAAGAGATGCACGGAGAAGGTGCAGACTCCACACTGACAGCAGTGGGGCCAGAACGCAGATCCGATACTTTGATACGATGAGATCACTTCCCTAACTGCTGTGTCACTCACACACTGTGACTAATAATGTGTGCAGAGCTGACAGACATTGAAACAATTTCCAAGAGCCAAACTGCTTATAGTAATAGCAGCTACTGTATTTTCATCTACCGGACTGTTTCCAATCTGTTTACACACTTTTTTTTGCATATTTTATGGGCTTTTGCAGTTATAGTTAAAATCATCTTCTGTTGGCCCCATGCTGTATTTTGGCACATTAATACACTGTGAGAGAGATGCCTACTGTTCTGAGCCCTTGCTGCCTTCCCTCATGCTGCACAATACCATTTAATTCCTGCATGTAAAGTCTATTTCACATTCTCGACAACATACTCAGCTATTTTTATGCGATAACGCCTTCCTTTATACACTGTTTTTAATTGAAATGCAGGCAATTCATGGTAGTCTGCTCTTTCTGATTTCACAATGCTTTTCCAAGTCTACTGGGACCTTCCTTTGAAAACTAAACACCATTGCTGGACTGATTTGAAACATTAGTCTGCTGTCATTTTCAATTAGCTTTCTACATGAATAGACTCTATGTTGTTCTAAAGGTTCTCCTTGGCTTATCCTGTTATGAGAAATTTGACCCAAGATCAAAGTCAACATTTCCAGGTCTTATTTCCTGTATGCAGTGAGATAGGAAGATAAATGCATTGCATTCAGTGCAGAGATCGTGAAGGTCTTTATGTATCCTTGGCTTTAAACTAAGAAAACAGGTAAAGACACAAAAAGGAAATGCCATGAACTTATATTTATCACAAGATAAGCACCACTGGTATAATTGTTGTCCAAAATCAGAAACTCAATTTTTACCATACTGACCTTTTTATTTTTTGGTATCACTATGGCACAGTACTTACAACTGTTACCTCCCAGCTTGAGAGGTGTTGGTTTAATTCCTGGCTGAGTAGAATTTGCATGTTCCTACCATCTCCCAATGAGTTTTCTCCTGAGTTCTGGTCTCTGAGGTAGCTGACCACTAGTAAATCAAAAAGTCCCACCATACCACGGTTACATATCATCGTATCTTTTTACCACTTTGTCCTGCTGAGAGTCACAGTGGTAAAAGGTTGGGCAGAGCAAGGCTAGTCTTCCTTTTCCCCAGTAATAATATATGTTCAGGCTGTATAATTTGCAGCTGGCCCCAGCCCAGCTCACAAACAATGAATTATTTGTCCACCATGCAAATTAAATGAATGCTTTTAGATCTGAAGGTGCTGATTCTCCTCTACACCCATCTTTGCAATAATCCAATGTGTGTTGGAGATCACAATTATTTGTCCACCATGCAAATTAAATGAATGCTTTTAGATCTGAGGGTGCTGATTCTCCTCTACACCCATCTTTGCAATAGTCCAATGTGTGTTGGAGATCACAAACAGGTGGTGCAAAAATGCAGCACCAATAGACAGTCTGGATGTAACCCTCTTGGAGTAATCTCCACTCTGCTAATGCTTCTTTATATGCTGTTCATGAAAGTTAAAAACAGTTAAAGAGGTAATATGCACTCTAGGAAAGTACTAATCACCAAATTAAACAAATCTGACTTAAATTCAAGTGTGCAAATGCAAATCTTTGCAAATCAAGAGTCATAATATTCTAACAATAGCATTTTTGCCCAGACCTCATCCACCCATGCAGCTTTGTCATTGCAAACTTCTTAAAGTTCCACAGATGCCTCTAGAAATTAACACAAACCTATTAGGTGCTTTTAATAGGTCTGAGTTAATTTCTAGAGCTTTGGGCAAAGTGGTGGCTCTGAGGCTAGAGATCCTCTACCTTCGAGGTTAGAGAGGTTGCTGGTTCGAACCCTGTAAACAGCAGAAGTGACTCTACTCTGTTGGCCCCCTGAGCAAGGGCCCTAACCTGCAATTTGCCCCTGGTATGACGTTCCAGCCCTGCAAGCCGGTCCTCCAACTTGGGGATTGGTGGCAGGATCGGCACTCCAGCCACTGTAAAAAAGCTTAAAATTTTCCAGAGTGCTGCAGATGTGTCACCCATTTCACTCGGGTCCCAATCCAGGTGGTTCGTTGTGTGGTGGGTGCAGCAAAGTGCTATCAGCACATGCTTCCAAATTTTATTAAATGCTTCTAGCACTGAGCAGGGCACTATACAAAACAATTTACAATACACTTTATTTTTGTATAGCCCGAAATCACACAAGAAGTGCCACAATGGGCTTCAACAGGCCATGCCTGTTGACAGCCCCCCAGCCTTGACTCTCTAAGAGGACAAGAAAAAAACTCCCAAAAAAATCCTTGTAGGGAAAAAAAAACATGGAAGAAACCTTGGGAAAGACAGTTCAAAGAGAGACCTCTTTCCTGGTAGGTTGGCCGTGCAGTGGGTGTCAAAAAAAGGGGTCAATACAATACACAGAACAGAACACAAGTAATCCTCATTACAATATAATAGTGCAATAGAAATATTACATGTACAGAGCAGAATTCAGCAGTAGATGATATCACATAATATGATTTGGATTTGTTCAGAGTCCTGGAGACCTTGGCCATCAAGCTGCCTCCTTCTATTGGCCATTCCACAGCTGAGTCAGCGCTGGGCCAGCCATTCTGACGAAAGGACCCCTATACCCAATGATTCCTGCAATCCTTCATCAGAGATGACTTTGCATTAGGCAGGCAAAACAACTTAGAGGGCCGTGGCAACAAATGCCACATTTAAGTACAGAGAAGAGAAACAGAATAGGTAGGGGTTAGTAACAAATTATAACTATCATATTACTTATGTTTTAGTGCTAATGACCAACAACAGAGATGCAGTCTGTACAGTTAATCAACAGCTCTAGTCGGGGTATGCTAAACTGAAGTAGTGAGTCCTCAGCCGGGATTTACAAGCTGAGACTGAAGGGGCATCTCTTATAGTAGCAGGCAGACCATTCCACAGTTTAGGGGCCCTGTAACGAAAAGCATGACCTCCCACTGTTATTTTATTAATCCTTGGAATCATAAGCAGATCGGCATCCTGAGATCTTAATGTGCACTCTGGTTTGTAAGTCATGATAAGTTCAGACAAGTAAGCCAGACCTTGGCCATTTAAGGTTTTACATGTTAAAAGGAGGATTTTGAAATCTCCTCTAAACTTAACAGGGAACCAGTGTAAGGATTTAAGAACTGGAGTTATGTGTTCATATTTTCTTGTTCTTGTAATAATTCTTGCAGCAGCATTTTGGATTAACTGAAAGCTGTATAAAGAACATCCTGTGAACACCGCTTTGCAGTAGTCAATCCTACTAGAAATAAATGCATGAATTAATTTTTCAGAATCCTGCTTATTTAGAAAACGCCTTCATTTCCCAACATTTTTAAGATGGAAGAAACATGATTTAGACAACTTTGTAATATGCGCTTTAAATGACATGCTAGTGTCAAAGATAACTCCTAGAGTGCGGGCTGATTCAGTAAAATTAATTGTGATTCCAACTGAGTTAAATGATGACAGAATATTGTTGCGATTAGCATCATTCCCTCCAATAATAAACATCTCTGTCCCAGTAATGAGCACTGCGGGACACCATATCTTAGTTCTGTGTATAATCATGGAGTACACACTACACAATATCTAAGTATCTTGTCTTAATCCTTGTCCCAAAAACATCATGTGTAATATCTTACTTTTACTTTTTCTCTCAATAGGTGCCTTCTGCACCTGTCATTGTCCACTTATATAGCTGCCACCTTCATGAATCAACATTACCTTTTATTCAATCCTGATAATGTTGCATGGAGGGTCTAATATTTAACATGAGCAGCTGTTGTTACTGTTATTACTCACCACTGGATCATGGGGTTACTGTTGTGTAAAGCGTCAGCTACTTTTTGGTTATGACCTTTATGAAAGCCACTGGTTGGATCTGGTTGCATCTGGTAAAACCTTGAGTAAGCAGACATTGATTCAGAATCCTAATGTAATATGAAAGCACCTAGTTATCCGGAGGAGGACTAGTTCTGCTCTAAGACTCCAACTAACTGCTGAGTTCCTCACTCCTGTCATAATTGGTGGGGTTTACTACTTACATAAAAAGTTTAATTTGTGCCTTTTGCTACAGTATTCACATCCAATATAAATCCAATTGTGATGACCATAATAAACAATATAGTAGATGATGGTTAGGTTATGAAAAATCAAGTTCTGCTGCAAAACCCCCAAAACACGATGAAAGTTAATGGATGGGCACAATCACACATGCACATAATGTAACAGTGTGTCTTCATTCTGTGGGAGGAAACATGAGTCCCTTAAATAAAATTGTACGAAAAAGGGAAGGACACTGACAGTTAATACAGATGACACTTCATGTAGAAATACAAATGACATCCACACCCAGTAAGCCAGCTGAATTATTCTAATACAATCTGAAATTGAAATAAAGTGCTACAGTTCTCAAACTTCATAAGCTGCAGTCGATGTAAGAAGTAAAAGGTAGACATTAACACCAAATGATGAAAGAAAGCTGAATTGATAAACTTAGAGCTAAAAAAGGTGCATGTTAAGGTCAAAAGTAAGAAAAGGACAATCCCTACGCAGAACTGGGAATTTTTAACATTACACACTGACACATCACTTTCATTTATTTATATTCAAAATCATTTGAGTACAAGTAAGTAAAATGTTTTAATATTTTGAAAGGATTTTTATGATATGTTTGCTAACAAAATGCCGCTGTAATTCCATTGAGATTTGCTGAAATGTGCGGAATCATAATTGCTCATTAATCTCCCTTCTTCTGTCTGCTTTGTCTCTCGCAGCCTTGACAGGCATCAGGAGAGAGACTGGAGTGAGACGGATTCTCAGGCAGATCACCGCACTACTGATCAAGCGTTTCCACCGTAGCAGAAGAGACTGGAAAGGGGCCATTGCTAACATTTTGCTACCAGTTCTGTTTGTTACCATGGCGATGGCTCTGTTCACAGTAAAGCCCCTTGTCATCGATTACCCGTCACTGAGGCTCACCCCCCAGTTGTACAACAGCAGCAATCTCTTCTTCAGGTATATCACTTCACTTGACTTACAGGTGATAGCGAGTGAATGAAGCTAGATCAAGCATAAAAAGTTATAAATGACAGATGCAAAGAATTACTTTAATAGAATTGAACTGACTTAATAACAGTCTGGATAGGTAGCTTCTTGGCCCTGTCTGTGTTGTGAGTCCTGATTTGCTTTTTAAACATCTTTGATGTAACCATATTATTCCTGTGACCTTGCATTAAAGTAAAAACACTGTCCCTTTGGCATGGTAACTAGGAAGGGCATCCAGTGATAACAATATCTGCTCCAACAGCCTCAAAATCTGAGGGCCAACCTGGGTGAACCCCCAGAAATGGCCATTAAGTTGTCAGTGAAAAAGAGAAAGAGATGTATATGTTAAATGAACTCATAAAATCAACCACTACAGTGCCACTAACCATATTAATACACCTATCTATCCAGAGGTCACTTTCCCTTGCATCATAATTACTTCTAGCCCCTCAATAACAGTCACAATCTTTTTAAACATATAACCATAGTCTTTGTAGTCCTTGGCAGAAGTACTTTGCTTTTTGTTGGCCCCATGACTTGCAAACTTGGGAAATAGTTTATCAACTCTGTCATTTTTAGTATACTCTGATTTAGCCTTTTTATTCAAAAATCTAATGTATAGTACACAGATAACATTGATCACCTTACCTATACCTGAACTAAATGTCTTTGTTTTGTAATTTAAAGGCAGCTAAACAGGACAAATAAATAGTCTTTAACTCTCTCCAGATGAAATGCAGAAAATAAATCTCAACTAGATATAAATATCTATCCATCTGTCTATCAATGGAGTAGATAAAACTGTGATGCACCGCTGCCTGTCCTAATGCAGCACCCAGCTTCACATGGGACAAGAACTTTTTTTAAGTTGACTAAATGGTGAGACAAGAGCAACCAGATATTTCCAGTATTCAACTTTTCAGTTTTATGTGAGAAAAAAAAGAAACTTTAAAAGATGCTGCGATTACTTTTAAACCAGTTCTTTCCTATGAGTAAGATGAGAGCTTTCCTTAAAGAAAGGCCACAGGAGAACCATTACACCAACAGAAAACATGACATTCTACTGACAGTTTTCCAAAACTGACTAAACTTTGCTTTGAAGTGAAATGGCTTTTATTTGCCAATTCAACTTCAGAGGCATCTGAGGAAATATTAAGGGAATAAACCCACTGAGCACACCAAACAAGCAAAGTTTAGTCTGCAGTATCTAAAGCACCACTCAGCCCAGTTATATTCACTATACTAGCCATCCCCTGCGGCTTTGCCCACGTATTAGTGAAACAGAACAGTGAGGAGAGCCCCGCCCAGCTCTCTACTCCTGATGTCACTCTTCCCCCACCCCCCCGGCCCTCAGCCTCTGTCTCGGATTAGCACGAATATATCCTCCTGCAAGCGAACTATGATCGCAAAATCAACCGAAATGTTCAAGCAAATTATAGAAAAAAAAAGATCTAAATCTGTTAAGTAGTTCTCTTGTTTGCTAACTAAGCCGAGTTAAGGTTACGCCCTGAGGCAGATATGTGAGTGAGTGAGGAGGGCCCCGCCCCCCTCCCCACAGCCTGATGAGTCTCTCTCAGATTCATGCTAATAAATCTAATAAAGCTTTGATACTTAGCGCAATGAGAAAGTCGCAAAATCAACGGAATGTTCAAGCAAATTATAGACAAAAACCCGATCTAAATCCGTTAAGTAGTTCTCTTGTGAAAAGCGGACAGACATACAAACGGATCTAAAAAACTATAAGAAATTTCACGCTTGGTCCATGAAATTTTTAAAAACATTTCTTAGCGAGCACCTATGGGCCAAAGGTAACCTACATTCCAAATTTTAAGTCCCAAGTCTTCATGGTTTGGGAGATTTCGTCATGAGTGAGTCAGTGGTATTTGGCTTTTATATATATAGATACAGTATACACATACATATAATACATATATTTGTCATAAAAATTATAGAAAAACTGTTGGCCTGCCAGGTATGATTAACATGGGTACAGTGTGTGCAAGCCCACTGCTTGCCGTGACAACTGAGTGCAGAGCAGAGGGGAGTTACTTCAATTTTGGTCATATGACAAACCAGCAGTAGACTGTAGATCCTATTTAAAGGAGTGGGAGTTGGTGGAGGTAAGGTAGGGGGTCACAGGTTTTCCTCTGGATTGATAACTTCTGGGCTGTAGAAGAAACAGATAGGTACTGTACATCATGTCCTTGACACCAACTGTAACCTTTTGTGTAGCCACATTCCTGATGGTATAACTGTTTCTATATATCTATCTATCTATCCTGCCTATAAATTGAAGTTTTCCCATTTATGGTTATATAATATTGAAACATGGTAACCTGGCTTGTACTACATGCAGTAAGTACTCAGATTTAAATACAGAGTAAACACAGTGGTATAATCTCAAAAGCAATACAGATTTGTGCTGCTCATTTAGCTCTTTTCTTTTTGCTTAAGAATATTTAAGGGAATCACTAATAAGTAAGTTCAGTAAATATATTGGCTACTTAGTAGATTTTACAAATATTAATAACTCATTTGATGACAACTAGCTTATACTTATGAGAATACAGAAAAATATTCAACAGTTTAATGAAATAATTTTTACTGAAAGCTTATATTGGCCTGCATGTCTTAATGGTAGTGTAGCTTCACGCTGAGCTAATCCCATCTTTAATGTTGCTTTCATTCAGTGGATGTGCTTTGCTGACTTGATTATTGAACTGGGTGCAGACAGAATGATGGCAAAATAAATGGGTAACTCTACAAACATCTCAATTACTTTCATTTTGTTTTCTCTCATTAGTTCTGATGGCTTTGACCAGATAAACATCACGGCAGCTTTATTGAACAAATTTGGTGGAGCGGGCTCTTGTGAAAACATGGCAGCAGGAAAGTGAGTCATGACTTACATCTAATTCTTACTCATTTAATGTTCCCGGCTTCTCTTTGCATCACTACTCAAGTTTTATGTAATTAAATCAATAGCAGAATGACTCATGAGTATTAAAATGCTCCTATTCCTGCATTTATCAATGCTTTGGTAGTCAAAGAACCATGTGGGTGGAGTGGCCTGCTGTTGCCATTTTTTAATGATTTGTTTGGGCATAGACAGATTGAAAAGCAGCAGACCCAAAATATTGAAAAGTCTAAGTGGATGTGATTAATGGCTTAAAACATTTTTCAGTACTTACTGTGTATGTACACATGGACAATCAAAAGAGTGAACACTTCATTGAAGAATGAGCTCCACGAGCTACAATGTTCTGAAAAAATCTATGTTAGTAAATAAATTTCCTGCAAAATATACTTCTGCACTGATTGCCCACATAATGGACTTGATGCATGCTTTCTTAATGTGCCTACATTAATTTCATTATGCAATTACTCATCAGCTTTTTTGTGTTTTCAATCAGAAACTCTTTGGTCATAATATTTTTATAAGATTTGAAAAATTCTTTCTCTATTGTAGTTAAACTTTTATTTTTATGACACTTCATTCTGAATTATCCCCTTTCTGCAGAATATTTGGTTTTATGTAGTGATCGTATGTTAAACTAGCTGTGCTAACCGTCTAAGACGGTTTGAAATCCATGTAATCAACGCAGACCTCAGCGTTTGCAGTGCACTGTGCCATACTTATGTCTCTGTTATGTGCCATTTGGTATGGGCTTAATAAAAGCAGTGTAAATATTTTATGATATGCATCTCTTTGGAATGAAAAATGCAATGTATTTTATTACTAAAAATTCCTGCAATGTGCAATCTTTTGGAGTGACAGAGACATAGCAACTGGATGGACACACAGACAGACACGCAGAGACTTATCTTTTTTTACTAAGGTGGATTAATCTTACATTGCTATAATTTTATTTACATGCTAATATGTTTTTCAAGGAGCCATATGAAAAATGCTAGGCATATAATATGCATTAATTAATCAATATGGTGTTTTTTTTTTATAGTGAATATGCAGCTTGCTTGCAGCATCATGTCAGTACTGATAAATATCACAGTCTTTTGTGTGAATGTACATCAAACAATCAGGAAACAACAAAAAAGGTAATTATTATACGCTGATAAAGGATGAATGCCAAGTGGACTTGAGATATAGATATGTTTAAGTTGGACTCAATGGAGAGAGTAATGTATATATATATTGTGAACATTCAGCCCAACTACAGACAGACGCCAGGACACCCGGAAGTTCATACACATGCTTTTACTTTGTTTTCACAGTGCACAGTCCTTTAAAAGCACACAAAGTGCACAAACCAACAACAATGATGCTCACAGATACTCAGTCCTTTCTTTTCCTTTGTCTTCCGCCGCCTCTAGTCCTTTCCTCGCAAGCTGGGGAAGGTGCTGCATGGGCACCCAGAAACACTCCATGTGTACCTGGATTCTCTTCCGGCCGGCAGCACTTCCAAGTGTGGTGGAAGTGCTGCAGTCCAGGGCCCCAGAATTGTCCATCCACCCCCTGATGGTGGGCTGAGTCCCCAACAGGTAAACCAGGGAGGCTGTCCTCTCATGTTCCAGGGGAGGTATCGTCTCTCACTCGGACCTTCCATTCTCCAGGCATCCTGACTGGGCTAGAATGCCAGTCGTCCATTACTATATATATATATATATATATATACATATACCAGTGAACCCCCGATTCTCTAAAGAATCGCATATCCAAGAATGGCAATCACTTTCTCTTCCGTCCGATCTTTGGAGGGATGAAAAATCATGGAGGGTGGGAGCATCCTGGGAAAGTTTTCATTTAATGAAATAAATATATTTGTAGTAAAATTAACCAATTTATTAAAACTAAAATTGACATTTAATTGTTATATCATTTAAGTCCAAAATGTGTTTGAGTTGCTGCACTCATAAGTAAAAAACTGAAGCGAGCGAAGTGAGTAGGGGGCACAGCCCCCTAATATATACATATACATATGTGTATGTGTGTGTGTGTATATTTATATATATATATATATATATATATATATATGTGTGTGTGTGTATGTATTTTAAAAAGCCTCTGTGTGTAATAGTCATTAAAGGGGAAACACAAGTTACTGTATTGCCCTAGAAGTGAGTCATCTGGAAGCACCATTGCCATGAAAGACTGGGATAGTATGAGTGTAGTCAATATATCATAACAGAGTACCCAGAATTTCACTCAACCATATATTTAGCCAACTGTGCTTTCAAAATTAGGAACAGTAGCTAAAGTTTAAAATTTAGTTTAAGATATTAAATTTTTAATTCATTTTTTGTAATTGAAAGTAATACTCAATTATACTGTACTGTACTGTTAGACAATCTACATTCTATAAATATAAACTAGTTCTCCTTGTCATGAGCACATCTGAGAAACTACTAATTTATTTACCATGCATTGTTTTTTGCAATAATGTGTTGTTATTTTCACATTTATGTATTTAATGTTATGTTGAGGACATCACCATGATATCATTTTGTGGGGTCTTTTCTTTGTGGATCCTACCATTTTGAACAGCAGTTACATGGAGACTGTCTTTCTGAACTAAGATCCTGGATGGCTAATAATTTTCTTGATCTGAATCAAAATAAAACGGAGGTGCTTATAGTGGGTCCATCAGCTAAAGCCCAAATTGGTCTTGGACTTCTCGGCTCTTTCTCTACCTTTTGCAAACCTCAAGTCTGCAATCTTGGTGTTATCTTTGACAGTAACCTCTCTTTTGAGAAACAGGTTAATTCTGTAGTCAAGAGTTGCTTTTTCCAGCTTCGTCTATTAGGTAAGATCAAGCCTTTTTTTATCTTCTAGGGATCTTGAGAAAGCTACTCATGCTTTTGTCTTTTCACGCCTTGATTACTGCAACTCGCTGTATTCCGGAATTAACAAATCCCTGATACACAGGTTACAGTTGGTCCAGAATGCTGCCGCTCACCTTCTGGTTGGGGCAAGAAAGTATGACTCTGTTTCTCCTATTTTAGCTCCTTTACACTGGCTGCCTCTCAGTTTTTGAATTGATTTTAAAATCTTGTTGCTAGTTTTTAAATCTTTACATGGGCTTGCTCCTGCCTATTTATCCGAATTGTGTGTTTTACACCAGCCATCCAGAGTGCTTAGATCTTCTAGTCAATTGTCTCTTGTTGTCCCTCGTACCAAATGTAAAACTAAGGGAGGCAGGGCTTTTGCAGCTGTTGCTCCTCACCTGTCGAACTCTATACCTTATCATATAAAGGAGTCGTCTACAATTGAACTGTTCAAAACAAATACGTTTGTATTGAGTGGAAAGTCTGTTATGTAGAGGGTGAACAAGAAGGGAGACAGGACAGTTCCCTAATGTGCTTCTGTAGTACACACCATCATTTCTGACACATAGCCCCTCAGCCTCACAAACTGCCATCTGCTGGTCAGGTAGTCCATGATCCAGGAGATTGTGGAGGCATCAAGATTCAAAGCTTTGCGCGTTAATGAAACAGAATGATGATAAAAGCACTGGAAAAGTCAAAGAACATTATCCTGGCTGTGGGGTCGGCTTTGTTCAAGTGGGAGTAGGCTCTGTGGAGTGTGTAGATGAAAGCATCCTCCACATCTATATATGTGTCTGATAGGCAAACTGAAGAGAATCCAAATGTTCTGAAACCAATATATACTTTATGATACAAGATTTGTTATTATGATTGGCTGTGCTTTAAACTTGCAATCTGTGAATAGAAACTGGTCCTTAATCTCCTTTTTAAGTGCCATCTATTATCCTGAACAGAAGTCAGCTGGGTGCCAGTAATATTCTGCATCTCTTCCCCAGTGCTTTATGTTCTTGAGCTTAGCGGGTGCCATACCAGGATATTATGCAGCCAGTGAGAATGGGCTCTAATCCTGCATTCCTAGAAGTTAGTGAGAACAAATGGAGGAATCTAAGCTTGCTTTAGGCATCTGATGAAGTAGAGAAGTAGGGACATTAGTGAGTCTATAATAGTTACTCCAAGAAATGTAATGCTGCTCACCCTCTCAAATGCATCCCCTCCAATGTAGATGTTAGTATGGTTTGCCTTCTGTTTTCTGAAGTCAATAACCATCTTTTTCATTTTTGGCATTTTTATTAAGGAATGGGCAGCTGTCAGCAGGTGGACTTCTGCTCTGTAAGCTGTCTCATCATTGTTGATGATCAGGCCTATGATAGTGGCATTAGAGCAGATTTAATGACAGAGCTGAAGCTGAGTTTGACCACAAAATGATAGATTAACAAGGAGTATATAGGTGGGTTGAGCACACTATTCTACAGAGTGCCTGGGTTGAGAGTCAGTGTGGGGATCTTTTGGCTAGGAAGTTTAAAATTTTGTTGTAGAAGGTGGTGCTAAGTTTTAAGCTGATAAGTTTAGTGATCAGCTTTAATGGTACACTATTCTTATGCTAAGCTTAGTTTATAAATTGGACTCTGGCATAGCAGTTTTTATTATCCAGATGTGGTAGAAAATTATGAAGTGCAAGGGAAATATCATCCTCTGCTGAACGGTTGTGACAGTATGCAAATTGAACATGATCAGGACTGTCTAAAATATTCTGGTTAATGTGTCCAAGGATAAGACTTTTAAAGCACTTAATCATGGCTGGAGTGAATGTCAGTAGTCTCTAGTCACTCAGACACTCCGCTTTTGTTTTCTTAGTCACAGTGATAATTGTTGTCCTTTTGAAGCAGGCAGAGACTAAAGATTCTCTAAAGATATCCATGAATATTAAAGATATCAATGAAGGCGTCACCTAATTGGTTTTAACAGTTTTTTAAAACATGCCCTCAAACTTCCTTCCAGGCCACATATCTGATTGACATTAACTCATTGAAAAGTACTCCCCCTGTCATGTACGGAAATAAAGAATGATAAATTATATGGTGCTGCAGGCAATTGAAAGGCAGGCTGCTTGTTTTCGAGATGAAAGCAGGCATAGAAGGCATTATGCTCTTCAGGGAATAAAAAGTAGATGAGATTGGATTAGTTTTTACTTTGTAGTGTTTAAGCATCTCTAGTCTCTGCCAAAGTTTGTGTGAATTATTACAGCTGCTACATTCGGACTATATTTTACTCCTATACGGACGTTTAAGCCACTTTGATTGCTTTTCTGGGTGTGTATCTGTATTTCTTATAAACATGGCCATATCACTGATTCAAAACAAATTGCTGTGTGCTTACAGTAAATTCCTGATCTTCTTAGTTATCAAATGTTTTGTTATTATAAAATAAGTGGATTGTTTTTCTAAGCACACAGTTAGCGATACATTTTCTGATGAATCTCATTTAGACATTTGCATTCTCAACTACATCTAAACATGTTCTAATTTACACAGTCAAAGCAGTCTGGCAGTTTTTCTTCTGTTTCTTTAGTCTAGCACTGATCTGCTTTACTTTTCAGCTTGTCACATTTCAGTTTCTGCTTGTAAGCTGGCAGCGGGAGTATTAAGAGGGGATTGAACCACCCAAGGTGTGATTCAGTAGCAAACAGTACATATTATTGAGATATAGCAATGATCTAGAGTATTTGCACCCTTTGAGGTCAGGTGACATGGCTGAGGATAAACGTTCTTTAAATTTGCTTTGTTTTATTCCCACGGCAACAACAAATAAGTCCTCAAAATGTAAACATTTGTATTTTAGAATAATGTTACATTTGTGTTTGTAATAATGCTGTACATATTGATCAGAACTTTATTCGTGTTGGCTTCCAGAGGAATAAACAACAACCAGAAAAACACCAGAGATCTCCCTCAGAGGAAAAAGTGGACTTTAGATCCAATTTTAACATTTATTTACCTTATAACGTAAAAACTCCTTACTTTTATTCAGCTCAGTCTAAGTCCCACAGAAGATAGTAAAGTCATTTGGCTGTATTGTTGCATCTGGTGTCTTAGCAATTAACCACATTTCAGAGAAACAAAGAATAGAATAGTTTCCACCAAAATAGCTAAAAGGATCATCAGGCCTCAGAATAACAACAAACAAAAAACAGATTAGGACTCACCCCAAGCAGCCAAGCTCCAAACTTAAAATACATGCTTTTCAGCCTGCACAGGCCCAAAATGGGGCTCAGGCTTTGAAAATTCAAAATATTTATGTCCTTAAGGAGAGATGATGATACCTGTGGCTTAAAGGACGAAAACAAGCAAAGTTCCTACTTAAATTAAGAATGCTTTTATACACCTCCGCACTCTCTGAAGAATCTAAGTCCTCAAAAATACATAGGCCAAGGGTGGTCCTTCAGCAGTGATGTCACAGCAGATCTTCTTCTTTGGATTACTCTCACAGAACACAAGAGCTACAGTATATCCAGGCACAAATAACAAAATAAACAAAGCCATGAGTCAATAATTTATAAAGATTTAAAACATGGGGCACATTTTAGGCATGCTTTATAAACCAGCTGCTATTAGCCTATAGTCATTTTATTAGCTATTTTGTTTGAAATATTAAATTACATTAAAATAACCCTCTTACACATTAGATTTAGTGCATTTATAAAGGTTTAGAATATGTTTAACAATAAGCAAACTGTTAATAATTTCTTGCTATAGAATGCTATAATGGTCATATCTACGATTTTCTAGATCTGTCATAGGTAATAAGGCATATCTTTCCCTTCTCAGTAAAGATCAAGGTCTAATCAGAAGCTAGGGAAAGTGATGAAAACACTTACTAAAATCTGCGGGCTTTGATCATGCAAATTCTTTGATACCAAAAGTTTGAGTGCTGCTTGGGGCACAGTGGGGAAGTGAATCTGAAATTCACTAGAAGACCACTTGTGATTCAGATAAATGCCAAGATAAAACTAAGATGATGTTGAGCCAGACTAAATGCACAATATGTTCTTATCTAGCTTTGACATTTTCGGTCTATTGTGTATTTTTAGAATGATTCAGTTAAAAAATAAAAAATGAAACATGTCACCTTGTGGCATTTGTTTAGCGATAAAATGTATTAGATGCATGCTAGAGACAAGTATTAGTGTGTAATATTGTTTTTCTAATAATTTATTGAAAGCAATGACTACAAGTGGCATTTTAAGACTTTTCGTATGAAAGTATTATGGAATTTATTAAATGTGACACTTGGAAACTGGGAGAAGTCCTGCTGTAGCCTAAAAATGCAAACTAAAGCATTTGTAAAATAAGAAGAAAGCTTGTAGCTATTATAAGCAGCAGGGACATAAACAAGTGCTGTCTGCAAAATAAAGAAGCAGTATGGACAGCGTTCTTAAATAAACAAATAAATACACAATTGATGATATACAGTAGGTGCTGACCCAGATTTTAATGATTCAAATGGTTCCTCTCAGAACACCTGAATATTCTTAGTAGTCCTTTACTAACAACCAAGGCCAAGGCATGTTTCGTGTGCTTTCTAAGACCTTTTATCCAGTATAAAAACTCTGTGGTAATCAAATCTTCCCATTCCTGCTCCACTGAAATCTTAGTCTGGTATAATTTATTCTTGTATTTTGCCTTGTCACAGAGCTTTTTGTTGTTCCTGCACTTGGTGAGAAGTTCTATACAAGAACAAAGTATTTTGTAAAATGATAGATTGGCCATCTATCTCTGTGAAGAGGATTACTTGTGTTCAGTTCTGCGTGTTTTATTTATCCAGTTTTTAACACCCATTGCACACCATACCTACCTGGAAGGGGATCTCTCTCTGAATTGCCCTTCCCAAGATTTTTTTGGGAGATCATGGATGGTGGCTGTCAAAAAACAGGGCCTGCTAAAGCTAATTAAGGCATTCCTTGAGTGATTTTGGGCTATACAAGAAATACATTGTAGTTGCTGTTTGTCTTTCAATTAACATATGCATACCTTGAGTAGATTAATTAATTGTAACATACATGGATACACAATCTGCAAAAAAAAATCCACTTCTTGTACTTCTGACCAGCATTACATAGAACTGTGCCGATTGGCAGAACTGACAATGAACCCTAAAGAGCTGTCCGTGGAGATGGACAAAACCCAAAATCCAGGTCAAATTATGTAAAAAATTGTTCATGGAAAAAAGAAAAAAAGTTGCATATTCCATATGTCACTTATTCAGTCATATGCATGCTTTTTTGCTAAAGTATTGTAAAATATGTACTTCCGGAATTATCAGCACACAACATGAACAGGAAACCCAAAGCATCATGGGATTGACTTTTTGAGCTGAAAACCTGTGTCTTCCCCACATTTGTTGTTCAAAAGCCATGTTTTGATTATACAGATTGATAGCTGACATGACACAAGTAATGTGAGTTTGTTTTCTTTTTCCATGAAAAGAAATGAAATAAATAGGCTGTTAGACTGGCAAGAGGCTCGTTGTTGAACATTAAACTTACCAGAGGGAACACATACACTAGTATTGTGGGTGACATATTTGCAAGTGACACAGCAGCTCCTGTTACAGCTTGAAGTGCCTGGTAGGGAATGTGGCTGTCCTCTGTAAAGTAAACTGCAGTCAAGAGCATTGCATAGGTTAGGTGGATGATAGAAGATCAATGGAGGGTTAGAAAAAAAGGCTTTAATCCAGTGGATCGAGACTGTTACTTTAAAATGAGTTCATCAAGAACAGAGGGACTCACTTGGAAACTTATTAAGGGTAAAACATGCACAAACATTAGGTGGTTTTTCTTTTTCTATTTTTTAAAATATTTCATTGAATTTTTTTAAAAGCAAGTGACATTCCGTACAAGCAAGTCAAACTTGCCAAAACTAAGTTCAAGTCAACCCCCACCCTTGAGAAAGAGAGCTAGGCTAACAGCCCGAGTAAAACTTTAAGAGTAGAAAAAAAAGTGGAAGAAAATCCTTTTCCCCAATTTAATGCTTATTCTAAAATGTTATTGATTAGATCAGGCTTTAAAAAACTTTTTGCACAGATTCTCTAAGTGAGAATCTGATTTTTTTCCAATTTCAAATAGTATATAACATCAGTTACCAACTGACTTAAAAGATTTGGGTTAGGATTCTTCCAGTTGAGCAAGATGAGTCTACATGTTAATAGTGAGGTTAAGGCAATCACAGTTTGTTTGTTCTTCTCCACTTTAAGTCCATCTGGGAATACAAACACAGCTGTTAATGGATTAGAAGAGATTGAGATACCAAGGCTGTCTGACAGACATTTGAAGATTTTGGTCCAAAATGATGTTAATTTGGTGTAGGCCCAAAACATAGGGCCCAATGAGGCTGGAACTTGATTGCAATGTTCGCAGGTTGGATCTTGCCCTGGAAACATTTTGGACAATTTAATATGAGAAAGATGTACTCGATAAAAGATTTTAAGTTTAATAATTGTATGCTTTGAGCATATGGAGCTAGAGTGAATTCTGTGCACGGCTGGCTTGCACTGCTTTGCTGAAATGTTGAGTAAGAGGTCCTTTTCCAATGTACTCTGGGATTTTTAAAAGGGTGGTACTTTAAAATGTTTTTATATATTATAGAAATGCTGTCGGTGGGAGGTGAGGAAAATTGGGCAGATTTTGTTTAGCAAAGTTTCTGACTGGGAGGTAGTGAAAGATGTGTTGCTGAAAAGTTAAATTTGGAGTATACTTTTCATAGGATGCGATGATGTTATCTATGTACAAATTTCTTAAGTGATTTAATCCCGTATGTTCCCCAAACATTAAAAACAGCGTAAGTTTGAGAGTGTGGAAAAAGGTGGCTTTTGTGCTGAGGTGCCACAGATAAAAGCTTCTCTATCTTGAAGTACTTCCTACATTGGTTCCATAATCTGAGTGAATGAAGCACAATGGGTTGTTAGTGTATTTGCGATAACTCATATTTATTGGGGTACAAAGCAAGGAATATAAAGAAGTACTGCAGGAATTTATTTCTATTGTGGACCAGGCCTGTGTATGTTCATCTATTTCTGTCAATGTCTAGGGGCCTCATGTATAAACAGTGTGTATGCACAAAAATGTTGCGTACTCCCGTTTCCATGTTCAAATCGCGATGTATAAACTAAACTTGGCATAAAGCCAACTAAATGCTTGGCGTATGCAAGATCTCTGCTCGGTTTTGCAAACTGGTGGCACCCAGCGTCAAAGCAGTGCTTTTGTTCCAGTGTGGTTTCCCTTTCTTTTTTAGATCCACATCCCTGATGCAGCTTTATCATACACATTTAAATTAACTGCATATTGTTTATTAGTTTAAGGCATCTTATTGTAATTAACCTGTAACAATATAATGGTCCACGGAATTGCCAAACTATTCCAAATACCATAGCTGCTTTAGCGTTGTTACTCTCACTGCACCTTCTTTTTCTTATTTCAGCTGCTTAAGTTAGGGGTTACCACAGAGAATCATCTTTTTCCATATTGCTCTCACTGCACCACTCAGTGTATTTATATTTCTATGTCTGAGTGTGGAATCACAGATCTACAGCAGCTGATCGGAAAGAGAATTATCAGTATACAGCATCAAGCACACACTGCCTCAGCCATGCTGCCTATTTGAACTGCTTTCATATGGCAAAAGCTTCAGAGCCTTTCCTGTACGGACCTCACAGTTCAGAAACAGTTTCATCCCAAGAACTATAAATGCATTCAATCAGTCCATCAAGTGCTCCTTATAGAACTGTTTTTACATATAGGTACAATTACCTCACTGTAAACTTGCGATACATTTATAATATTGCACAACCTGAGCCACTTTATAAAGCGCATATTTACATATGATGACAATAGAATTTTTAAGTTGAAATGCAGCAAAATATTTTTATTACATTATACAGATAAAATGTTAACATCATTTAAATAATCTATATTGTTAATAATTAAACATGTGAGGACACGGTGTCGCAGCGCTAGCTAGTTCAGGGATTGTTCCTGCCTCGCACTTTATTCTAACTGGGGATGGCGCGACACTGGAAGGATAGATGGATAGAATAACTAAACATGTACTACAAAGATATTTCAATGTTCCTTAAAAGTTTTGAAGAATCGGCGTTTTAAGCTTGCAGATGGCTTAACATCTATTACAGAACTGATTGTGTGGTGAATGGTTACTTGGAGAAAGATAAGGAAGGACAGAAATTGGAGGTTAGTACGTTTGAAAGAGAAAGTACTGCTGCAATAAATTATTTCATCGAAGGTCGCGCACAGTGCAGCAAGCATCTTGCATGAAGCAGGAACAATCTCTGGATGGGGCACCAGCTTGTCACTATCACTGCGCCACCGTGTTCCCATGTTTAATAACATGCTTTAACTCCGATCATCATGAAAATCATATCAAGTACACATCTCAGTATTTTAATTATTCAGAGAGCTGTAATATCACAAATGTAATGGATTCTGTGTCCCGTCGGAGGAAGAGAAAGTCCGTTTAAGAAGCACGTAGTGATTCAAACATATAGAGCACATAGAAGAACACATACAAAATAAAGCATTTAATGTGCTAATCTAGTTACGATGATATTTGAGAAACTAGTAAATTAAACGATTTAAAGATGAAGTTTATGATGTTCAACTTTAATGACAAAATAGACTACGTGATTAAACTGGAAATTTTGAGATTAAAGTTGACATTTTGAGCTTTTTTCTCACTGTGTCCCTATTTTTTTTTTTTTCTTTTTACCCTAATAAGCTTTCATATGACACTCAGACGGTAAGCTACGATTCGCCTTTTCACAGCGACTTTAATATCTGACAACTTCTTTTTTATTTTGGGCACTGTGCAACTTTGTGAACTTGAGCTTTCGAGTTTCTCCGACACTCTATGTAACTCTATCAACTTCCTTTTGTTGTTTATACCACTGTTTAAACCAACAAATAGTACGTTTTTCCTTGCCTCCACTTGGTATTTGCTGAAATTCTTCTATTTTCCCCCATGCTTTTGCCATTGTCTTTCCACAGAACACTGAGCTTAAGGGCTATTTATATTGATTTGCATATTCAAAGAAGCGTAATTCTGGGAGGAGTTGGGGTGGGGCACCAGGCATGTGCACGTGCGTTACTTTTCACGCTGACCGGGATTTATGGAGCGGAAGTACGTGGAAGTTGGCGTTCGCACAGATCTGGATTTTTTATTTGTGTACGCACATTTCCACTTTTGTCCTTACACCATGTTTTAGTGTGAATTCTACGCACAGTGTTATGCATGAGGCCCCAGGTTATTATAGTTTGTATATTTGCCACCCAGTAATAAAATTGAAAGTTAGGTAGAGCCATGGCACCTTCTGCCTTAGGTCTTTGTAGGGTCACCCTTTGGATACGTGGAGGTTTTGAATTCCAAATAAATGACGTTATGACTGAATCTAACTTATTAAAAAATTATTTATTAATGTATATTGGAATGCTTTGAAATAGAAAAGAAAGCTTAGGAGGGATATTCATCTTGACAATGTTAGTTCTTCCAGCTAAAGTGAGATGAAAGGTAGACCATCTATGCAAGTCTTTCTTAAGTTTTCTACAAGCAGACAGCACAATTTTGTTGATAAAGAGCTTTATGTTTACTTGTGATGATTACCCCTAGGTATTTAAACTGATCTGCGATGATAAAAGGGAAGGTGTCCAATCTAATATTGTGTGCTTGAAAGTTCACTGGAAAGAGCACATTTTTATTCAGATTAATTCTGAGTTCAAAAATCTTTTGAAATGTAGATGTGTGCCTTTATAACTCTAATACTGCATTCATTTTTCTATTACATTTTGGCATACAAGTTCATGTGCTATTTCCTCCATCTCTATTGCTCTACAAACTTTAAATATTTTTGGTATTTATTTATAATCGCCCGATTATGTTTCTTGGCCTAGAACAACCTCAAGAGCAAAAATTAAAGTCCTTGATACAGAAAAGCAAATAAAACAAGTTCCCAATGAAGACAGAGTAAGGAAGTATTTTCTAATTAAATATGTTATTATTCAGTAAGGAGTTATGTATGCATTGTGGCTGGGTGCAGGAATTACAGCTCTACAATCTGGAGAAATTTGGTGCGCCAAATGAGTCATCCCATTGATTATCCAAGTACACATCAAAAGAGAACAAAAAATGTTCTTTGGCATGCACTTCCTGTTATGAAGGAAATCAAAAACCAAAAGAAAATATTCAGGCTGGTTAGCCAGTATTCAGGTCACTGAACTGGCAAAACACCTTCTGATAGGTCGCACATACCAAAAAAGACGCCTCCATTGAGAGGCTCAGGTTTTTATGGAGCCTGGACTGGAAGCAGCAGAGTCAGTTACCTCAATACTGTGGGGAAAGAAGGTGATGACAGTGTTAACAAGAGCACCTCCTCTCATTCTGGTGGGTTACATACCTTGATAGAGCTGTAGCAGTGTGGGTCAGCTCTATGCTCCCTCTTCATTTTTGGGAGCCTCTTGATCACGACACTGACAATAACATAATTGGAGGAGTGTGGCAGATGAGGACAAAACATAAATGACACAAGGGGATGGTGAAAAGGTCAACAGTGCTTTTATTAAAAACAACTCAACAAAAACAAGTGTTCAAGAAGTCTAGTGCTCTAAATTTCAATAAATAAATAATCCATAAAATGAAGGAGTCTGATGGAGGTTAAAAATCCAATAAATAAATCCAATAAAATGAAGTTAAAATAACGCAGTGCAGGTAACTCATTTAAAATCTCCCAAGTCCTGGTGCCTTCCTTTAAAACTGACACCTCTCCGGCTTATCCTATTTGGACCTTGCAGTCCGGAGAGATGTCGACCAACAGGTGCAGACACCCATTTCATCTGCCAATCCCATGGTGTCTGCGGGCAACCCTGAGCCCTGCTCTGCTTTAACTGCTGCTGATCCTGGCTGCATGGGTGCTCTGTATTTCCACTGCTCTCATTGGCTCCACCCGGCAAAAGTACTCCAGAGCATAATGGTCACTCCTGCTCCCAAATTGCTCAACAGGAACGACCCACAGCCCCCTCCTGAGCGATGGCCACACGCTCCTCTTCCAATCTCTTAGACAGCGCTATACCACAAGAGCTTGTGAGGAATGTGTGACAGCATACAAATATACACTGTATTCAACAAACATTTTATAATACATGTTACATGAATACATAGACGCATGTAACTGTATACAATGCTTGTCCATTTCCTCATCGTTGTTTTGTGCTTACAGCCTTAACCGCTAAGCACCCGCCCAGTATTATTGCCTTCTATTGATGGACATGTTACTGTATAACAGCTAGTGCAATATATAGGACAAAATGTCAGTATATATTGTATACCTCTCATTGTAGAGTTTATACATTTCAGTGTGTAGTGAATGTGTTTTATTATCTACTGTATACAGTATGTTTCAGTACACAGTGTGCTTCTGTATACAGTATATGCATTGTTAGGAATGAATTAAGTCCTAAACAGCTCCTCATAATATAGTGTTTCAGAGAGAAAAACATGAGAGAAGTGAGAGTGAGAAAGTAATTAGGCTTCAAAGAGTAATTTTCCACATAATCTTTTTCTCATTCTTTAACTTTTCTTTTCATACTAATCCCTAAAATGTAATGCTTCTGTCAATGCAGCCACAGCAATCCTGAGCCTAACTTATTACAAATCCTTTTTGTTACAAGTGGTGTTATTTTCAAAGGCACTTCGGAAAATCTTTTGTGTGCTCGGCTGTACAATGCTTTTGTTTTCATGACAGCTCCATCAAAGAGGATTAAGATGCAATACCACTGTCAGACAAAAAAGGTTAGGTTAAGGTACTTTAGGAAAATTTGAGAGAAAATCATCATGCACAATTTAAAGTCATATCATTGAATGTATATTGCCAGGCGATTACATGTGAAAATCATTTTCAGTAACGTCATTTTGTTTTTGTATAGTGCACTTGTTAGGAATTTAGCCCAAAGCCCTGTCTGGGTTCTAATTAAAGACAGTAGCGACACGTTACAAGAAGGATAGACTAACAGTGACAATACAAAGATAGCTAACATAATAATTTAATTATAAGGCACATAAACAACAGATATTCAAAGGTCACAATACAACATTCAGATGTTCAAAGGCACACACACAAACATACTGAAAGCGCAGGATCCTTCATTCATCTTGGACAGCGCTACTGTAAACGTTCCCTTCACCAATAGACACAGCCACAGTAGCGCCATTCCATGGACAGAACAATGATGCAGCTGGGACTTATCAACATGTCACATGACACTTCAGGTACCAGATTATGTTTTTTCTTAATTTTTTTTTACAATATGGAAGAACATCATCATCTATCACACAGCTGCCCTGCTTCTTCTCCCTGCACTGGTGAGAGTGCCTCTATATGTTGTGGAGTTTTTCCATGGGATAAACATTGAAGATGATCCCAAGTTATTTTGGCAAGTGTCACCATGGCGAATTGGTATAGCTGCTGTTAAGTGGTTTGTTGTCTGTTGATGCCCTACAAACATTTTGAGAAGTTTATTGCAAACACATAGCAAGTTACTACAGCCTAAAATATGAGGTCTTAAGATAATCTTGTTTAACCTTTGTTGCGTATAGAAACTTTGCAGTGTGCCTACAGGTAAAGGGTGTTTTGCATTTGCTTCTCTACTGTTGAGAAGACACCTAACATATACCAAGAAGACTGCTGAAGTAATGAACAATCAAAATGCTTCTTAATGTTCTGGATCCAAACAGTCATGAAGAGTTGTGAAGGACACACCCTCATAACCTCTAATAAGAAATAAGGACAAAGAGCATCGAGACTGGAGGGAAGACTTTGAGGTAGGAAGCAGCACGCAGCTGGTCAGCAAGGATGCCATCCGGTGGTCCCCTGGCCAGCTTAATGCTGCAGTAATTCTCCACTGATTGAGGCTCCACCAGGGATACTAGCAATTAAGGGAGGAACCAGTTATGAATAGAATCTGTTTCAGTTGTGAAGAGTTTGGCATATTACCTGCTTGCAAAGAGTTTTACTCTTGCTGAGTCAATATAGGTGAAGAGCTGTACTGTTGTTGGTTTCATGGACTTCTAGAAAGAGGATTATGGTTTTCCGTTAGCACAGGTGGTCATGAGGTTAGCTATGTTGTAAGCTCTAGGAGTGATTTGTATGCAACAAGCAGATGCAATTAGATTATTGTCGGACACATAGAAGAAGCAGAAATGACATATATTCATGGAGGCAAAACAATATGCTTTAAACTCTATTGGTATTGCTGCCATTTCTGATAAACTCCCCATGCATACTGTGATTGAGAAGCACTGTTTCTTTATTTGAAGTAGCCTTAAGAAACTGTAACAAGAATATCGTGAGTTTGCAAAAGGGGTTTCTTGTGTTATTATTTTCTATATGGTCAAATAAAACATTTGTCCAACTCAAAAGCTTTTAATTTTCAACTAAATAAAGATTAAAACAAAAACTTAATCTCCAAAAGTATTAAATGAAAATTACAAATTTCAAACTTTGAAATGTAAAAATGCAAAGTCATAAATTTAAATTCAGAGATATTCTCAAAAAAACATGAAACAAAAAGTAACAAAAAAAGCAATTAAACTAAAGACAATGCCAAACTTTTCCTCCCACAGTCCAAAGACATGCAGGTTAGGTACATTGGCGATTCTAAATTGTCCCTAGCGTGTGCTTGATGTGTGTGTGTGTGCGTGCCCTGCGGTGGGCTGGCGCCCTGCCCGGGGTTTGTTTCCGGCCTTGCGCCCTGTGTTGGCTGGGATTGGCTCCAGCAGACCCTTGTGACCCTGCAGTTAGGATATAGTGGGTTGGATAATGGATGGATGGACAATGCCAAATTCCAGAAAGCAAATCCAGAAAAACCAGAGCCTGAATGGTCAAAAGAACCACAACACTGGCAAAACAGGAAGAGCACAAAAAGAAGTCAAGGAAGACAGGAAGTGCCTTAAGTCAGACTCTAGAGGTAATTCCTGATGATAATACCTGAGAGCCCTACACGACCAATCCTGAGGAAAAAGGACCAGGGCAAAATCACAGAAATGACATAAAACATAAAGAGATGACAGAAGAGAGAGTGGAGTAAGTTCAAAACCACAACAATCTAAAAACAAAATATCAAATCTCGGAGGTGATTCTGGGATGCAGAAAAGCATTAAACTACAAGTGAGCTATTTCAAGGTGTTGTACCCCAGTTTGCTTCTGACAGTAGAAGGATACAACTCATTTAAAATAACAGTGTGTACTACCAGGATGGAAAGTTAGCCCAGCAAAAGACAGTTATAAAGAGAAAAGGAGTAGGAGTTTAAAAAGAGATAACAGAGTCTAGGACAGGCATAACCAAAAAATACTAAGTAAAAAGCCTCACAAAGATCAAACTTCCTAAATTAATTCAGAGCTTAAAAACATACCCTGTGAAATTTTTTGATTTAGAATCCATAATTTTGAAGGCCAGAATTATGGGACTTTCATTTTAAATAACATTTTTACAATGATATTGTATGTGTTCTTCCATGAATAAAATTTAGGCAGGCCACAAAGGCAATGAGGAATGGACCAATAGATGCAATTGAGAACCAAAAACTAGTGGAGGGTCCTAATCATGAAGAAAAATGAGAATTTGATAAAACCAATAAGTGAAGCAAAAATCCAAAATCCCTATTGTTGTGAGTGAGCTCATTCTTAATTTTTTATGCATTTTTCTTTGTCAGTTTATGAAGTTGAGCACTGTTTGTTTTGGTTTTTTTTTTTTTTTTGGGCGAGGGTTTCTGGAGCCCTAGATTTTTCATTAGTTTTAAGATTGAAAGCTTAGTTTTGTTTTTATGAATGATTTTGTACCATTTTTGATACCATTTTGATAATCCCATCATTAATTTAGCTTCATGTTGTTAGGAGTTGTGTCCTCAGGGATTGTGAACCACTGGTAACAATGTGACAGGTTTAATGGACATCCTTTTGGGCAATTCTTCATTCGAGATTGCAGATTCCAAAAGCTTTTTTGTCAAGCGTCTTTTTGTTTAAAACAACCCTTTTTCTAAACTACTTTATTGGTCTCGACTTGCACCTGAATTTTTGACCAAGATTTTTTATTGTCATTTTGGTATTGATAACGCTGCTGTTGTCTTCTTGGTTTTGACCCCTTTGTCACACATTTTCACCAATCTCCTTTACCATATTTTCTGTACTAGAAAGTGAAAAGGAAAAGCACTTGCTAAAAAGATCATATTCACAAACTTGGACAATCAATACATGGCACCACTTAATTTAATGTAACAACAAAGATGAAACGTGTTATGTCTTCCTTGATGCATACCTTAGCAATGGCTTTTAACTTTAAAGTGTCTTTAAATATTGATGAAATAAAGTTGCCTATGTTAGGACAACACAAAGCAGGAAAATAATCCTTCTATATAAAAGCGGTCGGGATTGTCCTTCCATCCCGTGAGTGCTACGCAGGCGCGGAGTTTCACACACGCCCCGTTCATTTTGCAATGCACGATGGGATTTGTAGTTTTGTTTTTCCAGGTAAAAGATGATTTTCTACTCCAGACTGTGCAAGTAGCACAGAGTTTCACACACGCCCCGTCCATTTTGCAATGCACGATGGGATTTGTAGTTTCGTTTTTCCAGGTAAAAGATGATTTTCTACTCCAGACTGTGCGATATCTTCTTCTTCTTTCTTACTATATAAAAGTGGTCGGGATTGTCCTCCCGTCCCGTGAGTGGAAAGCGTAGCGGTATTCCGCTTATCACAGACTTACTACTTGCAGCTTGCGGTACGAAGCGACATGATGTGAGCAGAGTTCTGGTGCTCCCATCGTTCCCTTGCTTTTGTGCGCGATACGCTGGAAAAATAGACAAAATTATGTCTCTGGAAATAATTAATGTTGATGGAGTACAAATGCCTCACCGCGTAGTAAATATCAGGGGGGTTCAAAAGGGCGACCTCAATATACAAAAAAAGTTTACATTTTATCACAAAAATAACAGAAACTACGAGTATTAAAGTAATACCGCTCAAATGCAATATCACCAAATTAATGAGTTTGTATAAAATATCAAATTGATCTACATATTGAATTGCCTTAAGAAGTGGTCAACTTAAAAGTCGGTCACCTTAAAAAGCGGGTCAGCCTAGTTATAAAACTAAAAACAGCAATGCTTAGAACTTCAGAAAAAAAAAACTAAGAATATCTGAAACAAAAATATTTCAAGCCAGGAAAGATTTAACAAAATCATAACAACATGTTGTGCTGCCATCAGTCATGTGATCGCAATGGGGAGACAGCAACAAGGCCACACCCATCCAAAAACACTCAAAATGGTAGAAGCCATGTTCAAAACTAAAGCACCCAAAATAGCGGTGATGTGACATCACCAAACAAAAAGATAAATAATAACAATAGAATCTGAATGAGCATAAAAGCACAAAATATCCATGGATATCCAAATCTAATTTATAACAACATGGAAGATAGAACTGTCTACACCTCACTTTATTTTAGTTAACAAGTTGTGGTATCTGGGCGGTAAGTGATCGTTGATTCAGTGTTACTTAAATCCTTTTATTGGACTATAACTGTAGCAAAAGATGTACACAAATTCCATAAATGTTGTCCTTAACATGTTTAAGAAGAACAAAACTCTTAAATTATTAAAAGATTGGGTTGTGGTCCTCTGTTTTTTTGATTTATGTAAAGAGAGAGACTGTCATTAAGGATCATAAGTCCTCATAAATAAGATCATAAAGATCATAAGAACTCAGAAATATTGATTCTAAAAGAATGTCCCTACACAACCAGCTCAAAAATATTTGCCTTAGAAAATTTAAGACAGAAAAATTAAGTTATGATTGACAGATGAAATAGTGTGAATTTAATTAGGGAGACAACGTTTTGAAATTCATTCCAAACAATCCCCATAAACTCCTGAAACACTGGAAGGGTATTGCTTTAAGTGAGGAAAGAGTCAGCCTTGTCAACTACAAGCCGTAAATCCAGAATGTATGACAGATTTCTTAAAAGAATGAGATGAAATGGACCCTTTCTACAGTGAAATGGACTCACTCACAGACAGTGAAACAGCAGAATACAAGATCACAGTACTACGAGACACAACATCACGAAAGTAAGCTCAAAAACATAAGCTGAGAACAATAAGGTGGTCTTTTTCTCCTTACCTATTGTGGAAAATCAGCCCCAGACACACACAAGCACAGTAACACAGGTGCCAGGTTTCCTTTTGCACACAATGAACTCAATTATGGCTTAGTTTCTTTCTTTCTTTCTTTCTTTCTTCTACCATTACCGCCTTCACTCCTCCACACAAGCTCTGTCCTCCACTGCTTGACTCTGGCTCCCTGAATAGAGTGAGGCGGCCCCTTTTATCTTGCCCCCGAAAGCGCTCAGGAACCCTCTGATGATCATCCGGCAGCACTTCTGGGAGTGGCGGAAGTGCTGCAGTCCAGGGCTCTGCCACTGTCCAGGTGCCCTTTGGTGGCAGCCACAGGCCCCAGCAGGGTTGAGCTTCTAAACTCCAATCCTGTGGCCCCGATACAAACCAGGGGAGCTGCCCTCTCTTGTCATGGGGAAGGTATCGTCTTTCTCCCAGTTCTTCCATAAAGGTGTCTCGGCTGGCTAAAGGCTCCAGCCGTCTGTCACACTACAGTATTAAGACCCATCTTGCCAAACATAAGGTAATGCTGTTGTAAACATCTATGTCCGTCCATATAGAATCCACAAAGCAGAGTGTGTTGCAGTTAAAATAGAAGTTAAAATAAGTGGTAGAACTTGAAGTAACTGGAAAATTGAAAAGTGACTGGTGCCTAAAACATTTCATGGTACCTCAGCCTGGTGTGTTTTATATTGACGTTAGGCAGTTAAATTGGATTTTAAAGTTTGATTTGTTTTTTAGAAAATCCTAAGTAAGCATTTTTTGAGATTCTCTGAAAAAGGGTATTGGCAGGTACAGGTAGTCGTCGACTTACAACCTATGTGTTTTACGACCATTCGACTTACGACTGCTACCGCATCTCATGGGAAAATGACAGTTTTCGCCACGCTAGCTCTGTATGGTCATTCATCTCAATCTTAGATTATTACCTGCAGCGGATTCAACAACGTTCAGTTGCATTTGTCCTACAATTATAGGAAAAAAGGAAATTGACGTCAACACAAACATGAAGGTGATCAAGCAGTATGAGGGAAGAAAGAAAATGAATGCAATCACATTTGACTTTAAGTCATCCTATTGTAAATGATTGGTATTGGTGCACTCTGGCTTTGAATCCGGTTAACCTCTGATGCTTCTATATTATGACTCATGGTGTGCTGCTTTATGTGAACTGCTACGAAGGGGTAAAGAAACCACACTGAACTCCTTTATCTACTAATGTTTATTATTAACAGGCTGAAATGTTAAAACAGAAAACATAAGAGTGCTCAAACTCTGCTGGTAGAACTCCTTCACTCACAGTTAACACAATGAACACTGGGAGAGGCTCACGCTTATGACAGAACTTAACACAGACAAGGAAAGGATTCATGAAGCTGTTAAAGGTCTCATGCCTGCAACAGTAAGAATGAAACTAATAAAATAAAAAAATACTTTACACAAAAAAAGATAGAAAATCTACACAATGTACTAAAAATGGTTATAACAAAATGATATAAAGCAAACAATATGACTTAAGGAACTTATTATACAGTACTATACATATGATCAGGTATGAATACAAATACCGGTCTGTCTTATGTCCAGATCAATTTATGACCAGTCCGTCAGAACTGAACTTGGTCGTATGTCGTCGACTACCTGTACTACCAGACCAGTCTGATTATTAGATGTCAGCTTTACTCCACATGGAGTGTTTGAATTTGCCAGATTCTCATTTGGGTTTCATGGGGCTCCTTTGACATTTTAGCTTACAACTGACCAAATTTTAAAACTGCATTTGGAATATTTATTTGCTTACCTGTAGATAACAAAGTCATATTCAACAGTAACAGGCTGTATTTGACAATATTAAGGAGGCAGTTTTAACATCCTAAAGGTACAGTATGACTAAAATGCAACTGGGAATGATTTCAGTAGCTAGTCCAAGTCTGAGTAAATTACAACCTATTTCTGCTCTGAGACTTCTTTCTTTGAAATACAATAGGAAAAATAAGTTTCATTTTCAGAATCTTTATTACCTGAAGGGTTGAGGGACAGATTAAAAGGGGAAACAGACATTTTTATATAAAAGAAAGGAATGCAGCAAATAATAAGCCATCTGTTCTATTCTAATAACAAGAAGATTTATAACAGGGCCATTCTACGGAGTTTAGGCATTTTAAGCACTCTATTAAAACATACCCTAGTAACTGCCATATCCACTTTATACTCAACAAGAAAAGGAACACTGAATGTTTTTAAAAATTTTTGTTCATAATTCTGTTTTGCTGGTCAAGGTTAGGCAGTGCAATCCATTGATAAGCTATGAATAGTCCAGTACTATTTGCTGTGAAGGAAAAAATGGCTTCTTTTGTGTTGCCACAGTAATATGAGAAAAAAGGAAGTACATCTTGTGCCAGGAATGCTTTGACTACAACACTTTATGCTGTTCAGATTGTGGTTGCAGGACAGTTTTTGCTCTAAACCCTCCATCAAAACATGAGGAAGATTGCAGTGTCTGGTGGAAGCTGCTTTATTTGAAAAGGCCATTAAAGCAGCTGTATGTATGATTCGTTCACTTTATGGGAAGAAAGTCAACATAGATAGATAGATAGATAGAACTTTACTTGTCCCCAGGAGGAAGTTTGTTTTTTTACTGAAATATAAATAAATAAATAAACATACACTTTGGACTGAACACACACCAGAATGACTATAAAGCAAAATAATTAAAAAGAAAGAAAACTTTTGAATTGGCTGTGACAGTCCCGGTGTGGCATTACGCAGACATATTGCAGTGGTATAAAGAAGCCCCCGTAGCATTTCCTGACACACTTCTGTTGAATAATTTGTGGCTGAAAGTCCTCAGTGTTAGTGTGTCAGAGAGAGGATGTGCAGCATTATTTATAATGGCACTCAGTTTTGTTTTCATTCTCTCCTTCACTGCAACCTCCAGTGGGAACAGAGAGCGTCCTATAACTGAGCATGCCCTTTTAATTAGTTTGTTAATTTGGTGAGCATCTCTTGAAATAATGTTACCAGCCCAGCACACCACACAGCGTAGAGAATCACACTGGTCATCAGGGAGTTGTAGAAGATGTGAAAGGTGTCATTTCCCTCATTAAAGAAACTCAGTCATCTAAGGAAAAAGAGCCTGCTCTGCCATTTCTTCTAAAGTCACACTGTATTCCAAGACCCATTCAAACTTTCAGCAAAAATATGCTGTGCCTCACCTGTGCGATATTATTTAACATGTCGGCCCTGTGCACAGTTCTCATGCTGTTATGCAAGTCAGTCTGAACGATGCAAAATAAAGGTACACCACTGAGGGTTTTTGGTCCAAGCTGCTTCACTTTCTGGGTATCTGTATTTAGTTCACACAGTCAATTTTTTCTCAATCAATATCTCTCAGTCTGTTCTGGAAAACATGGAAGGTTGCTTGACTGAAATATTTATAAATAAAAAAGTCAAACTTTTAAAAATCAGCTTTATTTCAGTTTCTTGTATTTTTTTCAGACACAGTAAATCTTTGATAGCTAAAAGTTGTTTATGTATTTATGCTATAATTGTAGCTAAGAGAATTTTAAATGCTTAAGCTTCAGGTGCCCCTAACCCTGGTTACAGGGCACAGAAGCGACTTTAGTTCACATTGCTTAAACTTTTAGGGTGTCTGCTGTATGAAAAGTGTTTTAAAAAAATAATAATACAAAATCAATATAGTGCAATTGAATTAAAAAATAATAGTTAAAATAAAAATTAAAAGGTTATTAATGTATCATGCAGGCTGGCCGTAAATGGAAAAGTTAAGGATATTTCATCCTAAATATATTTACCTATATACTCGCATTTAAGTTCTCCCACAGATAAGTAGGGGCTTGATTTTACCTTATAATTTCCAGTATTTTATAATGTCATTCGTATAAGTCGAATGTGGTAAACTCACTCTATTGATCCAAAAGATTATGATATAATCTAACCACGGAGCACACTGCCTTTTCTTTTCTATGTATTATGCCTACGTGACCACATGGTAATACCCAAGTTATTCCAAAGCGACGTTTGCACTATTTTGTGTTTTTTGTATGTCACACCCACATACACCTTTATCATCAGAGCATCCCTTATCTACGATGGAGCGTTCGATCAGAAGAAAATATGAAGCTGGTTTTAAATTCAAAGTCGTTGAAGTGGAGAAAGAAATTGGTAACTGCGCTGCTGCAACAAAAATCGATGTGTCTGAGAAACTGGTGCGAGATTGGAGGAGGCAAGAAGATGTAAAAAAGAATAAAAATTTAAGTGTCGTATTTTTGAATGGGCGTATAAGTTGGGGTCTGATTTTATGATCGATTTTGTGGGTTTCAATACCCGACGTATACGCGAGTATATATAGTAATAAAAAAATAATAATAATTTAAAACACTATTAACATGTATGACATAAATTAATTTTTGTAATTAAAATTATTTTCGGATAGGTGTAATCAAGAAAATGAAAGCATTTTTTAGTGCTTGTGGTCACTGTAAAGGACAACATTTATTAAAATTTTTATTTACAGAAATAATCTCATAAAACCTAAAAATATGCTATCTATATACTAATACAATAAATAATAACAATTTTACCTATGTACAATTAAAATACAATAGAAATGAAAACGTAATAAAAATATCTACATGCAGTGGATGATATGTAACAAAAAAGGTGAACCGATGAAAAGGCAATCGCAGTGCTAACATGAATGCTCTCACAGCTTTTCACAGATACAGGAAAGCTTCAAACCTGCGCATATTATTTAAGAACACTCACCCACAACAAGTGGAATTATGAGATTTGATTAGATACTCTTTATTAATCCCATGGGGAAATTCAAAAGCATACAATAGTAGAAACATACAAAAGAAGAAGACAGACTCACAGGACAAATACTGCAGCCAATCAATCAATCAATCAATCAATCAATCAATCAATCAATCAATCAATCAATCAATCGATGAGTAAATAAATAAATACAAATAAAATTAACAAGTACATCAGGTGGAAGTATTAAATTGCCTGATAGCAGTGGGCAAATAAAAACCCCAGAGGCACTTTTTTGCATACTTTGTAGTTAAAAGTGCCCCAAGAGGGCACCTCCTGGAGGGGATTTTTGCAGAAGCTGTTGTGGAAAAGAGGGTGATGGCATCCAATTTTCCCATCAACCTCTTTTCCACAACAGCTTATGATATCGGCCACAGAAAATCTTTGACCATGAAATTCACATTAGAAGAACAGAGGCAGTGACCTTATGGGACAAAGCAAACATTTGTTACCTTTACAGCCCCTAAAAATCTCACATACTTGAAAACTGCAACACAGTTAGATGCCAGAGAAACCAGTTGGTCTCTGATCTTCAGCTGCTTTAATTTTGTTACTTCTAACCAAGCAGTGGAAAAGAATCAAAAGGCTAATGCTTTTCTTGAGGCAATTTGAGGAAAAGAATAAAATTCATGAGCCTGAACCCATAATTTTCCATAAAAGATGCAATAAGGTGTTAGGTTGCGTTCACAGTTTATTTGTTAGCTGGACACACTGGTATTCTAAGAATAGCCAACCTAATTAAACCTCAACTTTGGTGGCCAAACATGAATAAGGAAATAAAGAATTATATTGCAGCATATGACAAGTGTAGTAGTAACGAGTCCCTGGCTGCTTGTTGTATTGGATTGTTACAGCCCTTGCCGCCTCTTAATAGGCCATGGAAGGAAATATTGTTCGATTCTATTATCGATTTACCTCCTTTGCGAGTTTACATGACCATTTCAGTTATAGCTTTTCCATGAACACTTATTTTATTTCCCAATTTATACCTTGAATTTGGAAATACTTTTGTGCAAAGATGGGAATTTTCTTGAACTTCATCTCTGGGTATTGCCCAGAGTATAATTGGAATGCATTATTTAGGATCGTGAGAAATTTCTACATTATACAGTAAACTCTTTGCATCTGCTTGTGGAATTTTTTTGAAAATTACAGCAAGAACAAGCTCCACTTTTGAATATCTTCATGGTTATAGCTGAAACCTGTTTTTTAAGGATCTGAAAGAAAAGTGGACCTTACAAATAGCTGGAACCACTGTTAAACAATTTGTCAGCCATAAATGGAGACATGTGTGCCATTCATCTGAAGATTCTTTCACACAAACTGGACCCATGGTATATCATTCTGATCAGGCCATTAACAAAGTTGGGCTGGTCCTGTATAGGTTGGGTATTCCAGGCCATTTGGAATTTATGCCACCTTCCAAAATAAAATCAATTCTGTCAAGAGTGCTGTCTAGAAATGTCACTCATCCACCACCTGTGGAGGTAAAATTTGATTTAGAATCTAGTCTTTTCTGGATTCTAAATTTCAGGGCACATGTGCTTACTATTTGGTTAAGTGGTGTGGTTATGGGTCAAAAGAGTGATCTTAGATCTCTTGGGTAAGGATAATCAGGCTCTTGTCATTGACCTAACTTTCTTCAAAAATCTTTTGGACACGTTGTGAGACCCGGATCCAAACACCACCAGACTAACACCAGCACTTTATTAACCACACATTTATTAAACCGTTCTGCACAGCACACAGTGCCCCCAGCACCAATCACCCTCCACAGGCCTTTCTCTTACTGTCCGTGGGCTGCCTTTCCTCTCCTCACAGGAGCTTCGTCCTGCTCCCACTCCGGACTCTTGCTCCCTAACTGGAGTGAGGTGGCCCCTTTTATTTCCACCCAGATGTGCTCCAGATGCATGACGTCGTCCTTCCGGCAGCACTTCCTGGTGTGGCGGAAGTGCTGCTCTTGCCCCTGGAAGCACTCCGGGCATCGCTGGAAGGGTCTTCCTTCACCTTCCCAGGTGTGGCGGAAGTGCAGAGCTCCCAGGCTTTAGGAGACTTGGGGCACCCCCTGGCAGAAGCCACGGGCCCCCTCGGGGTTTGTACCTCCTTGCTCCATCCCCATGGTCCTTTGCTTATCCAGGGCTGTTGCCCCCTCATGGGTCTGACCCCCAGCCTCCTGTGACTACATTTAGAACTGATGCCTTTGGAGGGGGCTATGTGATGAATGTCAATGTTTGACCCTCTTGGTGTAATTTGGAAGTTTCTTGGAATTGTTTCTATGCAAGAGAATTGATACTTGCATCAGTGCTCATGCAAACATTCAATGATGATTGTTTCACTAAAAAGGTTTAGAAATGAAAAAACTTTGGTTTTCTGTCAGGCTCCAAAGATATGAACTGCACGTCAGGCTGATTGGTCACTTTATATTTCTGGAAAAACAGCTATAGAACTGGCAAACAGGGAAGAAGGTTGAGTTTTTAATTATTAATTAATTCAGTTTCTTTGTGTAATGAGTAATGCTGCCCTCTCAGACTGATTCCCATCTTATTTAACATACGAGAAAAATAATTTGATCAATACCATGATGGTTGCATTTACTCAGGACTGGAGTTTGTATCATAAACATGCCTATTCTCTCCTTACCTCTCAACTCCAAGCATTTAAATCTCTTAAAGAGGGTATTCTTACAAACACACTCCTTTCCTTCCCCATGTTTCTCCAGCGTAAACCCATAAAACATTCCCTAAAGCTCATGTGTTTAACACTCTTTGCTTTTAAAAAGCCTAATGAAATGACTTCCTTCATTGCGAAGAATGCCTCCATAATACTGGGCATCACACCTATAAACTGTTAATTATACAGTAAGTAATGTCTGTACATAAGGCAGGCATTCTCCATAGTGCAGAACACTCTAACACCTTAATTTGCTAATTTGAACCATCCTTGCTCTGTCTTCTTAGGGACTTCTTATGTAATTTGACATAGGGCTCAGTGCCAAAGGGTAGGGTAAACAGCCTACACCCGTCGAACATTGTTTTCATACTAACTTAAATCATAATCTGTATAATTGCATGCAGTATGCTTTAATTTTTGAGATTTATATTACGGCAAGGACAATCATTCATTTTTATTATATTTGAATAGGAATCTCAAAATGCAATGGACGTTGCAATTTGTAACCACAAGGGGGTTTCACAGAACCCTATACTGCAGGCACAGCAATACCCAAAACAGATCCAGATTTAAATAAAGGATTTTATTTGCCACAACCCCCTTTTTCATAAGCATAACAACCAAATAAATGAATTCACAAATCTCTCCTTCCTCCTCCAAGAGTGTTGTTTGCTGACTCCCAACTCTGACTCGATTCCAATGAGGCGGTGGGTTCTATTTTAAAGTCAACCCAGGAACTGCTTCTGGTTTCCTGTCCAAGTTCTCTGAAGCACTATTGGGTTGTGCAGAAACCAGGGCACTCCTCCCTGGCAGTGCCCTCTGGTGGTCCCTAAAGATCCTGACAGGGCTGTGTGTCGGATCTCAAATTCCCAAGCCACCCTGTGGGTGTCTTAAACTGGTCCCGCCTTGGCGAACAATGCCACCTGTCATGTGTGGGAATAAACTGCTCAAGTGAGCCAGTTTGCCCAATACTTCCATTATGGCTTCATGGCCAGTTATGACATCTTCCTTTTATCCCAGTCACAATAACTGTCCTTCCTTCCAGGCACCTACAAACCAAATAACAGATTATGTATAAAAAATAAACATGCAAGCTCCACACAGAGAGGACCCAAGATGAGAATCCATGTCTCCTTATTGCAAGGCAGCAGAGCTTCCACTGCACCACCACACCTCCCCAACTGAGCAAATAAAATGATCTCTTGCAATCTGCATTTAAACAAAAATTGTAATGTGTTTTTTAGGACATTATAGGACACATTTTCTACTGTACATACATTAGCTATTCCACAAAAATTGCATGGCCTGAATGGTAAGGATCACTGTTTGTTGCAAGTGAACTTTATCTTGACTATCAGTTTTTTGATAATCAGAGATCTGACCAAAAGAGAGAACAATCTGCAAAAGAGAGACAGAAAACACAGCAGCTAGAATGCAGCAGCTAACTTTAAATGCATGTAGTTGTGAGAAAAAACAACTTCTTCATAAAATTTAAGCAATTTCAATCCTTGACACAATCAGGAAATTTTAATTGATTATCATCCTGGATTTATAAATATAAGGGGAATTAGATAGATAGATAGATAGATAGATAGATAGATAGATAGATAGATAGATAGATAGATAGATAGATAGATACTTAATTAATCCCAAGGGGAAATTCACATAATCCAGCAGCAGTATACTGATAAAAAAAAAAAAAAAAAAAAATTAAATTAAATAGTAATAAAAATGCATGTAAAAGCAGACAATAAATTGAGTAATGTTAGCATTTACTCCCCCGGGTGGAATTGAAGAGTCACATAGTGTGGGGGAGGAACGATCTCCTCAGTCTGTCAGTGGAGCAGGACAGTGACAAAAGTCTGTCACTGAAGCTACTCCTCTGCCTGGAGATAACACTGTTCAATGGATGCAGTGGATTCTTCATGATTGACAGGAGTTTGCTTAGTGCCCGTCGCTCTGCCACAGATGTTAAACTGTCCAACTTTACTCCTATAATAGAGCCTGCCTTCTTAACAAGTTTATCCAGGCGTGAGGCGTCTTTCATCTTTATGCTGCCTCCCCAGCACAACACCGCGTAGAAGAGGGCACTCGCCACAACTGTCTGGTAGAACATCTGCAGCATCTTATTGCAGATGTTGAAGGACGCCAACCTTCTAAGAAAGTATAGTCGGCTCTGACCTTTCTTACACAGAGCATCAGTATTGGCAGTCCAGTCCAATTTATCATCTAGCTGCACTCCCAGATATTTATAGGTCTGTACCCTCTGCACACAGTCACCTCTGATGATCACAGGTTCCATGAGGGGCCTGGGCCTCCTAAAATCCACCACCAGCTCCTTGGTCTTCCTGGTGTTAAGGTGTAAGTGGTTTGAGTTAATTAATATGAGTACATGGAAGTAGTATATTTTCCTTCCAATATCTTTAACCATCATTTCTGGTTTCTTCAAATCCACATCATGAGAGTTATCAAACTGCAATTTAATTAAATTTCATGCCACACTTTTAGAACATTTATGGGGCATTTTTCTCACATTTTTGTGTGAAACCCAATAATGAAGTACTATCAACATATTTAAGGAAATAAAGCAGATAACTCTTTTTGTGTACTATGGAGAGAATACCACCATACTGAGCTGCTGTATTAAGAAGCTTTAAGAATGACAGAGATAGAAATGATGGTTTTGATTTCTATTAACCTCTAATTCTGCAGATGTGATTAAGTAGTATTAAATAGACGTATTGTATATGCAAAATCTCAACTACATTTTGAGCTTACTGCAGAACCTGAAGGATGTTGCTTAACATATCTAACAGGACATCAACACTCAGTGTTGTTGAGTAGGCTACTGGTGTACATATTTTTATATCTCCTCAAAACAATTCATTAGCATTAAAATTATTTCCTTTGGGTTATTATTCTTAGACATTGGGAGAATCAGTAGTGCCCTGAAAAGATCAGGAACTATTCCAACCTCTATAGACGTTAGAAATGAGTTTTAAAATAAAGCTGTTTGCACTCTCAATATATTTTACACCTGATGCCAACTGTGACATGAACAGTGCCTGCTTTTACACACTTAAATTATGATCTAACAGCATAAACAGTAATCTCCATATCTGCTTCAGCATGAATGTCCATTGCTTTCATAATAGCCTTTTTCTGTTTTAAAATAAAATTATTACTCTAAAACCTTCAGAATAGAAATTCTACAGATCATTTGCAAAAAGAGGCTCCTTTTTAACTTTTACCGAGTATTCATTTCCAGGATGCTTTTATATTACTGCCAGAAATTCATGTAAAAAGGGCAAGGACTACTAAACCTATTATCACTGCAATGAAATGGACACAAGATTGACAGAGAAAACAGGCAAGTGTTTATTTCTGTTGGAAAAAAGGTAGCCGTTACATCAATTATTGTAACTAAAAGCTTAAAGGCTTAAGGGCTTTACTGGATTAAGCAAATGTTTTATGGCAGGCATGTTTTATGATAATTTAATGATAATTAACATAGATAAGATTCATTTTATGCATTTAAAGGCAGACATTTTTCCTTCAGGATGTAAGGTTGATGTAATAATGTGCTGGTAGTGCAGGTGATGAATTAACAAAATGTTGCAAAATAAATTGCATTATGTAATCTATTCACAGAAACGAGGTACTATGCAGGGAAATGGTTTCAATAAAACCCAAAATGTGAATGAAACCCCTTAGTTTTTGGTGATTTCCCCCACCTCCTTGTCAACTAATTAATTTTTTTTACCACCATATATACTCACATATAAGTCGAGTCTTGAAATCCGAAAAATCGATTATAAAATCAGATCCTGACTTATACGCCCGTTCAATTTTTTTTTTTTTTTTTTTTTACATTTTCTTGCTTCCTCCGATCTCACATCAGTTTCTCAGACATATCAAATTTTGTTGCAGCAGCACACTTACCAATCTCTTTCGCCACTTCAATGACTTTTAATTTTTTTTTATATATATATTTTTTATTAATTTTATTGGAATCCATACAAATCAATCAAGTTTTTACACAAAGAAAAACTGAGTTAAGGACAAATCGATCACCACCCCTGAGAGAGAGAGCAAGGCAAACGGTGTGAAAGTTAAGGCTTGTAACCATACCTAAATTAATAAATTCTCTGTATTTTATTAGCTTATTTTAAAACATTACTGATTAGATCCTGCCATGTTTTGAAAAAAGTCTGTACGGATCCTCTAACTGAGTATTTGATTTTTTCCAATTTCAAATAGTATAAAACATTGGTTTCCCACTGACTTAAAAGAGGAGAGTTTGGGTTCTTCCAGTTTATCAGAATAAGTCTGCGTGCCAAAAGTGTAGTGAATGCAATCACAATTTGTTTGTCCTTCTCCACTTTAAACCCATCTGGAAGAACCCCAAACACAGCTGTTAATGGATTAGGAGGGACTGTGACACCAAGGCTCTCTGAAAGGTAATTAAAAATTTTGGTCTAGAATAATATTAATTTGGTGCGGGTCCAGAACATGTGACCCAGTGAGGCTGGGACTTGGTTGCAGCATTCGCAGGTTGGATCTTGCCCTGGAAACATTTTGGAGAGTTTTAGGCGAGACAGATGTGCTCGATATATAATTTTGAGTTGTATAATTGCATGCTTTGCGCATATGGAGCTTGAGTGAATTCTCTGCATTGCTACTTTCCACTCCTTTTCTGATATTTTAATTGAGAGATCTTTCTCCCAGTGTCCTTTTGGATCTTTAAAAGGGAGGGATTGTAAAATGATTTTATATATTGTAGAAATGGTGTCTAAGTCCTTGAGATTGAGCGATATTTTTTCCAGCATGGATGAGGGTGCAAGATGAGGAAAATCTGGAAGGTTCTGTTTAACAAAGTTCCTGATTTGAAGATAGTGAAAGAAATGTGTAGCTGGAATGTTAAATTTGGAATGTAATTGTTCATAGGAAGCAAAGTCGTTGTCTATATAAAGATCTCTAAGCAATTTAATTCCAAATTTTTTCCAGATATTAAAAACTGCATATGTTTGCGAAGGTTGAAAGAGGTGGTTCTCTTGCAGAGGTGCCACAGAATGACTTTTAATTTCAAGCCAGCTTCGTATTTTCTTCTGACCAAATGCTCCATCGTAGATAAGGGATGCTGTTACAATAAAGGTGTATGAGGGTGTGAGACAAAAAACACAAATCAGTGCAAACGTCACTTTGGAATAGTTCGGGTATTACCGTGTGGTCACGTAGGCACAATTGAGAGAGAGAGAGAAGTTAGGAGCATGTGTTGATACAGCGCATTGCCACACCCACACAGAAAAAAAGGCAGTGTGCTCCCTGGTTACTCTCTTAGGTGGGCGCTAGCATATCATAATCTCTTGGACCAATAGCGTGAGTTTTCCACATTCGACTGATATGACCGACATATAAAGTACCAGAAATTATACAATAAAATCAAGTTCCGAATTATCCGTGGGAGAACTTATCAACGTGTATATACTGTAAGCAGAAGTCTGGGAAAGCTAAAGGTTTTGTACAGTTTTAATAAAAATAATGTCATTATATTCTAGTACTTCCTATGCTGACCACTCTAAGGCACCTAATAAAGATTTCATTGAGTGTATTTACTGTAACGATGCTAACAAGTTGTGCCATTCTGAGGATGAGTCACTGACAGTATGAGCTGGCATTCCGTCACACAAATAAGCAAATTCAGTGCCAGCTACAGGAGAGCTTCTAGTTACCAAAGTCTCATATGAATTCCAGGTGGTGCATCAACAGACAGTGACCCTTCTAAGGATAGCAAGTTACCTAAATACATGATTTAAAAGAACTAGAATCCAATCAGCATTCAGTGGTGCTACATTATATACAGTTTGGCACATTATCGTATTAACCTCAGTTTTTGCTATAGCATGTCCTTAGTGCAATCATAATATGGCGTAAACTAGTGATTACCAACTGCCAGTCCACAGACCGTCACTGGTCCATGGAATGTTTTTTGCTAAACCACAAGAAACAGGCCAGTCAAATATTTTAGGCCAGTTTTTCCAAATGGCTAGTCCGCTGTCTTCACTGCTCTTCAATGAAGTGTTAGCAAATGTGAATGCTTGATACCACCTAGAGAAACCCCATTCCTTCCCCACACTGCTTTCTGATTTTATGTTAGTAGTAAATCTGGACACTCGAAAATCCGGGAGGGAACTTCTCACGTGCTCTCTGATTTTCACCGACACGGTCCGCAGTCATACATCTTTCACATGGGTCTCCAACACATCGCTCGCCAAAGGGTTAATGAATCCTACATAAATTTGAAAACTTGATTAGTCAAATTAGGGGTGGGCAATCTTTCCAAAAAATCATATCACGATCCTTTTAACACAAAATCACGATCCACAATCTGAATTGCAATCTATCTTTTCAATGTGGTATAAATAACACTTCATTTTAAACTAGACATTAAGCCCGTTACAATAACGGGCGCTAGAACAGAAGTGCATAAACATTAGTAGGAACAGTCTATATTAAATGGCAAGGGACCTTGTATGTGGCTATAATATGCGTCACTGTATTGTGTGCCTTTAATTTTCTCTCTCAGTAATACTGGTTTGTATTTCCGTAAAAAGCCTGTAATTTTGTCTGACAGTAATACAGTGGAACCTCGGTTCACGACCATAATTCATTCCAAAACTCTGGTTGTAACCTGATTTGGTCGTGAACTGAAGTAATTTCCCCCATAGGATTGTATGTAAATACAATTAATCCATTCCAGACCATATGAACTGTATGTAAATATATATATTTTTAAGTTTTTAAGCACAAATATAGTTAATTATACCATTGAAAGCACAGCATAATAGTAAACTAAATGTAAAAACACTGAATAACACTAAGAAAACCTTGAACAACAGAGAAAACTAACACTGCAAGAGTTTGCGCTATAGTCTTACAACTTAATAAACAACCAAGAAAAGTAACATTGCAACAATGCACGCGCGCGCCTGTGTGTGTGTGTGTGTGTGTGTGTGTGTGTGTGTGTGTGTGTCTCTCTCGCAGGCCTGCGTGCGTGTGTGTGTCTCTCTCGCAGTCCTGCGTGCGTGCGTGTGTGTGTCTGTCTCTCGCGTGTGTGTGTGTCTCTCTTAAGCGTGCGCCTCTGTGTCTGTGTGCATGTGTCTCTCTCGCCTGTGTGTGTCTCTCTCGCCTGTGTATGCGTGTCTGTCTCTCTTGCACCTGTGTGTGTGTGTGTCTGTCTGTCTCGCGCGCACCTGTGTGTGTGTGTCTGTCTGTCTCGCGCGCGCCTGTGTGTGTGTCTGTCGTGCGCACACCTGTGTTGTGTGTGTGTCTGTCTCGCGTGCGCCTGTGTGTGTGTGTGTGTCTGTCGCGCGCGCACCTGTATGTGTGTGTGTGTCTGTCTTGCGCGCGCCTGTGTGTGTCTGTCTGTCTCGCACGTGCCTGTGTGTGTGTCTGTCTCTCGTGCACACGCACCTGTGTGTGTCTCTCTCTCTGCACAGGGAATGCACAGGAAGAGACTGAACACGTGTCGTGTGGCCCCGTGCATGCGCACTTCACCAGAATACATACACACACACGGACACCTGGACGCACACAGGGGTTTTATTAAAGAGGATATCAAACAAAGTTGAATTCAATTGTTCTCTCGTTTGCTAGCTAAGCAGAGTTGAGGAACACGCCCCAAAGCTGGCGAGTGAGTGAGGAAGGCCCTTCCCCTCGGCCCGCGCATTGTTTCTCGGATACGTGCAAATTAATCGGTACCGCAAGCGAACTCTGATACATAGCAAAATGAGAGAATTCGCAAAATCAACTGGAATGTTCAAGCAAATTATGGAGAAAAAAAACCAATCTAAATCCGTTAGGTAGTTCTCTCGTAAAAAATGGACAGACATACAGACAAAAAGACATTGGATTTTATATATTATATATTAGTAAACATTCCAAATAATGTGGAGTTAAAGTCTCAACAGCATTCTCAGCATTTTTGGAGCTTAGTAGAGCCAGATAACTATAAGAATCTTCAGCATGCAGCTTTGAAAATGTCTGTTTTGTTTGGGTCTACATCCATCTGTGAGTCTGCCTTTTTCTGACATGAATGTCATGAAATCAAAGTTCAGAACAAGACTGACAGATGACCATTTAAATGACTCCATAAGAGTGAACCTAAGTGGATCCACTCCACCATACACCCCTCTTGTTGACTCCATGCAGTGCCAGTCATCTGACCTACTAGAAAACACATCACACTTGCAACTGGAGATGTGAATAAATTGAAACAGCGACATGTAAAAAAATGACAAATGAATAAGTAATATCTGTGTTTTCGTAATTGCATTGTTTTGTTTTGACAGCATTAATTTTTTAATCCAATAGTGTGAGATACACTAAAAATGCATACAGACATACAAAATGCACTTGCAGGTGAACTAAATATTTTTTGTGATGTTTTAATGCAAAGTGTAAGTTGTGGACATCAACATTTTGTAAATGTTCAGGCAAAACAAACTTATTCAGTTTGTTTGGGTTGAAAGAAGCTATGAGAATAAACATTAGAAAACATAAGTAGCTCTTGGCCATTTTTATTCTATAAAAGTAGCTCTCAGGGGAATAAAGGTTGGAGACCCCTGTTCTATTGGTTGAGTCAAAAAGGTTGACAATGGCTAGTGTAAACAACATGAATCCGTATTTTGGGTCAACAGTACAGTGGTGGCGATAGTGTAATGGTGTAGGTAATGTTTTTTTTTGGTAAGCTATGCTTGAACATCTTTTGAATACCTCAGCATGCTTAAGCATTGGTGCTGATTATATACAACTCTTTTTACCACAGTCTGCTCTTTTTAAATTACATACTTTTAACAGGATAATGCACCATGTCACAAAGCATGCATCATCACCAAGCTGATACCATCTGTTTAAGCCACTTCTTCTGCACAGTCATTAACACTAGCACAGGAATCTTCTTGTCACTTGAGTTGCAGTCTGCCATCTATGAAAGCAATTTCAGCCCATGATATTATAACTTGGTATTAAAAACATTTAATGTATGCTACTAGTAAGAGGGGAAATTAAAAAGTAAAGGCAATTTGAAATTGAGGTTCCACTCCCTCTGCCCAAAAAATCTCACTACAGCACATTTTTCAACAATGGTGCGATCCTGCAGTGGCCCATCCATGTTTCATTTGACCTGGGCTTCAACTAGACTAATGGTAGAGCCCTGCATTATGTGTGATCGAAATACCAAAAAGTCATCATGAACGTGTTGTAAAGTGTCAGCATCTAGCTGTTGCAGTTATCACATAGCCTTCAAATTGCCGTTACTTTTTGAATTACCTTTGTATATATTGTGGAAACCTGGGGTGCACATAGCAATCCTACAACAAAGCATACCAGAAAAGATGCTGGCAAAAGTGATTATCATGTTAAATACATGTCATAGACAAAAATTATTACAAAATTTAAAATTTCCAATATTCAAAGCTCAAACAGTTAATATTGTTAAGTTAATATTGAGAACAACATAAGGAGCTCAGGAACAACTAAAAGAAACAGAAACAACTTCATAACAGTTAAGAGTGTGGGTCAAAATCAGTGTGTGTTATTCCTGTACTCTTTTTTATTTGCATACAGCAAGCAATTTGAGATGTATAAATCATGGAATGACTATATTAATTTACTACGTGGGTACAGATTCATTTAGTCAATGGGTTCTACTTTACATTCCTAGTGTACTAAAAGGTTTTAAAAATGCAATGAAGTAACCACAAGGGAGGATGATGGAAGAACAGTGTTAGGCAGTGTTGGATGTGTTGCCCTCTTACTTCATTCTATCTTTTACATGTCGAGGAGGCGATAATGAGAAGTGGCTATTAAACACCCTACATATAAGCCTTCAAAAACACAATATGCATATAAATTAAATGTTACACTGTTTATTCAACTAAAGCACAATGCATCAGAGGCTATTACAATCTAATGGAGCAATTGAGAATTGTCATCTGCTGTGTAGTAAATCCACTTGCAAGATGACTATCTTCTAATCCATTCTGTTGTTTTCACCTGTGAGAGCTCAGCTGCAGTTTAACCATCAAATGTTAGATGTTCACTGTACTCTATACACGGAAAAATACATTTAAAATTGAACTTGAAATGCTTTATAAGAATGAATCATAACATGTTGTCCTATGAGTATACAGGGCTGAACATTAGTAGATGTGTGCCCAATAACGCCAAACAGCTCAGTTTTGTAGTAAATAACATAAATGTACAATGAAAATTGTTACTTGAAAATGTGTGCTACCAAAACCAAGAGGCAGTAAAAAAAAAATTGAATAAATGTTATTTCAAGATAGCTATTGCAACAAAAGAACAGAAAGATTATTAAAGAAACTATCATCATGATAAAAAGTAAAATAAATAAGGGTCAATTTTAGAAACATTAGAGATACATTTAAGGAACAGTAATAAAGGGTCAAGCTCTACTGAAGAAATATCAGAAAAGGGTTTTTAGAAAAGGGTGAGACTACTGCAGCTGGAGTCATGGACCAAAAAATCAATTCTTTTTCCTTTATAATGCAAGTGTGAAAAACAAGACAAACAAAAAAAAAATACTGGGACTAAACAGACTAGAGTCCCAAAGGTGGGGTGTTAAAGAATAAATGTTTGGTTGTTGCAATGGTGCTTTTGATAAAAGATAAGCTCCTTTTTATGAGCTGTCCTCAAAGGAGGTGGCTGGAAAAAATGCCGACCTACTTCCATTCTGTGTTCTTTCTTCCTGGTAAGCAGAAAAGACAAGGCTACCGGTTGTGATGAAGCCACGTCACTTGCTATCATCTGGTGCCGTCTCATGTAACCTAGGAAGGAAAGAGAAAAATTGATTAGTAACCGTGTCCTTTTTTTTCCTCCGTTCTTCCATTGTGCCTTCACAGTGGATGCTGCAAAACCTTTCCCACAGCAGAGTTCTCACCAACAACTGGTAATTTTGATCAATTTTGATTATAGTTATTGACTATTGCTTAATGCCCTAAGTAAAATGTCAACTAAAATTGATACAACAAGTCACAGTTGGCAGTTAGTGCCATCACTGTCTCAGTAGTTCTTTACAGGTTTTCTACACATAGAAATATCAGAACACCTGTTACAGGATGGTATTCTAAATGCTAGGTGGAACGTAGTATATGGTACTTCCATCCATCCATCCATTATCCAACCCACTATATCCTAACTACAGGGTTACAGGGGTCTGCTGGAGCCAATCCCAGCCAACACAGGGCGCAAGGCAGGAAACAAACCCCGGGCAGGGCACCAGCCCACCTAGGGGCGCGCACACACACACACACCAAGCACACACTAGGGACAATTTAGACTCGCCAATACACCTAACCTGCATGTCTTTGGACTGTGGGAGGAAACCAAAGTACCCGAAGGAAACCCACGAAGACACGGGGAGAACATGCAAACTCTGTGTAGGGAGGACCCAGGTAGCAAACCCAGGTCTCCTAACTGTGAGGCAGCAGCGCTGCCCACTGCGCCACCATACTTTTATGCCTGATTGTTTAAGGTTTTGGCATATTTTGGTGTGTGTTTTGTGATTAGTCTTGGATTTAATAAGTTTATTTTCATTATGGTCTCGATTTTCTGTTCATGCAATGCCTTTGGAATGGATTACAAGGCTGCAATTGTTGTGATTGTGACATCACGGGAAGTTACACTATAAATTAGGTTTGCATTCCGTTAGCCTTCAGTAAATATAAAAACACTTGCTCACATCACTGCTTATTAAGTAGACCCTAGCGATAGGTTTTTAGGTGTTCTGGTTTTGACCCTTCTTGAGTATTTTATTTTTGATTTTGTTTTGCCGTTTTTTCCTATTTGCTCTGCCTCATTTAGATTTCTGGTATTTCAGCCCTTAATAGCTTTCTGACAGCAATTTCTTCACTTCTTTAACATTCCCTGATCTTTTTTTCCCCACAATAATCCTCAGAATGAGGTTAGAAAATTCTGCTAAACAACTTCTGTGTAGTAGACAAAAGCTAAGTATATGCTATGGTTTACTTCTCTCCATCCATTTTCAAACATACTTTATCGAATTCACAGTTGTTTTTACTTTCAAAATAACTTTGATAAAGTTCTGCAACAAAGATTTATCTTGAACCTGAAAGCTGCTGGTATTATTAGTAGTAACTTACAAAACTGGATTGGAAGATGGTTGGCCAAACAGAGTTCTGATAAGATGGGAATGCGCTCATGTGGTGAGGTCTTCAATGGAGTCCTTTGTTCAGGCTCTTTCTAATCTATATTAATGATATTGATTTTGATATAGTGAGAAAACGTTTGAAAATTTAAGATGAAAGTTAAATTGAAGAGACATCAAATATTTAACAGGCAGGAAAAGCAATTCAAAAAGATCAGGTGGAAAATACTTTGAAAGTGCAGTTAAATGTAGTGAAGTGCAAAAATTGCATGCAATGGGGACATTAATTTATTAATACTAGATGGACACAGGAAAACAATAAGGGATTTAAAGCTACACAACACTAAATTCTTATCCTTAAGACAATGGGCATAAGCAATCATAAGGGTTAATAAAATATAAGGTGATTTTATAAAAACTAATAAATATATGTCAAGTGATGTATTCTAGTGGAACCACATCTGGAGTTCTCTGTGCAATAAGGGCCACCTTGCTAATAAATGGAATAGCAGCATTACAGGATATATAGAAATGACCAACCAAGTGAATCCCCAGTCTAAAGGAACTTAACTGGTTCAGACTTGAAAATAGCAGGTTCCATAGGAATCTCTGTAACAGGCACCCTTTAGAAGTTACGACCTTGACAACTCCCCACACGTAATGAAGATGGATGTTGTTCAGAAAGGTTCATCAACATCAAACTCTATTGGTCCCTCGACTCCCTTCCCTCTAACAGGAAACAGGAGTCAGATAAACCAAAAGGTGTATTTTATGACATCCAGTCTATTAACAAAAACAGTAGTATGTACCTATTCCTACAGACACCACCCTTCTGTAAAAATTACCAATCCTGCACAACCCCCTCCCCCCACCGCGTGGCACATGCAAAAACATGATACAAATACAGTATATACTCACGTATAACTATTCCCGCGGATAAGTCGGGGCTTGACTTTACCATATAATTTCCAGTATTTTATTATGTTTTATGCTATGATGCTTTTGGTCCAAGAGATTATGATATATTAACGCCCACCTGAGAGAGTAACCACAGAGCACACTGCCTTTTTTATGTATTGTGCCTACGTGACCACACGGTAATATCCGAACTATTCCGAAGCAATGTTTGCACTGTTTTGTGTTTTTTGTCTCACACCCTCATACACCTTTATTGTAAGAGCATCCCCTTTGCCCAAGTGTAGCACTTTACACTTTTCTATATTAAACTGCATTTTTCAAACATTTGTCCAGTTATAAACTTTTCCAGATCTTTTTGAAATATTTTTGCTGGCATCCCTTCAGTTTTAGTGTTATCTGTGAATTTCACAAGTTTACTAACTATACCAGAATCAATGTCATTAATATAAAACAGAAGAAGTAGAAGTGGAAGGACAGACCCATGTGGAGCATTCTCCTCTTATCTGTGCTCTGTCTTCTGTGGGTTAATGAACTCGAGATACAGTTTTATAGGTTACCTCTGATGCCTTCAGCTTCTACTTTCAGAATTAATCTTTGATGCAGGACTGTTTGAAAGGCTGTTTGATTAACACTGAGAAATGCAGTAAAAGTTATTGAATTTCATATTCACATTGCTATTGAAAAACCGTCGTGTTAAGAGGATGCTCCTCTTGCATGCATCATTTTAATTGTTTAATATTAGAGGATTGATTGTTTTTCTCCCAGGGCACTGCTATGTGTTTCTCGCCACCTCTGTATGTATTTTGTTAGACCCAATCACAAGTGAATTTACACCTGAAAGACTGGTAATAATACAAAGCGTTTTATGCAAATTGTTACATCTGTACCTATTTATGCACATTTATTTTTACAATTCTATTGTTTTTAATACCCCACCCTTTGCTAATTAGGCTGTGAATTAGAATCCCTAATTATCAACAGCAGACACTTAGCACAACTACCACAGCCTGCATGATTTCACCAATAATGCCCAGTATTTCCACAGTTCACTTGGTACTGCACCGAGACCACCCTTTCCATATGGTCTTGCTATGGATTTTTGGCCTACATCAGACTGCAAATAGTGCATTCTCATTGGCGTAAATGAGCAGGACTTTCAGGGAAATCAAAGTTTGAAAAAACTGCACCAATCAAACTAGATGTGGAAACGACTTTAGTGGTATCTGGACCTCTAATGGTACATTCCTCCTCAATAGCCTTTACCATTTATCATATTTTATGTTTCAATCCTTCTAGTGCCCTCATAAATGAAGACTCATGCATATACCTAATGACATTTCAATTAGACTAAATAAAATTCCGAGATACTTGAACTCCTCCACTTGGGGCAGGATCTCTCCCCCAACCCTGGGAGGGCACTGCACCCTTTTTTGGCTGAGGACCATGGTCTTGGATTTGGAGGTGCTGATTCCCATTCCAGCCACTTCACACTCAGTTGCAAACCGATTCAGAGAGAGCTGAAGATCACAGCCTGATGAAGCAAACAGGACAACATCATCTGCAAAAAGCAGTGACCCAATCCTGAGTCCACCAAACCGGACCCCCTCAACACCCTGGCTGCACCTAGAAATTCTGTCCATAAAAGTTATGAACAGAATCGGTGACAAAAGGCAGCCCTGGCGGAGTCCAACTCTCACTGGAAACGGGTTCGACTTACTGCCGGCAATGCGGACCAAGCTCTGACACTGGTTTTACAGGGACCGAACAGCCCTTATCAGGGGGTCCGGTACCCCATACTCCCAGGGGGCACCCTCCACAGGATTCCCCGAGGGACACAGTCGAACGCCTTTTTCAAGTCCACAAAACACAAGTAGACTGGTTGGGCAAACTCCCATGCACCCTCCAGGACTCTGCTAAGGGTGTAGAGCTGGCCCACAGTTCCGCGACCAGGACGAAAACCATACTGTTCCTCCTGAATCTGAGGTTCGACTATCTGACGGACCCTTCTCTCCAGAACCCCTGAATAGACTTTTCCAGGGAGGCTAAGGAGTGTGATCCCTCTGTAGTTGGAACACACCCTCTGGTCCCCCTTCTTAAAGAGGGGGACCACCACCCTGGTCTGCCAATCCAGAGGCACTGTCCCCGGTGTCCATGCAATGTTGCAGAGACGTGTCAACCAAGACAGTCCTACAACATCCAGAGCCTTGAGGATGTCTGGGTGTATCTCATCCACCCCCGGGGCCCTGCCACCAAGGAGTTTTTTGACCACCTCGGTGACCCAGAGATGGGGGAAGCCCACCTCCGAGTCCCCAGGCTCTGCTTCCTCTTTGGAAGGCATGTTGGTGGGATTGAGGATGTGTTCAAAGTACTCCCCCCACCGACCCACAAAGTCCCGAGTCGAGGTCAGCGGTGCACCATCCCCACCATATACGGTGTTGACACTGCACTGCTTCCCCCTCCTGAGATGCAGGACGGTGGACCAGAATCTCCTCGAAGCCGTCCGAAAGTCGTTCTCTATGGCCTCCCCAAACTCTTCCCATGTCCGAGTTTTTGCCTCAGCAACCACCAAAGCTGCATTCCGCTTGGCCTGTCGGTACCTATTAGCTGCCTCCAGAGTCCCACAGGACAAAAGGGTCCAGTAGGACTCTTTCTTCAGCTTGACGGCATCCCTCACCGCCTTGTCTTGTTCACGAGTGAGGAAAGAATGGAGCGGCAGATCAACAAGCAGATCGGTGCGGCGTCCGCAGTGATGCGGGCTCTGCATCGGTCTGTCATGGTGAAAAAGGAGCTGAGCTGTAAGTCAAAGCTCTCAATTTACCAGTGGATCTACATTCCTACCCTCACCTATGGTCTTGAGCTATGGGTAGTGACCGAAAGAACGAGATTGCGAATACAAGCGGCTGAAATGAGTTTCCTCCGCAGGGTGTCTGGGCTTTCCCTTAAAGATAGGGCGAGAAGCTCAGTCATCCGGGAGGGGCTCAAAGTAGTGCCACTGCTACTCTGCATCGAAAGGAGTCAGATGAGGTGGCTCGGGAATCTGATCAGGATGCCTCCTGGACGCCTCCCTGGTGAGGTGTTCCGGGCACATCCAACTGGGAGGAGGCCCCAGGGAAGACCCAGGACACGCTGGAGGGACTATGTCTCCCGGCTGGCCTGGGAACGCCTTGGGATTCTCCTGGAAGAGCTACAGTAGAAGAAGTGGCCAGGGTGAGGGAAGTCTGAGCCTCTCTGCTCAAGCTGCTGCCCCTGCGACCCGACCTCGGATAAGCGGAAGAAGATAAATGGATGGATAGATGGATGGATGGATAAATAAAATTCTTTTCTGTGTAAAAAGCTATACAACATGTTGTAACCATCTGCTAGGTAAATTTAATAGACAACAAATATAAGCTTCTGCAAGGCTTTTCCCAATGTCATTATAAAATTATGAAAAGTCCTTCGAGCCCATACTGCCCGACAACCTATGTTACATTTCAATATGATCAAAACCAAATTTGAATTTTGACAAAAACAAGGCAGAAATGAGCAAATTCTAAAACAAGAAAAGCTTTAACAGTGTTTTTAAAAACAGCCAAAGATTAATCCTGTTCACAATTTTAGTCTTGTATTTGAAACTTAAAAGTAACAATCACATTGCATTTGCATCATGTAAGGAAGAGATCAAGTGGATAGTGTAAGCATTCTGAACTGGGTGTTATTTTATTTTATGTTATGTTATACATAATGCTCTAATTTGTTTTAGTTTGTTTAGTTTTGACTTTCACTATAGAAAAAACAAATGAACAGCAATGCTGTCACATTAGTCAAAAATTAAGATTCAAATGCTTATAATAAAAAGGGTGTATTTTCAAACACAGCCTAAACATTTTTATTGTGCATATACATTTGTGCTGTGTGTGCTCTTTTACATTTCTTATTAATATTTTTACTTTTTTGCTTGTAAAAATATGCTTATTGCTCATGCACAGTTGCTTAAAATAAGCAGGTTCAAACTGCAGCCTTGAAATAAATGTGTCATTTGAAAACAGCCCTTCAAAAAAACAGGACATAACCAAATAAAAAGCGTAATGGAGCTCAGTTTGCACATATAAAACACCAAGGCAAAATCATTAATGATTGCTCAAACATATTAATCTGGGGGGAAAAAAAGCAGCTGGTGTACAACAGACTAGATGTGTGGGATCCAACCTGACTTCTCAGCACAGGACCCCAGTTGAACGCTGCAGACAGGAGATGCTGCTTAATGAATAACATACGGGATGTAACTGAAGTCACTTTATTTTTTTTCCCTTTTATAGTTACAACTAAAGTGTAATACATTACATGAGAACTTACTCTATTTATTTTTTGATTACGCCTTTATTATAGGCGTTTTGTCTTACCCCAGCGGCCATGTAACATGCATGACAGGCTCCAGATGCCCCTTTAAGAAAATGAATGAATGCATAGATGGATGGTTTGATGTGGACATGTCACTCAATTAAATCAGACAAAGGAATAACTTGAATTTGGCATTGTCTTTTGGTTTAAGATTAGCATTCATTTGGTATATTTCTTCTAGTGTCCTCCTCCATGTAGCCATTACTTGCCTTGTTTTACCACAAACATAAATATTATAAGCCTTTTGCTCCATAGTAATGGTGTGCTTTCATAATGTACATATAGTATGTATTTCCAAAAGATTAGTCTGTCATGGAGGTATAAAACTTTCTCATGGCTTACTGCTGAATAATATACAGATATGTTCACATATATTTTGAAAAAGTATGCTAATTGTTGTGTGATATTTAATCAGATCTTGTTAAGTGTTGGTTATTTTGTTTGTTTGCTCCTCTGGTGTCTCATGGATGCTTGTCACCCAGCTCATGCCCTTTTCACCCTGCTTTCCTCTGGGAAACGCTCCTGGAGCTTCACCACCCTCATCTCCTGTTTCAAAGATGGCTTCTTTCTACAGGCCATCAGGGTCCTGAACAGCTGATGCCTTTATTTTTCTCTTGTGCTGTTTCACATTACATTACAATATTTTCTGTTTTATTGAGGATTATCTAAAGTTTGCACTGTCATCTGCTTTTTCCTAAAATTACTTTAAGCATTGCAGCCTGTAGAGGGGCATAAGAGAGCCCCAAACCTTAGACAAAACTGGACCAAAAACTGTCACAGGTTCAAAAGTCTTTTGTATATAAAAGAAAAAAAAGTCTCAGTTCCTCACAAGCACAAAATCTCTTCTTCTTTTCTTCCCTTTATCCTTCCTTCAAACATCCACTTCTTCCCAGGTGAGCACTGTCCTTCTGCTTTTCTGACTTTGAATCACCTGATTCATGCAGAGTGGATGCTTTTATGCTGGACTCTGAAGTACTTCCAGTGCCCGAGCATTGCAATTAGTAAGCACTTCCACGTGAGGCAAAACAACAATACAACAAAAATGTCCTGTTCAGCAGTGCCCCCCGATGGCCCCTGAGGAACCCAACAAAGGAGCCCTACAGACTGCCTGAAGTCTGGGACCCATAGACATCACCAAATTTCGAGTTTCCACCCTTGAGATGCTTTGCTGGGCCTTTAGTGCTCCCAACTTCAATTGCTGTATGCTTGTTGGCCTTTTTGCCTTCAGTTTTGGCTTCAGTAACTGAAAATCATGCTCTTTTGTGTTGAGATATGGAGATTGACTTGGTCATTGAAGAATATCCCATTTCTTTACCTTGAGAAACTCTTGGGTTGTTTTCATAGTATGTTTTGGGTCATCCATTCGCACTCTAAAGCACCTTCCTATAAGTTTTGCAGCATTTGGCTGAATCTGAGTGGAGAGTATAGCTCTGTACACTTCAGAATTCATCCTGCTACTTCTTTCAGCAGTAACATCATCAATAAACACCACTGACCCAATTCCATTGGCAGTCATACATGCCCTATCACTGCCATAATACTGCCTCCACCATGTTTGAGAGATAACAGCAACAACAACATTTATTTGTATAGCTCGTTTTCATACAAATGATGTAGCTCAAAGTGCTTAACAAGATGAAGAAATCAAAAAAAAAATTCCATAGGGCTGGAGAAAAAAAAACAATTCTGTAGTGGTTCCAAGGCCATAAGAGCGCGCCCCCCCAGCCCCCACTAGGCATTCTACCCAACATAACTGATTTAATCAGTCCTCGTGGTTTTCAAGGATTCACATGGAAGAATTAGACGATGATGGTCATGTTGGACATCTGGCCTTCAATCCATCAATGTAAGGACTGCATGGTGCTTTGATCAGGTGGTGGTGGTGCAGATCGCCACCACAGAAAATTGGAAAAGAACAGCAGAGAAAGTAGGGGTTATTACTGATCGCGGAGATATGATAAAAACAATAATTAAATTCATATACAGAATATCAGTCAAGTCAAGTTGGGGAGCATGCATTGGCACAGTGTGTTGCCGCACCCACTACACGATGAAACAGCTCGGGATCCCAGTTGGCAACCCCCCAGGCAGACACGTGGTCCAGTCCCACCCTCCGGAAATGACCCTCTATCTCCCGCAGCCAGGTGTTACATGGGCGACCCCTTGGCCTGGTCCAGCCACTCGGGTCCCCAACAATGAGGATCTTACTAGCTGGATCACCCTCGGAGAAACGTGCTACATGGCCGTAGCTCCCTCACAATGCAGGTAATGTGCCTCATTCAGGACTCCATGAGCAACCGCTCATTCAACATAAAGTCAAACCAACGGTACCCAAGGATTTTCTGGAGAGACAAAGTACCAAAGGAGTCCAGTCTTCGTCTCAGGTCACTGGATAGTGTCCATGTCTCGCAACCATATAGCAAGACAGGAAGCACCAGGACTCTAAGGACTTGGACCTTTGTCCTTTTGCATAGATATCGGGAGCGCCACACAACACTTTCCAGTGACCTCATGATTCCCCCATGCTCTCGCAATCCATCTTATGACTTCATAGGAAGAGTCACCAGAGACATGAATGCCACTGCCAAGGTAAGTAAACCTCTCTACAAGGTCGACACTCTCTCCACAGACTGACACACTGCTGATGGCTGTGCCCAAGAGGTCATTAAAGGCCTGGATCTTGGTTTTTATCCAGGACACTCGCAAGCCCAGACACTCAGACTCCACGCTCAGTCTCTCGAGTGCCCCAATCAGAGCCTCCATTGACGTGAAGATCACAGCATCATCAGCAAAGTCAAGATCCGTGAATCTTTCTTCACCAACAAATGCCCCACAGCCGCTGGACCCCATGACTTTGCCAAACACCCAGTCCATACAAGCACTGAACAGAATAGGAGCAAGAACACACCCCTGACGAACCCCAGAATCAACTGGGAAAAATTCAAAGGTTCTGCGTCCACACTGCAGATCACTTACAGTACCAGTGTACAGGTCAGCCATGATATCCAGCAACCTCGAGGGGATCCCGTGAACCCTCAGGATGTCCCACAAGGCAGCTCAATCAACTGAGTCGAACGCTTTTCAAAAATTGACAAAGGCTGCAAAGAAACTCAGCCGATATTCGCATTTGCACTCCATGAGAACTCTCAGTGCCAGGATGCGGTCGATGGTAGACTTTTTAGGTGTAAAACCAGACTGTTCCGGTCGCTGGTAGGTGAGTAAGTGATCACAGATCCTATTGAGGATGACCCTAACAAGGACCTTACCCGGCACAGAGAGCAGTGTTATCCCCCAGTAGTTGCCGCAATCCAGGCGATCACCCTTCCCTTTACAGACAGGGAAGGATTACACTAAAATGAAGCTATAAGAAAGCCATGTTAAAGTAATAAGTTTCTGGCAGTTTTTTAAAGTGCTCCACTGTATTAGCCTGGTGAATTTCTATCGGTAAACTATTCTAGATTTTAGGTGCATAACAGCAGAAGGCCGCCTCACCATTTCTTTTAAGGTTAGCTCTTGGAATTATAAGCAGACACTCATTTGAAGATCTAAGGTTACAATTTGGAGTGTAAGGTGAAAGGCATTCCGAGATATGGGATGGAGCGAGATTATTTCAGGCTTTGTAAACCATAAGCAGTATTTTAAAGTCAATTCTAAATGGAACAGGTAACCAGTGTAGTGACATCAGAATTGGAGAGATGTGCTCAGATTTTCTTTTCCTAGTTAAGATTCTAGCAGCTGCATTGTGCACTCGTTGCAATCGATGTATGTCTTTTTTGGGTAATCCTGAGAGGAGTGCATTACAGTAATCTAGTCGGCTGAAAACAAAAGTGTGAACTAATTTTTCAGCATCTTGCAAAGTTATAAGGGGTCTAATTTTTGCTATACATGATGTGGTATGCCTCTGATCATGCTTCTGTCCCTTTCTTTCTCCATACTTTTCTCTTCCTGTCATTCTAGAACAAGTTGATCTTGGTTTCATCTGTCCAAAGGACCTTATTCTACAATTGGGCAGGGTTTTTAAGATGATTTCTGGCAAAGTCTAATCCGGCCTTCCTGTTCTTCAGTGTTACCAGTGGTTTGCCTTTAGAGGTAACTCTCTGTGTCTACATTCATGAAGGCATCTCTTGATTGTAGACCTTGACAGTGATACGCCTTCCTCCTATCGAGTGCTCTTGTCCTGGCTAGATGATGTGAAGGGGTTTTTCTTCACAAAGGGAAGAATTCTGTGATCATCTACTTTATTTGTCTTCCATGGTCTCCCAGGCTTTTTGGTGTTGCTGAACTCACCAGTGCATTGTTGATTTGGGCACTCCTAAAGTTTTAGCTAGCTCTCTGATAGGTTTATATTGTTTTTTTTAGCTTAATAATGGCCTCCTTCACTTGCATTGACACCTCTTTGAACCTCATGTTGAGTTCCAGTGAACAGTTACCAAATGCAAATTATTTCTTTCAATCAACTCCAGAACTTTTTATCTACTTAATTTGAATTTGTCATGGAATAACAAGGGAACTGGCCACATCTGGCCATGACACTGCATATCAGTCACTTGTCCAATTACTTTTGAGCCTCTGAAAATAGAGGGACTCTGTGAAAAATGGCAGTAATTTCTGAAAGCTTAACGTAATACCTTTGTTAAATCCCATAAAAAGCTGAAATTCTACAATTCCGTCTCATCTTGCTTGCTTAATTTCAGATCTTTTGTGGTGGTACACAGAGAGAAAATTACAAAAATTGCATCAATGTCCAAATACATATGGACCTAACTGTATATATCAGACTAAATAGCACAGATTACATTTTATATTTTATTTTTAAAGTTGAACAATGGCATTTTCCTGGATGGTATTGGGTTCCTCAAGTGATTGACTGTATTTTTGCACTGTTTTGTTCATTACTGTGGACACTAGGGGTCACTGTTGCCCCTTAAACCCAACTGACAGACATGCAGGACACAAGGTAAAAACATTAAGAAGTTGTTTAATTCTTTTTCTTCTTGTACAGTGCCCTCCAAGCACCACAGCCACAGATAAACAAATAAACAGGCACAAAGCACAAAACAATCTTCTCTCTCTGTATTTCCTCCTTCACACCTCCCTGCAAGTGTTATCAAACCTCCTTCCGGCTCAGGCTCCCAGTGTCCTACAGCATCCCCTGGTGGCACCCATGGTACCCAGCAGGGCTGTGATGCTGAACTCCATATCCCATGGTGCCCTGCGGGAATCTGGGGCACCACTATGCTGTAGGAAAGCTGCCATCTAGAGTCTTCAGGGAGGCAATGTCCCAAAATAGTTGCCTTCCCCACTCCTTCCAGTCTCTGGGCATCCCGGCTGAGTTGAGCTGCCGGCCACCTATCACATTACTTATAATTTATTTTCTTTTTATATTTTTCCCATTGTTTCCATTAGCGCAACATGGCTGCTATGTAAAAAAATCTCACAGTACTTGCTGATATGTGATGTCAATGAGATGTGCCTGTGAAGACCATTTTGAGCTGTCCATTAAAGTCCTGGTTGATTGACTGTTACCCTCAGATTTTAGGGATGGATAGTCAGATATAGCTAAAGTCTAAATGTTAAAGGTAAATGGATTATTTGTCCATTTTAAGAAATATCACTAAATTCAAATCCATAGCCAGAATATTTTAAAGCAGAAGTGCATTCAAAGACAAAAAAAAATTCTTGCTAAGTCATTCCTTTGTTTTTCAACAATTTGTGTACATGTCTTAATGTGAATGGCCATTTGTAGCAAGGCCACCATAATGTCATGGGTCACATGGCAACCATGCAGCATAGCAGCAAAACACAAAATGCTGGCATGCATTAGAAACACATACACAAAGTGGCAAGAAAATGACATTGCCTAAGACAACAGTAAGATGTAAACAAAACCAGAGCATAGTTTTTTAAACCTGACAATGGTCATTTGTTCTTGGTGTCCATTCTTGAATACATGCAGATTTGGAAGGATGGTGGGATGATCAGTTGTACTGACCTTTTTTGGAATTGCCTGACGTTACCTTTAACAAATCACCTTTTTGAAATTTTGAAACATCTTTTTCCATCTCTTTCTTTTAGCTTGTGTGTGTGTTTTTAATGCTATTGCTTTCTTTTTGTCACTGGCATATTAGTGCTTATTTAGAAGCTTCTTAAATTAGACGACAGCTGAAGGCACAGAGTCAGGAGTTAAAGCAAACTCTGAGTACTTCAATGACGTTTGGCCATTTAGCTTCCCTTTTCAGAGTATTGATAAGGTCTGTCTGGGCTTTTCCATTATATGCTGTCTTCTACATCTTATCTCCTTGTTGCTAATGCAAACTTAGTGACTGGAATCCCAAAATTTAGAAGTCCAAATCCTCCAAAATAATGAATTAAGAAAATGAAGTACATGTTTCAATAAATGACTAAACAAAGAGATAACAGAAAAAAATACCTAAAATTGAAACAAAAGATAAAAATGCTTAAGAAGTTCAAAGCAAGGAGACAGAAATACAGAAAACCAAGAATAAATATTCACTAAAATCGTCAAATCCAAAATTAAAGGTATGTTTAAAGCAAAAAAACACAAGAACTAATTCTATGATTTACTATAAGGAAACAGCATCTGAAGAACACAGTTGTGCTACACTTTTACAAATCTTAATTTTAGCACACTGGATCTTATTGTGCTCTTCTTCTTCTTCTTTCGGCTGCTCCCATTAGGGGTTGCCACAGCAGATCATCTTGTTCCATATCTTTCTGTCCTCTACATCTTGCTCTGTCACACCCATCACCTGCATGTCCTCTCTCACCACATCCATAAACCTTCTCTTAGGCCTTCCTCTTTTCCTCTTGCCTGGCAGCTCTATCTTTAACATTCTTTTACCAATATACTCAGCATCTCTTCTCTGCACATGTCAAAATTAATGCAATCTCGCCTCTCTGACTTTTTCTCCCAACCGTCCAACTTCAGCTGACCCTCTAATGTACTCATTTCTAATCCTGTCCATCCTCGTTACAACCAATACAAATCTTAGCATAGTTAACTCTGCCAACTCCATCTCTGTCTTCTGCTTTCTGGTCAGTGCAATCATCTCCAACCCATATAACACAGCTGGTCTCACTACCGTCCTGTAGACCTTCCCTTTCACTCTTGCTGATACCCATCTGTCACAAATTACTCCTGACACTCTTCTCCACCCACTCCACCCTGCCTGCACTCTCTTTTTCACCTCTCTTCCACAATCCCCATTACTTTGTACTTTTAATCCCAAGTATTTAAACTCATCCACCTTCACCAGCTCTACTCCCTGCATCCTCACTATTCCACTGACCTTCTTCACATTCACACACATGTATTCTATCTTGTTCCTACTGACCTCCTGTCTAATCTCATCTGTCAACCTGTCACACTCTATGCAACTGTGTTTGATCTAATTCAGAAAAAAGATCCCAGTCACCCCACAGGAGAAAGACTTTCCAAGACTAAGGTCATAAAACTTATGAAAACATTTCTGGACAAAGGCAGAACTGTAACAATAGTTGCATGGAGCTTCCACCTGCTGCTAAAGTCACTTCAGTACACATGTATTTTGTGAGCAAGTCCATGTCGATCAAACAGAGGAAGCTCTGCAGTCTACTTGTGACTTTACACTGTAGGAAAATAAGTAAATGATTGAAGGTGAAAAATATTTGATCTGGCTTTTATATAAGTAACATATACATTTTTTATATAAAGACCATCACAAAACATAATCACAAACAGGACTTTGTACAATACCTTGGCAAGCTCTGTTAGCGCTGCTTTTTCTTTGAAGGACGGGTGTGGGGCATACTGACTGGCAGGATGACGCCCGACCACTTGCTGCATCCAAACGGTGCCATCTTTTGCCTTTTCAACTGGTGCAGCTGCTTTGTTCTTATATGTGAGTGGACGCTTCTTGTGGGGAGTGCTTCTGCTCTCTTTCTCCGATGTAGAACCCTTGTCTGCATCTGAATTCACCTCTGCTATAGCACTTCTATATTTGAAAAGAGCAGTGTCAGATCAGAGTGAGCGTGAATGTGACTGAGAGAATAAAACTGAATAAAAAAAAATGCTAACGTTTACAAACACCATAAATTTACACCGGCTGTTACAGACTCAAATCAAATGTATGTTTTTATGCTATATCAGTAAGAATAACAGCAGCTAACTACTCAAAACGGAGGCATCCAGGAATCGAACCCCGAACATCTTGATTAAGAGTCAGCAGTTCTTACTGCTGCACCAACAAAGTAATCGATTAAGGGTGTGTCAGTGTCACACCCTAACGCAAGTTCTTTTTCCTGCAGTTATACTGTATTCTTGAATAAAAGTACAGTTGTTTTGTTATACTTTTACCTTTTGTGAAAGTGTTTATTTGATATTTGGATTTCAGGCTTCACACATTTTACACTTCATGTCTACATTTTGTCAATTATTGTTAAAACATAAAAAACATTTCTGTTTTAACAATGTGTTTACATAGATTGTTGTAGACACGGAACACGCATAAAATGCATGTACTCCAAATAAGGATATATGATTTACCCTACAAGCAACTCACACACGTAAACAAACTTGAGCTGAGAGAACTTTGTGCCCTTTCTGCATTGGTGGGGGGATGGGTTAGCAGGCAGCTTGCTGCTTATATTGATTGACACATTTACAACACAAAAGACGCTGACGGAGAGGTGCAAACAGATTTAAGGTGGGCCGGGATTGCGAGTGTTTTCATAGGCTTTGGTAATTCTAATGTGATTGTGACACCTAGGCTATCTGATAGACATTAAAAATGTTGGTCCCGAATGATGTTAATTTGGTGCACAGCTAAAACATATGGCTCAATGAAGCTGGAGATCAATTGCAATGTTGGCAGGTTGGAACTTGCCCTGAAAGCATTTTGGACAATTTTAAACACAATAGATGTGTTATTGTTGTATTGGCACTTACAATGGTGGAGGTAAAAAGGATAGATTAGAAATAGCTTGCTCTCTTTCTCTCTCCCCTCAGCCCCCCTGCCCCCCATTCTGCCTCCCCATGTGAGGCTAGATCACACTTCATGAAGTCCCTGTCCTGTGACACAGAGACAGAGCACATCCAAAACAAAACAATCTCCCCAGCAGTGGTGTAAAAGGATTAAAGTAGAGATACTTATTGGCAATAAAGTCCAAATACTATAAACCTAGGATATAAACTTAAAACAGTCCCGAAAGAATAAATCCAGGGAATGATGTTAAACAGTACCCATGGAGAAGCAGATATTGTATTATTGTACAATCCTAATACAATAAACCAAGGGTATGATGTTAAACAGTCCCCTCTGGGGAGGAAAAAAAAATTATAATTATAATCTTAAAATGTAAAAATAGCCGAGAAGAAAATAGAATGTATAATTACGGCAAAAGTCTCATTACGGATGGACCAAATTGCAGGTAAAATCTTTGCCTTGCTAGGACACGATTTGACTCACAATCGTATTTCAAAAAGCATTGGGATCAGTTTTCTTAATTCTCTTGCCTAAAACTACATTGATCAAAATCATACATGACATTAGTATAACTGAGCATCCCACTGGCCAGTAATAAGAGAGAAATGCCACATACAGATCATTCTTTTATTGATTGATCTATTAGGTCACTACAATTAAGTCTGAACAGGCCTTACATGATTGTCACATGATGGTAAAAAAACAAGAGATCTTGTTACCAAGATATGTGTGCATAGTAGGGAATAAGCAAAAGACCATCATTCATGGCAGCCGTGGTCCAGTAAAGAAGCTATGAAATAAATAGTTAAAGTCTCAGTACTATATCACACACCATTACCTCTTAATGCGGGCTTTTACTTTTATTGTCCTTCCATGGGTCCAGAGCATTACCTAATATTAGGTGACCCCAAGAGTATCCTTAGAGTTCAGTTCCTATGGCTCTAATGTTTTTATGTATGCCTCTAAGCACCTAGCCTTACAATTGGGCATTCTGAACAATTCAAGTATGATATTGCAGGATTATTCTTGTGTTGTTTCTTGAAATGTATAATTTATTAGATATAATTGCATCGAGAGAAGCAGATCACTTGTTGTTTTTTGTTTTCCTGTCTTGTAGAGCATTGAGAGTCAGCAGCATGTTTACCATTTTAATAACAAGCTCTAAACAACGTGTGCAATTAATATGTTAAAAGATGTAATAAAAAGAAAGCTTCTTAAAATTTCTGCTTCAACTCAAAGTTCTCCTCAGATCTTTTATGTATATCCCCAAACAGTAGCCATTCAGTTAGGATGCCTTACTTTATGTTAGAGATCTTCATTGTTATACTTACGTATCAAGCTTGTGCCATTCTATCAAACGACTGTGTTGTCAGGAAGAGGGAAGACAGGTCTTTCATCTATTTTGGTCCCTTATAACAGAATCTCTTTCAGAAATGCACCTCAGAGAATTGAAGACTTCAGTCCCAATTTCTGCAGCTTAGAAAGAAGAGCTGTTTCCTAAAGATGAAAAAGGCAAAGCTTTGAAAGGGATATAAGGGAGAATTGTCAGAGTGAGCTTGAAATATTTTGAGTTCTACCTATATTATAAACAAATCTTAGTTAGATTATCTTATTTTATGTATGGCAGCGTTGAAACATGAGGCAGCAGTTTGATCCTGGAGGGCAATATGCCAAAAGCAATGCAAAGCAAACAGGAGAAAAAAAAGAAAATCTATTTTAGATGCCAAAGCATGAAATATTCAACACTGTTTCTAGTAGGTGGCTTACACCCAGTTCTCTGTTTATTTGGCAATTTTAATTGTATATATGTATGTGTGTGTAAACTACGAGCTGATCGAGATCGTGCTATACATACCTGTAAATGCAGCGAACAGTATAACTTTGCCACTGATCTGGTCATAACTATGCCCGTTTGCTGTATCTGTAAGAGAGTGATAGCTCCTGCTACAATAAATAACCCTGTTGTTCCTGTTTCAAGTTGAATAAAGCTCATTTTGCTAAAGTACTGTGACTCAACCCTGTGTTTTGGGGTGCAAGAGAGTGACTCACACATTACAATATATATATATTGTGGGATATGGCCCGGACACAGACAGGCAGACAGCGATGGTTCACCCAACACACGTTTAACATACATAATATTTACAAATAAGTGCAACACAACCCCAAAACTCCCCAAAAAGTCCAGGTCTCACAATGCCTTTTGTCTCTCTCTTCAGGCCGCCTCCTTTCCTCTCCTGCAAGACTTTGTCTCGTCCTCCTGACTCCAGCCATCGAATGAAGGGAGGCAGCCCCTTTTATCCCCACCCTGACGTGCTCCAGGTGCCTCCCAATTAGCTTCTGCCGGTACTCCCCAGTGTGGTGGAAGTACTGGCTGTGCACTCGGAAGCACCCCAGGTGTCCCTGGTCTTCTTCCCCCACAGCTCTTTCGGGTCTGGTGGAAATGCTGAGGGCCAGGGCTCCAAAGGCATTGGGGCGCCCTCTGGAGGTGACCACGGGCCCTATAGGGTTGAGCTTCCAAGCTCAGTTCCCATGGTCCCCAAAGCCACCAGGGCGGTTGCCCCCATGTGGTCTGGGAGAGGCGTAAGCCCTCCTCTGTTCCTCCGGGGCATTGGTACCACCCCCAGCCTCCTGTGACAATATATATATATATATATATATATATATATATATATATATATATATATATACACACACAAGTAAAATAAATACAGTTGAAGAGTTGGGTGCCACTAGGGTAACCCCATTTAATATGGAGATGGTTGCTGTTGATTTTAAAGTTCAAAATATACAAAGATGAGAACCATCAATCTCAAAATGGAGTGGAGGCCTAAGAACCGTCGATTCTAAGACAGAGTGGAGGCCTATATTACCAACTAGCAGAATACCCGCGCTTCGCAGCGGAGAAGTAGTGTGTTGAAGAAGGTATGAAAAAGAAAAGGAAAAATTTAAAAAATAACGTAACATGATTGTTAATGTAATTGTTTTGTCATTGATATGAGTGTTGTTCCCATATCTATAT
>JANRMT010062843.1:13609749-13657872 GCA_026402145.1 Polypterus bichir lapradei | reverse complement strand
GCTGTCATCCCCTTGAACCCTCAAATCAGACGCCAGACACCAGATAAAAGTCCAAATATAATTTTTATTTAGACTACACAGTGCACAAAGCAACCTCCTCTCCACAATATTCATAAACAAACACTACACAATCAATTATCAGTAAATCCTCCACTCTCCCAGACGTGTTGCCACTCTGCCACCCAGCTCAGCTCAACCTTGGTATCTCCTACAGTCCTTTATATAGTCTGTGACCCAGAAGTGTTTTCTCTCTCTGTCCATGTGACTGGTAACATTTCCAGGTCAGATAAAAACTCCTCTTCTACAACCCAGAAGCACGTTATTTCCTCTGTCCATGTGACTAGGACACACTTCCGGGTTGTAGGGAAAACCATTGTTGTTCCTTCCTGCAGCACCTTCTAGCGGCCCCCGTGGTATCCAGCAGGGCTGTGGATAAAAACTCCATTGTCCATAATTCCCTGCTGACATTCGGGGCACCTCCGTGCTGCAGGGAGTGCTCCACCTGGCAGCCTGGGGGTATTGGCCGGGATAAATAGGCGGCCATAGTCCACAGTATATATATATGTGTATGTATAAATATATATATATGTATAAATTTATGTATATATATGTATAAGTATATATGTATGTATATGTATTTATATGTTCTGTGTACAAATAAGAGAGGTGGCAAGGCCCATTTATGAAAGTTAGTTTGGCCTCATAGTTGGTGCTTGTATGCATTTTTTGGGGCACACTTCAAATGTGATAAAACTAGGGAGTGATTACTGAAGTGTTGCTACATATTGATAGATAGAACTTTATTTGTCCCCAGGGGAAAATCTGGCTTTTTATTGAATATTTCTAAATAAATAAATTCATAAATAGATAGATAGATAAATAAATAAATGCATTTTATTTTCATTCTCTCCTATGTTAATGCTTCCAGGGAGTTCAGAGTGTGTCGTATAGCTGAGCCTGTATTTTTAAATAGCTTCTTAAGTTATGGATGGATGGACGGATTCAGTGGGCTTCTCTTGAGGTGATGTTATCAGTCCACTACACCACAGTGTAGAAAACCGCAATGGGCATCACAGAGTTATAGAAGATGTGAATAATATGGACCCCCAAGTACTTGTAGCAGAGGACCTCCTTTACATCCACTCTTTGAATAGTGGGTTAATATAGTAAGAGTTCAAGAATATTTTTGCAAAAGGTGTTCTGTGTCAAATACACACTTGCCATCCCTCATGAGCCCCTTTATTCCAGTTGTCAATTATTGAAATTCAGTTTGAAAATACATGTAGTTGAAGGCATAGCAGTAGGCTCCTCAACTTTAAGAGTAACCGTTGATGTTTTATAATGAGGGAACATTTTCTTTCTTAATATCCTATAATTCTAAATTTGTGAATGCTTATTTAATGAAAGTGGAAAAATAGGGGTTGGCAGCCAGTTTACACAGGACAGTGTAGACAAATCCACAGAAAAACTGAATGGTTTTGGAGAAGTACTTAACTTAATTAGCGACAGACACTGCCTCATACTCTCAGGCTGCCCTTATTGTGCCCATCTCTATACTCTCTCCTGGGTGCCAGTTTGGTCTGTTCTCTGCCCCTTTAGATTCTCTTTATTCATTAATTGTTTTATTGCTTTTTTCTCTTTTTAGATAGATAGATACTTTATTAATCCCCATGGGGAAATTTACATACTCCAGCAGCAGCATACTGATAAAAAACAATTAAAACAATGTTAATTAAAGAGTGATAAAAATGCAGTGCAAGTTAAAAAATGCAAGGTGGAGAGTGCGAGGCAGGGGTAACAGTCTATAATCTTGTATAGTGTTAACGTTTACCCCTCCGGGTGGAATTGAAGAGTCGCATAGTGTGGGGGAGGAACGATCTCAGAAGCTGTTTCTCTGTCTGGAGATGATACTGTTCAGTGGATGCAGTGGATTCTCCATGATTGACAGGAGCCTGCTCAGCACCCATCGCTCTGCCACAAATGTCAAACTATCCAGCTCTGTGCCTACAATAGAGCCTGCCTTCCTCATCAGTTTGTCCAGACGTGAGACGTCCCTTTTCTTTATGCTGCCTCCCCAGCACACCACCGCATAGAAGAGGGTGCTCGCCACAACCGTCTGATAGAACATCTGCAGCATCTTAATGCAGATGTTGTAGGATGCCAGCCTTCTAAGGAAGTATATTCGGCTCTGTCCTCTCTTGCACAGACCATCAGTATTGGCAGTCCAGTCCAATTTATCATCCAGCTGCACTCCCAGGTATTTATAGGTCTGTACCCTCTGAAAACAGTCACCTCTGATAATCACAGGGTCGGGAAGGGGTCTGGGCCTCCTAAAATCTACCACCAGCTCCTTGGTTTTGCTGGTGTTCAGGTGTAGGTGATTTGAGTCGCACCATTTAACAAAGTCCTTGATTAGGTTCCTATACTCCTCCTCCTGCCTACTCATGATGCAGCCCATGATAGCAGTGTCGTCAGCGAACTTTTGCACGTGGCAGGACTCCTAGTTGTATTGGAAGTCTGATGTATATAGGCCTAACAGGGTTGGAGAAAGTACAGTCCCCTATGGCGCTCCTGTGCTGCTGACCACAATGTCAGACCTGCAGTTCCCAAGACGCACATACTGAGGTCTGTCTGTAAGATAGTCCACGATCCATGCCACCAGGTATGAATCTACTGCCATCTCTGTCAGCTTGTCACTAAAGAGCCGAGGTTGGATGGTGTTGAAGGCACTAGAGAAGTCCAGAAACATAATTCTTACAGCACCACTGCCTCTGTCCAAGTGGGACAGGGATTGGTGTAGCATATAGATGATGGCATCCTCCGCTCTCACCTTCTCCTGGTATGCAAACTGCAGAGGGTCGAGGGCGTGGCGGACCTGTGGCCTCAGGTGGTGAAGCAGCAGATGCTCCATAGTCTTCATCACATGTGATGTCAGAGCGACAGGCCGGAAGTCATTCAGCTCACCAGGACGTGAAACCTTCGGGACTGGGGTGATGCAAGATGTTTTCCAAAGCCTCGGGACTCTCCCCTGTTCCAGGCTCTGGTTGAAGATGCGCTGTAGAAGAGTCCCCAGCTCCAACGCACAGGCCTTCAGCAGTCGTGGCGATACTCCATCTGGACCCACTGCTTTGCTGGCACGAAGTCTCCTCAGCTCTCTGCTTACCTGGGCTGCTGTAATTGTGGGTGGGGATGTCTCTCCTATGCTGATATCAGCAAAAGGATGGGTAGAGGATGCAGTACTCTGAGGTGAGAATGGGTTAGGGTGGTCAAACTTGTTAAAGAAGTTGTTCATCAGGTTTGCTCTCTGCACGTCTCTCTCAATGGTGGCACCCCACTTCGAGCTGCAGCCAGTGATGATCTTCATCCCATCCCACACTTCCTTCATGCTGTTATTCTGCAATGTCTGCTCCAGCTTTCTCTTGTACTGCTCCTTCGCCGCCCTGAGCTGGACTCGGAGTTCCTTCTGCACACGCTTGAGCTCATGCTGATCACCACCTTTAAAAGCCCTTTTTTTCTAGTTCAAAAGGTCCTTGATGTCACTTAATCCATGGCTTGTTGTTACCATAGCAGCGTACTGTTCTTACTGGGACTACAATGTCCATACAGAAGTTGATGTAATCAGTAGTGCAGTCAACAACCTCCTCAATGTTCTCACTATGTGACCCCTGCAGGATATCCCAGTCCGTAGTTCCAAAGCAGTCTCTCAGAGCCTGCTCTGCCTCAGGGCACAACTTCTTGAATGAGCATGTGCTTGTAGGTAGCTCTCTCACTCTTGGTTTGTAGTGAGGCTGAAGCAGAACCAGGTTATGATCTGCTTTCCCAAGCGCAGGCAGCGGGGTGGCACTGTATGCGTCTTTAACGTTTGCATACAGTAGGTCAATAGTCCTATTTCCCCGGGTGTTACAATCCACATACTGGGAGAAGGCAGGTAATGTTTTATCCAGCGTCACATGGTTAAATTCTCCAGAGATTAGCACAAGCGCCTCGGGGTGCTGTGTTTGTAGATTAGCAACAGCAGAGTGGATGATGTCACACGCTATCTCCACGTCAGCACAAGGAGGGATGTAAACAATAACAACAATGACGTGTCCAAACTCTCTGGGCAAGTAATAGGGACGCAGATATAAGATCGAGGTAAACCATTATAGCTAATCACTCGGGTACTGCAGCACACTGAAGACTATATACAGTAAAAGCATTTATTAGTTTGCATAGTTACTTTTATTCCTAACATTACTGTTTCATCTTACTTTCCTCAATTTTAGGTTTTCTGTATTTTTGCTATTTCTTGATTATTGTGTATCAGTGGTGAATTATTTCTTAGGTTTTTGGAATAAAAAAATATTCTTGGCTTCTGTTTCATTTAATAATTCAAGTTTAATGTTTATCTTAGCTTCTAACTTTTGCCTTTTGAGAAGTGGCTTAGGTTTGACATTTTGACCTATTTTGAATAGTTAGATTCTCACTTGGACTTTATTTTCTAAGGCAGCTTTTGCATTATTTTTGGTTTCTGTTTATTTTATTAATTTGTATTAAATTTTTAGTAGTTAAAGTTCTTTAATCTGATAATTTAAATAATTGTTTCCATAAAACTTGAATTACAACAGTTTTTGTTATTAGTTTAGAAATCATTTAGATGGGTTTTTTTTATGGTTTTTGGTCTTCAGAATAGTGTAGGATGTTTGAAATTAATTTTATTCTTATAACATTTGGTGGGTTATGTTTGATATTACATTTCTTCTTCTGGGTGCAAGACATCATTATTATGGAGAGATCAGACAAACACATCTCCAGTCCTGTGTAGTGCTTCTTTACACCCTTTGAAGGTAGCATTATAAGCTTAATCTGTATAATCATTGAAATTATCAAGGAACACTCCCTTTAAAAAAAATACAAAAATTTATTAAAGTTGTACTGTTACAAAAAATGTAACTTTACCATATATTATCCATAGACAAATGATATCACAAGGTTTTAGTAGAACATTACATTATGAGATTAGGACCCATTTAGGGAATACCCCATGACTAGGACATGGTCTTAACTTCCCCAATGCATGCACTCAGGGGTCAAGTGATGTGAGCTTTCTGAGCTGTTATTGGTTCACCAGCCACGACAGCCACTCAACACTCTGAAAGAACACTGAGATTGTATTCTTGGGGGACAGTGTTGGGAAATTCGCTCCTAAAGAATGTTTTTGCAGGAAAAACATTCCAATATGTTAACCTATCACAAACAACACTGCCACAGGGAAAATGGTGTATAAAAGCAAAAAAGTCTGATTTTAGCAAAAATATTTTAAAGCTTAAAAAGGGTGAGGAAGTCCTAAACCTCGTTCCATTCAACTGAAATTCCTAGATCACTGACAGGGATACAGAGAGGAAGAGAAAATAATTATCTTGTCTAATGTAAAGTATGGATTTCAGGACTTAAAAAAAAACTGAAAGATCTATATATATAATTCACTAAGGCAAGACACCCATGGAAAGGCAAGACACCCATAGAAAGCGTGGATTTACTAAGCCGCCGACAAGTAAGACGCCCATGGCACACGCAGGAAGAAGCCATGCCCACCAACTCTAAGACCATTGGATACGACAACATCTCGCAGAACCACGCCCACCAACTCGGACACGACGACACAGGAAAAACAGCGTCATTTATGTTCGTCTGTCGTGGAGTCCACATGCACCTCTGAGCCACGTTGACTGTTCATAGAGGCATGTTTCTCGCGGAAGTGAATCGCTATATGCAACGTGTAAAACAGTTTGCGAGGAGTATCCCTTGGGATCCTTAAAACAATCCTTTAAAACTGAGGTTAAAACACAATGAAGGAAGCAGTCTTTAAAAACTAATAAGCTCTGTGCCTCTGTTTCATTACCGTCTCACCTGCTTCACCAATGCAGGCCCTGCAACAGTCGAGATGCTCTCTCAGCAGCTGACCTTCTCTGTGCCTGACCGGTTCACACAGAGGCAGCGCGAGAAAAAGCCGCACACACACACACAGGCAGCGCCAGAGACAGACAGAGGCACACACACAGGCAGCTGGTCGGCGGATCTCCGTGAGTTTCTCTTGTGAGTGGGCACATGACCAGGCGGTGTGTATGCTTCGAGAACGAGGGTGGACGTGGCAGGACTATCTAAGAACAGGCATGTTTGTCGCAGATGTGAATCGCTGTATGCAGCGTGTAAAACAGTTTCCGAGGGGTTTCCCATGGTCTTACAGTTGATGGGCGGGTCTCTGTCAGTTGCTCTTGCGACCGGGTACACGACCAGGCAGTGTGTATGCTTCGAGTGCAAGGGTAGACACGACAGGACCATCTAGGATAAATCACGTCGCGGATGTGAATCGCTGTATGCAGTGTGTAAAACAGTTTGTTTGCCGCTGATGTGAATCGCTGTATGCAGCATGTAGAACAGTTTGCGAGGGGTGTCCCATGGTCTTACAGTTGGTGGGGGGGTCTCTGTTTGTTGTTCTTGCGAGCGGGCACATGACCAGGCAGTGTGTATGCTTCAAGAGTGTGGGTGGACGCGACAGCACCATCTAAGAAGAATCATATTTGTCTCGGATGTGAAGCGCTGTGTGCGGCGTGTAAAACAGTTTGTCGCGAATGTGAATCACCGCATGCAGCGTGTAAAACGCTGTATTTTATGTTGCCCTCTTCAAAGTTACATATTTTCATTCACCTACAGTCGTATCCTCAAAACCATCCTGGACAACTGTGTCTTTCAGGAAGTGTTCACCCATCAATACATAATTATGTGGTGTATGCTACGCCGCGGGTTGGCTAGTATTATATATTACCAAGATCAACCATATATCATAATTCAGTTAATATGCTTAGAAGGCACAATGCTCAAACATTGAGTCCTTAGGCAATCAAAAAGCCAATGATTCTGTACAGTTATTGTTTAATGGTTCTGTACCGATTTCAGACAGCAGTGATGATATTGAAGGCACGGGAGAAATCAAAAAACATAATCCTCTCAGTGCTGCCACCTTTGTCCAGGTGAGAATCAGCCTTGAGGAACAGATAGATATTGTATCTTGCACTCCAGTCTTTGTCTGATTGGCAAACTGTAGTGGCCCAGGTGGTCTGCCACAAGTGGACTCTTATTGTCCATAATTTGCTTTTCAAAGTTCTGCATGATGTAAGTGCCACTAGTGTGTAGTCATTTGGTGAAGGAGCTTGACTTTTTTAGAACAGGAACAATGCAAGATGTTCTCCACAGCAGTGGCACTTTTTGGAATTTTCCATCAATGATATCAGGTGCGGCAACTTCTGTGGCTACATCTCCTGCAACCATTAGTGTGTACTAGCAACGGGACTCACAAAATAGAGGTACACAAGTTGCTGTCAAAAAAAGAACACAAAAAAATCTTAACTATTATTAAACAAAATTATAGAAAGAAGATAATGTCAGAAATGAATTCTGTGACCTGAAAAGCTTATAATTACTTGTAAAATACAGCAAAATATGTTCAGAAGAACTGTTATGATTAAAATGCCATGAACATCAGTTCATGATTTTATTAATGTAACATTTACATATCTGCATAATCCATTTCAAGGTAGCAGGAGACCAAACTACATCTCAGCAGAATTGGGCACAAGGCTGGCACCAACCCTCACACGGTCCACTCACACAAACACTTGAGGCCATTTTGGGGTTCCCAGTTTACCTAATCCACACATGTTTGAGGATATGGAGGTGGGAATCCAAGTAGATGCGAGGAAGCCATGCAGACAGCACATAGATGATGACAAGAGGCCGGAATCAAACACAGGGTGCTGAATCTGTGAAACACAAGTCTTATCCACCTTGCCGTCCATCATTATGTTAAATAATTTGGTGGAATAAAATTATCAAACATTGGAAATTTATATAAGTGAATTTCTATAATAAATCAGACATATGAAAAAAATCCCATGAAAAACATTCAGTGCTAAATCAGCTGTTGGGAGTTAACATTTGGTTCCATAGTGTGCAAAGATAAATTTACACTCACAGAGCATATCGTCTATAAATACTCATCTTATTGTATTAATTGGCTTTCAGTCATTGCTGGAGGCACTGATATGTTGATCTAAGATAATTTGTCTTTCCATTTTTTTTCCAAATTAAATTGGAATTATAACTTGATTTAAGCAATGACATGCCTTCTTTTCCCTCGGTACTTGCCAACCAGAAATAGTAACAGCTACAGCAAATATCCTTAGACTTCAATATTGCAGTGTTACTTTTGTACATTATGATCTTCCAATAGATTAAAAAATATGTGGTCAACCAATATGTCGTGATCGTATGTCTTTCTTTTGCAGAACTGTCCACCACTGAACATCTCTTTGCACTACCTAAGGAATCACAATGGCGATGTGCTCTATAATTTATCAGGCCACAATTTAGAGGAGTTTTTATTGCAGACATCCTTCAGACCACCAAACCAAAAGTAAGTATTTCCTGGGCATATTGTATTAAGCCAGATTCTTTAATGTCCAATCAAAAGAAGGTTTAGGAAATACAGCACATTTGTGGTGTCTGGATTTCTTTATATGCTGTTATTTTTCCTTGACTTTTTATAAGCTTTTTATAGTTGCATGAAAAGTTTGTACAGGCCTTTGTAGCTTTCTTAATTTCTGCATGAGTGAATCATAAAAAGTCACAAGACTAGATGGGCACAATCTGCTAAACATAATAACACACAAACAATTGTTCTTTCTTTTTAAACATTTGTCATCAAGGTTTGAAAAAAGTATGTGAGCCCTTGTGTTTAGTACTAGTTGAGCCTCCTTTAGTAGTCAGAGTAGTAGTAGTAGCAGCAGCGGCCATATACTTAACCAAACATTTCCTGTAGCTACTGATGAGACTTGTTTAATGTTTAGGAGCAGCGTTGGACCATTCCTCCTTACAAAAGTGTTTCAGTTCATTAATTTTCTGCAATTCTTTATGTGTACAGCTGCTAAATTTCAGCTAGGATTCCTCCTGGCTGTGTTTCAAAGTCATGTTATGTGTCTGTTTTGTTTTTTTCTTAATTCTTTTACTTATGTTAATGTTACTTTTGTTGATATGAATTATTCTTTGCTATTTTCAATGTATGTAAGATACTTGTGCTAAATTCCATGTTTTGTTGGTGGTCCTCCAAAGGGGCGTGGCCATTTGCCAAATACTGTCAGAAACTGCTGTCCACCCTATAAATCTGGAGGGTCTTCCACAGTTCTTGGTGGATCATTTCAAATGCAAAAAAATATATATATTTTGGTGATTTTCTATGTTTTTGTTGCACTTTGTACTTTTTGTGAATTATTGAGTTTTTTGACATTTTATGCTGTTTTTTTGACTTTGCCTTGTGATTTTGTATTGAGATTGGTTTGCTTTGGATTGCCTTGTGTCTCGAGCATTTCTGTTTTGCCTTTGTTATTCACAGAGCTTCATAGTGAGTGGAATGCTTATTTTGAAGAAGAAATCTTTTATTTAAAAAAATATTCAGTTCTTGACCTTATTACTAGCTGGGGTTTGACGGTTATATCTACATCTGTTGGGTTATTTAGGAAGTGTTTTTGGAACTGTTTGGGACTCATAACAACATCTCTCTGCAGGCTGAAGTCAGGAATGAGACTGTCCAGAACACAAATTGTCTTCAGTTTAAGTCATTCAGTTTAATTCATTTTTGTTCCGTGCTTATTTCCATTGTCATTTTGGATCACCTAACTTCCATTAAGCTTCAGCCATTGGATTGCTAGACTGTTCAGATTCCGAGGCAGCAAAACAAACCCAAGCTGTAATTCTCCCTCCACTTTACTTCATGTTGGTGTTGTTGTGCAGTATTTTTTTTTGTTGAATTCAAGTGTAGCATTGTGCTATTTTGCCAAAGACGTCAACATTTGTTTCATCTGTCCTAAGAACAATGTGTCAGAAGCATTATGGAACATCTACTAAATGTGATATTCTGCAAATTTAAGATGTTATTCCATGTTGGTTTAGTAATGTGTGATAAGAGGTTCATGTCGAACTGAGGTTTTAAATAAATAATCAGGTCCCAGAGTGTGTAGGCTCCGATCATGTGTGGGTGTGAATGTGCCAGTGCTCACTATGGGATTGATTGGGGTGCTTGAGTGATAGATATATAGATTGCACACTCTCATGCAGATGCAAGCGGATCAGTCAGGTGCCTCATTCACACCTCAGAGTAAGCAGAGGATCACATCTACACCCAATCAGGCAGGGTAAAGTGATCCTGCAGAGAAGGGAGAAAAACAACAGAGGAAGGAAATCAGATAAAGAAACAGATTGTGAGAGAGCAGTATTGGGTGCCTAATCAGAATAAGATAGTGGGCCAGCCAGGCAGCAAGGGAGAGAGCAAGAGACAGGCTGGTTATTAACCCCACAGAAGAGAGAGGGATCAACGCTGTAGGGGCAGATCATCCCCACTGATATTTCTATAGGACCAGGTGCGATGGTGGAGGTGTCCTCCTCAGGGATCCGAAGGGACACCAGGGGTGTGATAAGAAAGCCTGGAGGAAAACTGACCCCAAGCGGTCTGGCAGCCATAACAGGGGTCATTGAGGAGGACCACGGCTGCTGGAGTCTCCGCTGGCTGAGCAAGCTGTGAGTGAGCCAGGAAAACAGAGGGTGTTGCACTGGGCTTGTGTGGGATGCAAGGAGGAAGATTAAGGACCCGATGACTGTTTGTTTTACACTGATTTCATCTCTGGATTTTAACTTGTGGACTATTTTCACTGTCTTTATTGGATTGTGCATTTGGTACACTTTATTAATCCCCTTATTTATTTATTTATTTATTTATTTATTTATTTAAAGAAGATCACCGTACCATTGGTCTCTAATTGTTTGTGGATTTTAATAAAAGCACTTGCCACCTTTGCACCAACCCCCCGCTTAATGTGTATGTTCTCATTTGCCTGGTTCATCTCCGTTCATGACTATTGACGGTTCCAGGTTCAAGAAGAAACAGGTTAACTCCCAGAGAGAGTGTGGAACTAACCCAGACCGTCACATAGAGGTGGAGTTTTCTCATAAGCACCTTTGTTGTTCAGAGTTTTTCTTATAGTGAGCTCATGAACAGGGACGTTGGCAAGTTCAGGTCTTTAAGTCCCTTGTTCTTACCTTAGGGTTCTTTTCAGCATTGCGTGCTGGATGTTTACTGTGATCATTGTGGGATGAGCAATTCAAAGGAGAGTAGCAACAGTACTGAATGTCCTCCATTGCTTTACTGTTGATTTATAACTTTTAAAAGTTAGAAATGCTTTTGTAACCCTTTCCAGCTTTATGCATCTCTGCAATTCTTTTTCAAATGTCCTCTGATATTTCTTTTTATCTGGGCATTGTTCATATGAACAGATCATTCTTAATAAGAGCACATGCACTCAGTAATCAAACTTTGTGTACATTTCTTACAGGGCAGAGCACCCCTAATTTCACCTCATTGATTGAATGACCTAAATCCAATTATCTTTTGGAAAAGTCATTAGTTTAGTGGTTAACATACTTTTTCCAACCTAGACTGTGAATGTTTAAACTAAGTATTCTGTATTGGCAAGAAGTAGTATAATTACTTATGTGTTATTAGTCCAAGCTGATTTTTTCTGTCCATTATTATGGCTTAGTTGGAGATCTGATAACATTGTTTTGAGTAGATAATGCAGAAATCCACACAATTTCAAAGACTTCACAAACTTTTTCTCACAACTGCACATAACATATTTAAACCCACTTAATCAACTCTAAGTCATAGTTGTCAAAGTGTATCCCAGCAGTATCATACACAAGGCATGAACTAGTCTTGGGTTAGTTAGTCATCAGTTTATTAGAGGGCTCATTCAGTAAAACCTGCATTGGAATTGCCAGGATGAACAGAGGCTGTATGTCTTTAGGGACATAGGACAAAAATCTAGATAGCCAGAGAAGCAACCCAGTGTAGAACACAACTGGCACATGCAAACTCCATACAGACAACAACTGAGTCTGGGATTCAAACCCTGGACACTGGATCTGTGAGGCAGCAGCACAAATAATTGAGCCACATTGAGCAATCTATAACAGCAGCAATCACACTCTGATGGTGGCAAGTTACACACTCCGGCTGGAACAAATGTGTGGAAACAACCAGTCAAGGGGAGGCCTTTGTTACATTGATCTGGGCTCAAGGGCTCACCCATGTCATGTATACCAGCAATGAGGTCTTCATTTGGCAACATGCATACCTGGTATCACCTCAAAGGAGAGCCATTATTAAATAGAATGTAAAAAGAACCGAACAACAGGAAACCCCTACGTCAAAAAAAGGTTAAATGTTGTAATTGGTGACATCCTTGTGGTTTGTAGAAGGAAACCTTTTTTAAATATATAAGAAAAAAGTCAGAGAGACACAATGCTTAAACATATTGAAGAAACACAAATAACATTTTATATAGCCCTGATACAATGTCACTCTTTATAAACATTGTGCCATAATTTATTTGTGTACTGTAGCTTTATTGTCACAAGTATGCAGTAAGCACCTGAATTACTGAAATGTAAAATTGCAATGTAAAGTTTGGATCTGGCACCCAAGTCATACGTACAATTAGTAGATATGTGGGTTGAGTCTGAGTTGCTGTTTTGATTTCATTTACATTTTGTCAGTCTTTATCTTTTGTCCCTTTGTATACGTATCATGTATATATGTTAAGCTGAGATGTGATTATATAAAAACACTGCTCTAGAATTTTTGCTGTTACAGAGTCACCCATTTTGTTGATGCTTAGGGCTGGCTCAAGTTTTTTATAATGTTTTCATTTTGTATTTCACATTCAGGGAAAATGTTTTAAAGGAAACCCTGTTCTGCTTCCTTAAAAAAAACAATATTCTATCTAGAAAGGAGTTTTCTTAATTGCCAGTTAAGATCATATGCCCTAATACATTTTTCTATATTTAGATAGCATTACTGAAATGTGTCTGAACATTACACAGCAATGGTTTGGGATGTAAACTGCACTATCGTGGCAATTATGGATCTTGCATGTTGCAAGTGTTTTAGAGTAACTTCAAAAGTGCATATATAAGTGCCAATTCTTAATGAGTAAAATCACATTGTTGACATTAGAGTTAAAACAAAATTGTTTGGGTAATTGGAATCTCTGCAACCTTACATAGGTTACGTACATGAAAACATTAGAAGAGCATGGAACAAATTTTGCAATTACACAAAACATAATTCATTTGACAGATAAGAGGAGACCATTCCATCAAGTTTGGTAAGTTAGTAGCAAGTTTGACTTTTTAAAAAATGTCAAGGTTTCCACTTTCAGTAATCTGTACCAGATTGCTCTGAATCCTTGCGGAGATAAGTTCTTTCTGGATTCCTTCTTAAATATCAGAACTTAATTGCATGAATTTTTCTGGATGAACTAAATCAATGGTGTTGACAATTAGGGCCCCACTCAGCATTCTTTGCTCAAGAATAGAGGTTTAAATCCCTTAGTCTATTAGAGTAGGACATGCTTTTTAGTCCTAGGATGAACTTGGCTGCTTTCCTCCACACACTTTCTAGTGCTGTAAAGTATTTTTGTAACATGACCAAAATTGCATGTTGTACTCCAGATGCAATTTCACTAGTGCATTATATAGTAGTTTTCAACAATTTATTGCCTTTTTAATTACTTCTGCAGATTTCCTGGACTTTGAGAATGTTGCGTCTACATAAACCCCTTAAACAATTTTGAGGGGTTGCTTCCTGTATGACAGTGTCATCCATCTTTTACTTATAACCAGTAAACCCCCGATTCTCTAAAGAATTGCAAATCCAAGAATGGCAATCACCTTCTGTTTCCTCTGATCTTTGGAGGGATGAAAAATGATGGAGGTTGGGAGCGCCATGGGAAAGTTTTCATTTAATTAAATAAATATATTTGTACTGAAATTAACCAATTTATTAAAACTAAAATTGAAATGTAATTGTTATATCATTTAAGTCCAAAATGTCTTTGAGTTGCTACACTTATAAGTAAAAAAATATCGGAGTGTAATGTTGTAAATGAAGTAAATTGGAAACAAAAAAATTCATAAAATCGTAAATTCAAAATAGTTAATCAAAAATTTACTTATAAACAACATTTTTGGTAAAGATGGTTTCCTGTCCTTGAATTAGCTCTCCCTGGTATGGAGTAGTTAAAACCTTCACTTTAACGTCACATGAACGCCGGATGTCCCTACTTTAAGGTTAAGATTGTGTTGAGGTAATCCGGCCGAGCTAATAGTGTATAAATATTCTAATGGGAAATTAAGATGCTCAGTTTCATGTTCAGAATCAGCACTGTCAGTACTTAGAACGACGTGGCTTTCTCCAGGAAGCAATCCAATCACTTGGTTATTTATTTGGTCAACGTCAATAGGTTGCATATGCAGTGGTGTGCACGTTTGCGTTCGGGCGGCGGTTGTATTGTGACCTGAAGTTTAGTTCACAGGTTGTGTTGTGTTGTTTGGGCGCCACTTACTGACTCTGGGAAGCCACTGGGTTTGACTCTGGGGCGCTGAGGCGCTGTGCGCGTGCGCTTTTGGTGCTTCTGGCATCTGGCATCCGTGCATATATACAACCTTTGTTTAGTAATATAGATTAATTCTTCTTTGTCCTACATATAGTACTTTCCACTATTCCAACTTAAACCACATTTTCAAAGTGTTGACCAGTTTTGAAGATTATCCAGAACTTCGTGAATTGCGTTTGCTCCCTCCTTACCATCTGCTATCCTTCCAATTATTTGATTTCAAATGTCACAGTCTTACTGACTATATTAGTATTTATGTTATTCACATTAATTTGGAAAGGTAACGGTACAAGCATAGACCCTTGGGGACACCATATATGTAATCAGCCCATGCTGAGTAATCTCATCTTGTCAGTAGTCCGTCTTCACCTGAATAACCAACCAACAAGTTTGAATGTTACCATCGACTCCGATGGCTCGTAGTTTCAAAATTAGTCTTCCATGTGGAACTTCTTTAAAAGCTTCTTGAAAATCTAAGTCAACTACAATATGTCATGTGCTTTGTTTTTTGTCTACTACTCCCAGAATCAGCCTAGTCTCTGTTCTCTGGACTTTGTCTAGCGCTGTTATGTATACATATTTTTGTAATATGATGACCAAAACTAAATATGGTACCCTAGATGAGGCCTCACTACTGTATTATATAACTTAAGCATAACTTCTACTGATGTATACTCTACACCTCATGCTATACAACCTAACATTCTATTAGCTTTTTTGGTTGCTTCTGTGTACCCTTTGGATGTAGATAAGTGATGAGTCCACTGTGACTCCTACGTTTTCCTACTTTCAAGTTTCAGACCCCCCATTGTTCTTTCAAGTCTAACATTTTTTTCACTTCCTACATGTAATGCCTTACATGTATTTACTGTAAATTATCTCTGACACAGATCTTCACAATCCTGTATGCTGTCCAAGTCCCTCAGTAACAATTTTGCCGATTCTACATTACCTGACTTTCCACCTAGTTTGGTATTATATGCAAACTTATATTGATTTTATTCTTGTCCATACACTTTATGTACATTAAAAAGAGCGGCTGCTCCAGCACTCATCCCTGAGGGGCACCACTGTTATCATTACTTAATTCTAAAAAAGTTCCCCTCACCATAACCTTTTGCTACCAGGGTTTGAGCCAATTTTGTCCCCACCTGCAGGCTGTGTCCTAAATTTCCACTTCTTAGAGTCTGATCATTAACCTTTCATATGGTATTTTATCAAAAGACTTCTGAAAAGCAAGAAAAATATCATATGAACATCTATGAATGTATTCTTTTGTTGCTTCCTCATAGAAGTCCAGGATATTAGTGAAACACAACCTTCCTTTTCTGAAGCAGTGTTGAGTATCTGCTAACACTCTTGTTCTTGCCATGTGCTCCTTGATGTTTTCCTTAATACAGAGGAACCTCGGGTCACGAACGTCTCGGAACACGTACAAATCGGGTTACGACCAAAAAGTTTGCCAAACTTTTGCATCTGTTCACGACCACACACTCGGGTGACGAACAAGCCAGTTTCCCTTCCAGTTCGTACATGCCGATGATTTCCGCACATGTTCAGTCTCTCCATGTGCATTCGCTGTGAACTCTTTCTGCTCTATTTCGTTTCCCTTCCGGTTCGTATGCGCCAGTGATTTACGCACATGTTCAGTCTCTCCCTGTACAGTACATTGTTCTCGGTCAGACGTGCATCGCACAGAGGGACTTTACCTCAAAACTGTAATCTCCTTTCCACCCAGCTTCCTGTTCACTTCCTTCATGCTAGAACTCGACTCATGCAAGGTTAGTTTTCTTGGTTGTTTATGTTTAGTTTTTGTATAAATTAAGGATTTTTCAAATGTTCATTTTTTTCCCTGTGCTTAAAACTTGTTAAAAAAAGTGTTTACAGCGAGCAGTTCTTAAGGCTGTAGCGTGAACTCTTGCAATGTTAGTTTTCTTGGTTGTCTATGGTTAGTTTTTGTATAATTAAGGATTTTTCAAATGTTCATTTTTTTCCCTGTGCTTAAAACTCGTTAAAAAAAGTGTTTACAGCAAGCGGTTCGTAAGGCTGTAGCATGAACTCTTAAAATGTTAATTTTCTCTGTTCAAGGTTTTCTCAGTCTTATTCAATGTTTTTACATTTAGTTTACTATTATACTGTGCATTCTATGGTATATTAACTATTTTTGTGCTTAAAACTCTATTTACATACAGTTTGTACGGTCCGGAATGGATTAATTGTATTTACATACAATCCTATGGGGGAAATTACTTCGGGTCACGACTAAATCGGGTTGCGACCAGAGTTTTGGAATGAATTACGGTCGTGACCCGAGGTTCCACTGTAATTGCTTACTGGCCTTAGTTATGTGGTCACCCTGATCACCCTTTTTAAATAGAAAGACACAACATGTAATTCATGGATTTTGTAAGCTTTTCTGTCTTACTCTAATAATAATGAACTATTTATGTTTCCTTACACTCACTACATCATTCTGCTGGTTTTTATTATTAGAAATGTATTAATTATGTTTTCTCATGCTGTTTTGCCCAAAGTTTAAAAACACTGCATTTGTAGCTTAGAATAACTAATCATTTAGTCTGCCAGTAATGTGGCTTAATGGCACAGACTGACAAAGAAAGGGCTGACAAAACGCTGGCTGCTGGACAGCATGTGTACCAACCACCTGTTGTCCAGAAATGCCTGGCAGCTGATTCACTACTTATAAGCCACTAAATAGACAGCCAGTTAATCGATCCCTGACTGTCAAAACCCAGGCAAGTTGCTTCACGTTTACCCAGTAATAAATGAATAAACGATTGAGAGCAAGTCCTTTTTGGTATGCATTTCTGTAATGTGTACTCATTTACAGTTGTGAGGCTGCATAGGAAAAGCATGGTGTCCATGAAGGCTAGCGTTCCTTTTAATATTTGCATCACATCCAGTGTATTGCTAACAGCCTCTCCCATTTATTACGATTGCAGTTGTGGTACAGAAGGCAAACAATGGGACAGCTTTTCAAACAAAACATCACACCATGCTAACTATATTTTTAGTCTGCTTATTTTCATCAAAGTAAACACTCATTAATAAGTTACACATTGAAGAGTTATTTTAGGTGAAAAGAGCAAAAGTACCTAATAAACAAGGCCAAGAAAAACTCTTCAAGTTGGGGAATATTGTTGTCTCAGTTATCAAAATCTGAAAGGTTAAGTATTAATGACCCCTTACAGTAATCTCTAAGTGAGAGTTTGATCCTTGACAGCAGACAGAGCTGAGCATCTTTTGCTTATTACCAAATTTCCTTTTTACTGCCCCAAAATCAGGCAACTGCAAAGGGTGCTATTCTTGCTTATTTTCAAACCTCTATGGACAGTGCCATCTCCAAGGGACAACTAGCAGGCCTCCCGAGGTGGATCTTCCAAATTAGGCTTTCAGCATATTCCTGAAAAAAGAGCGGAACAGGATTTGAAGTTTGTGGAGTCTTTGAATCCTGTTTGTAATGGTTTCCTTTACCCTAAGGGCTCCTTTTAAACAGGAAGGTTAAACTGAACTGGGACCACTTAATATACTGTACATGTGTGATGGATACCCGAGCACCCGCAAGCCCAAACTACAACATGAACACACAAGCACAGTCCTGGGTTCAAATAAAGGTAGATTTATTAGTCAAATCACCTCAAATATGTCACACAAGCACAAAACACAGGTTTTCTTTCCACGATACTTCCTTCCTACCACACTACCCTCCTCCATTCAGCCGTTGCTCCACTACTTCACAGCTCCAACTCGTCTGGATAAGGGAGTGCTGTCCCTTTTATTACAGACCCAGGAGTCCTTCCAGTGCCACGGCGATTGCCTGATGGAAGCACTTCTGGGCCACATGGAAGTCCATTGTAACAGGGAGCTTGTGTCCCTGCAATATATATTACCATTAACGGCACACTGCACGATAACATGCAGTGAGTACACTTGACTTGAGCATTCAAATTTTTTTATCCTCTTTCTCTGTATGTTTAGCATTCGTTTGCTCAGAAGTTGATTTGCTTGTTGCTTCTTGAGCAGCTTTTCCTTTCTCCACCCTAGCGGCCCACTTCTTCTCTTCTTTTGTCAGCATCTTTCTGCGTTAAAACTGAGTAAGTCAGTGTTTGTATTGCAATTACTTAGTACGCTTTCCATAATTTTTCACTTAAGCTGGTACTTAAGTCTTCAATCTGCCTCTAGGATGATTTAAGATATGAAGAGGTTGGAGAAGTGACGGCGAAGGTGGTAGGGAATAAGAATTGCGCCCATACACATGTGCCACACGGCCGCCCTGCTGGCTGCTGCCAAGAGTTAATTCTAAAATGAAATAAAATAAAAATAAAAAGAGGATTAACCTTGGAGGTCAATCATCAACCCAAAAAGCAGATAGTAGATGTCACGTAGCATATGTGTACCAAATTTCAGGTCAATAGGTCAAATGGTTTGAGAGCTACAGGTGATTTAAAATCCTGGACAGACAAACAGACAGCCACGATAGCATATTATATAAGAAGATACTCTAGCGTCTTGTTATAACTCCCCAGCATGCACTGCACTCCTGTTTAGCTTGACAAGACTTTAGACTAGAAGTAAAGCAAGAGGCTTATTACCTGAACAGTTTAAAGTACCTCCTATACATGTTTCATTACTATAACAATATGTTTTTGTTTATTGTTCCAGTAGGCAAGTTATGGATCTGAACTGTCAGTCCATAGTAGGAAAACAAATTATCTAGTGAATTGTCTTATTACTCTTCAATTAGATAATATACTGTTTTTATAGATGTGTTGTGTTAAGTGATATTGTGCATTATCATATTTTTTCTAAAATTAATTTGTTGGTAAAAATGTAGAGTAATTTTGGTGGATGTTTATCTTGTGGTGGATTAGCATGCCACCTTGCCTTATGTCTGTTGCTTGATTTCTGTTGGATTAAGCAAGTAATGAAAATAGATGGATGGTATGATGCTGTTCATTCATCTATCTTTACAGCTGTCACCCAGACTCTTCTAGCTGCCACATTCCGTTGGAGCTGTCTTTGTTCCTGAAAGACAAATTGCAAACATCACGATGAAGTGGCCCTACAGCTGGCTTGAGTACATAGGGGAAGCCAATAACTGAATTACTTGAACAGCCTGTGCCCATCTGTTACTCAAACTGAGATTGTCCAAAGCGAAGCTTTTCACCTTTCTGAAGGCTCAATAAACTTTCGGTTAAGTGTGTGGTGCCTGCTATTTGTGTCTTTTCTAACCACTGAAAATGACAGTTATAAAAACAGTGTTGGTTTATTTTTCCCAATGGAAGTGGCTGAATATGCAGACACTAAAAAGTTGTAAATACTATGGGTTGATTTATCATGTGAATTTTCATGATGGATGAAAACAAGAGAGAGTGCTTTAGCTAGGAGCCTGTCATTCCTTATCAACAAATGCTTTGATCCTTATGTAAGACAGTGTTTCTTTATTTTTATCTAAGGTTCCAAAAAGACATTAGCACTATGTTTTGCTCTTAAACAGCATGGTGCCTAATTGACAAATTCTGTTGAGTAGCTTCAATATACATTTTGATTTTCAAAGTGCATTTTTAAAAAGCACAGTAGCGCAGTGTTAACACCTCGCAATAAGGAGGCCAGCGTTTACATCCTGGGTCCTCCCTGCGTGGCTTTTGGGTACCCATATTAAAATCCAGAAGCTGTTCAGCTCCCAGCTAAAGTAATAATAAAACACTTCTTTGTTTAAATAAATTATATCTACAAAATTCTTACTTAAAACCACTCTATTCATCCATCTGTCATCTGATTATTTTGGTTCAGGTCTACAGGGGCTGACAACAATGAACGCAAGAATAAGACACTCATCAGTCAGAGTGTACTCAGTCATAGAGAGCCAAGTTTAGAGTTGCAGGCCATCTTGTTCCACCTGTCCCTGTGGGAGAAAACCCACAGCATTAGGAGAAAAACCCTCCGAGATATACTGTGTGGAGGAGATGCAGATGCCACACTTGTATGGCCCAGATTCAGATTCAGACACCAAACTTTGGAGCTGTGAGTTGGCAGAATTAACCACTATGCTACTCTCATTGCTGTATTCTGCATAGTACATTTGTTTTTATAGGTGTTCTTCTTTTTTTAAAGAGATCAAGTGAGCTGATTACATATAATGCATATTATTAGAGTTCACAAGGATTTCTCTTTAGCTCCATTAAACAAGAGTTTGTTTCTCACGCTCCACAGACAGAAGTAACAAAGCAAATCAGAAAATGAGCACACTTACATTTACTGCATGCAGAATATTTGTCACGTCTGTTGTGCAGGTCATAGTGTGATTCTCCAGATAAATCTGTTAGGTGTAAGTACAAAGGATGATGGACCATAATAAGTAAACTGAATTGATGGGAAAAAGGCTTATTTTAATAATTAAAATTATTTGTGTTGAAAATCTGAAAAATTCCAATAGACTTTCTGAAGTTCTCGTGGCTTTCTTAAGTTATGAAAGGCATGTTTCATAAAAGAATAAAAAAGATATATAAGATTATAGCTTATATTTTTTTCAATTTTCACATTGTGGTGTAGGAATGACAACTCCACTAAACAAGAAAATTTGGAGTGGATTGTCCAGTTTATCATCCAAAGACACTACGTAAAATCAATAGGCAATGCTCTTTGTCCTGCAATCTTCCCATTATGCTGATTTATAACTTTTTTATAACTGATTTATAACTTTTCCTCAGCCGGAAAAGGGTGGAGTGCCCTCTCAGGGTTGGGAGAGAGATCCTGCCCCAAGTGGAGGAGTTCAAGTATCTCAAAGTCTTGTTCACGAGTGAGGGTAGAATGGAGCGTGAAATCGAAAGGCGGATTGGTGCAGCGTCCGCAGTGATGCGGGCCCTGCATCGGTCTGTCGTGGTGAAAAAGGAGCTGAGCCGTAAGGCAAAGCTCTCAATTAACCAGTCGATCTACGTTCCTACCCTCACCTATGGTCATGAGCTGTGGGTAGTGACCGAAAGAACGAGATCGCGAATACAAGCGGCTGAAATGAGTTTCCTCTGCAGGGTGTCTGGGCTTTCTCTTAAAGATAGGGTGAGAAGCTCAGTCATCTGGTAGGGGCTCAGAGTAGAGCCGCTGCTCCTCCGCATCGAGAGGAGTCAGATGAGGTGGCTCAGGCATCTGATCAGGATGCCTCCTGGACACCTCCCTGGTGAGGTGTTCCAGGAACATCCAACCGGGAGGAGGCCCCGGGGAAGACCCAGGACACGCTGGAGGGACTATGTCTCCCGGCTCGCCTGGGAACGCCTTGGGATTCTCCTGGAAGAGCTAGAAGAAGTGGCCAGGGAGAGGGAAGTCTGGGCCTTTCTGCTCAAGCTGCTGCCCCCGCGACCCGACCTCGGATAAGTGGAAGAGGATGGATGGATGGATGAATGGATAACTTAAAGAAATGAGGCTTATTGGGCTGATTAGCCAAGGTCACTGCGGTAGTGGAGCTCCATTTGGCAGGTTGCTCGTGCCAACAATGACTCCTTCTTCCAGGAGGCTCATGGTTTTATTGAGGCTGAACAGGAAGGGGTGGGGTCAGGTGTCCTTACTGAAAGGCTTCTTGGTACTGTGAGGAAAGGATGAGATCATAGTGTTCGTGATCATGCCCCCTCCACTCCCTTCAGATTATGACATACCCTGACAGAGCCTGTGAGGAGGTCCTCCAATGCACATGTGTGACAACATATAATTTAATAATCTAGTGTGCATATTTTGACAAAGTGTAACTTCAAATGGCTGCTGCTGAATCCATTCCTTGTGTGACCACTAGGGGATCTCAGACCCCTAATCCCCAGGTTTAACTACACAAACTTAAGTCCCAGTTTCAAGTAAAGATTTTTATATCCCAAAATACCTTTCAGGCAGTCTTCTTCAGGCCACAATAGTGTTATTTATTTTAGTTTCTTACTTTTATACTATCTCTGTAAGTGTATACTTACTTATGGTACAATTGGTTAGATTTCTTTTGGTTTTCCAATTGGACCACAGGCAGGTCAAGTGACATGCTCATGGCCACATAGTGTCAGTAGTGGGATTTGAACCCACAAACTTTTCTCCACTGTTCTCCAGGAAAGCTTTGTGCTCCTTCTCTTCTGATTCCAATTCTCCTGGGTGAAGCTGATTGACTTTTATGCTGGACCCAGGAGTAATTCCAGTACCACAGTATCGCACCCAGAGACCTTCTTAAAACGTGGAAGCCGCCTCTCAGCAGCTCCCGCTGGTGACCAGTAGGCCTGCCTATCTGGACTAAAACTCCCAGGCAACCGTGCAGGTGTGTACATGGAGAGGTCCACCATGTTGGAGAAGGACATGGCCCTGGGAGCCAGTCTCCTTCCATCCTTCCATTATAAAATTATCCCGAAATGAAAAGGGCAGGCCCACCATCAAAGCCGGGATTCCTATCCATTCTTGGAAACCATTCATTATAAAGGACTTACCAACTGGGTAAGAAACCATCCATTTCAGATGGAATGCCAGTCAATCCATGTTCTCTATTAAAATTGATTAATTTATTTTTAACCTGCTATGTCCAATTAACATTTTATTAACTACTGCACTTTTATTTTGTTTTGGCGTATTGGGTGTACATAACATAAATTTGCTTGATTGGCTTGCTGACTTTCTGTCTGTTTCAATTAAAGTCTCCCTGCCTTATTTTCTAGAAACTTTGCTATACAATATCAGATCATGCAGCACAGAATATCTGTTGCATTTTTAATCTGTATGATCTTGATACATTTGAAAACTGCTAAACCTAATATTGGTTGGCTTCCATGCAAAGCCATGTTCTATCAACCTCTAAGCATGGTATTTTTATAAAATTTAAAAACAAAAAACAGCATCAGGAGCCAGCCTGAGGCAGTTGAGTGGACTTAACAGATTGAAGGAAAGCCTTGTAGTTTCCAGTCTTGTAATTCTGTGCTAATCCCTTGAGCAATTAACTCTATACACTCCTCATGTGTTGGAGTCCCTAGTGCTATTGCTGCATAGCAATAATGTGATTTTTTCTCTGAATGTGACAAAGAAGAGGATGTGGGGAAATAAGAGGCAAAGTATTAAAGTAGTAGTAGTAGAGTGTTAATGGAAGCTTTTGGCAGGGTGTGTTAAAGTTTTCATTGGCCATGGACTGCTGAGAATGATGTAATTGTTAAATTCAGATTTCTTTCTGAGAAATGTATTATTCAGAAATTTAACCCATCCTGACCCGGACAGTCACAAGACGTAAATCCGATAAGAATACAAACAAACAGAATATAGCAGACACTTGACATGCAAGTGATTCAATCCAGTCATCCATTCATTTACTGTTTTTAACTGCTTTTTCCATTTCAAAGTTGTGAGAAGCTACTGTATACCCTGTCCTGAAAAACAATTGATTTAATGCTGGCGTTATCTGTGGACAAAAGGCTAGTCTATCATATGACAAAGCAGTCTCATATCAAACCCATTTTATTATTATTATTACTATTATTATTATTATTATTATTATTCACTTATTCCGCTAACAGACAAGATCCCAGTAAGAGTAGGTTAGCACCAGGGATCCTTATCTTTTTGATCTTGTTGTAGATGTGTTGAGTCATAGAATAAAAGACCAATCTCCTTAGTGCAGGCTTTTTGCTGATGACACTGTGCTGTGCAGTACTAGAAAAAAGGAAATGGAGAGGAAGTTTGCAAGAATAAAAGAAAGGCTTTAGAAGACAGAGGAATAGAGATAAATAAGTAGAACTCAGAACATTTGAGGTCAGGATTCAGAAGTTAGCTTGCAGGGGGAGCTATTGAAAAGAGTGGATACATTTTGAATATCTAGGATCAGTGGTAGCCCAAGAAGGAAAATTGGATGCAGAGATAGCCCATAGAGTACAGTGTAGTTGGAACAATTAGAAGAAAGTATCAGGAGTATTGTGTGATTGAAGAATTAAGGCAAAGGCTAAAGGTAAGGGTTTTAAGTTTGTGGTGGGATCAGCAATGATGTATGGTGCTGAGACATGGGCAGTAAAGGGAGTGTAAGAGAAGAAGTTGGATGTGGCAGAAATGAGAATGTTGAGATAGATGTATGGACAGAATAAGAAATGAGAATGAAAGGTACAACAAAAGTGGAAGATATCTAAGAAAGTACAGGAAAGTAATTTGAAGTGGTATGAACATGAGATGAGGAGAGACAATGAATATGTGAGCAAAAGAGCTATGGGAATGGAAGAACAGGGGAAAAGAAAGTGATTGAGGCCAAAGTAGGAGTGGATGAATAAAGTGAAAGAAGATTTGAAGGAAAAGGGTCTGACTGGGGAGGAGGTGCAGGGCTGGGCTGTGCGGAAAAGGTTGATCAAGCACATCAACCCTGATATAAGGGGAAAAAATAATGCAGAAGAAGCTGTCACCTTTATCCAAGGCAACTTTCAACATTTGAGATACAATTGGTTATTTTATTTTTCCAGTTGGAATATAGGCAGGTGACATGACTTGCATAGTGTCAGTAGCAGGATTTGAATCCACCATTTCAGGGTTTGAATTCCAAAGTCCAAAGTCTTAACCACATTTCCATCCGTCTACTTTCTAACCCATTTATCCAGTTCAGAGTCATAAAAAGCCAGAGCCTATGCCAGCACAATTAGTTTACAAAGTGGAAACCAATCCTGAACTGAGTGGCAGTCCATTGTACAGTAGAAGACACTCATGCACAAGCCCTCACTTACAATGGGATAATTCAGAGTCACAAATTAACTTAACTTTCATGTGATTGGAATGTACAGCACATGAAAATTAGAGAAAAATGTCTAAAATCCACACTAACAAAAATAAAATATCTACATGTATACAGGGAAAGAAATCCAGCATCTAGGAGCTGACAGACAGGCCTAAATGATGCACCACTATGTCATCATTTAGAAGTGCTTCATCTGAATCTTTAGAATAGTTTTGATTTTAGAGCACATTTTAACTGATCCTTTTGCTTTGCTAACCACACCAGTGTGACACCAGAGAACTTCCCCTATCTGCTCACAAGTACCCAAAACACAGCTGACTTTCAATTGAAAAGTTAAGTACCACAAGTGAACAGAAGAATTTGCTTATTCAGTTTCATTATAAACACACTTACATGACAAGTATAGTGCAACACAAGACTAACTTCCATTCTGGCTTATCTCCATCTGGCAAAAAGACTTCTGCATTTTCCGCCAACAGTTATGTTAAGCTGGAGTCCCATAAGACACCCAAGAGCTTCACCAGTGTTTCTTATTCTTGTATTTTACAGCGTGTTCAAAATTTCATTATGAGATTATGGGCTGATTTAATCATGGCAATAGTTTACCAGCCATTTTCCAGGAAGGGGTGAGTTTGTGCCCCTTATACCAGAAACTGTTGCACGTTATCATTGTTTCCTTCCTAGCCAAGAAAGGTTAATTCCTGTCTGCTGAAATATTTTATTGATTCTATAAGTCTCATTAAATAACGGCAGGAATCCTAATACTGTTAGCATGAACATAGGACCACAGGGTCTATTGACCTGGTCTCACACAAATAGTCTTGGATATCTTGAATATAAACATGACATTCTGAATCTTCCAAGTCTTTGCAGTTTTCTAATCCATCTGAAACAAAAACAACATACAGTATCTTGGCTAGGATTGACTTCTTCTTATAAAGTTCTTTAGCACCATGGAAACACAACACTTTTTAATTTTGATCAAAAGAAGGGTTGTATACTGCCTAGAACACGTCTCCTGCTAAGGCAACACGTCATTTGAACATTTTTGCTCAGGTATGAATTTTGGCTTAAGTGCAGTGCCGGCACCACCATTAATACAAATTAGGCATTCACCTGGGGTGCAGATCATAAAGGGGGAGAGGGAGGACCAAGTCGCATGGGTTAGCAATTAAACAGTCGGTTGGTGCACTAATAAGCTTGGCCTAGGGCGCAAAATAACCTAGCAATGGCAATGCTTAAGTGGTTTATCTTGACTTACTGTATTGGCCCCATCATGCTCTGTGCTGCTACACTTAGCTGCCAGTTCAACTGCTACACATTGAATCTCTGAACTTCTGGATGTCTGGCTGGCACCAGCTTTGAAACATCAGCATCAGCATATTATCTTCTTTCCAGGGACATTTTTATATTGTTTGCCATTGTATAGCACTGGTCTCTGTTTGGTTCTGTTATATCAAACGTCTTTTCTCTCATTCTGCATAAAAAAATTACATTACATTTTTTTATAGCCATTATTACAAATATAGGGAAAATACATTAAAACAATACTATTTTTGGATGCAGTATTCTTTTCATTTGTTTTACATCTTTTCATTTTTTAACATAATTTATGCATAGTTTGGACAGTATTTGCTTCAAAGTAACTAGTTTGTGAAACATGGTGAAGAAAAGCTCAGTGAAAAAATATTTCAACAAATAATCCATATGGGTTAGGTTTAGCCGTCTGAGTTTAAGGTGTTGAATCCATAAAGAGCCCCAAAGATGTCAGTTTAGTACAAATTAGATCCACTATCAAGTTGACAAAAACAGTAACAATTTCAATATTCTCAAAAGTCACGCTAGCTTTATTTGTAATGGTATGCAAAGTGTAACTATTTAGTGCTGGATTATCATCAGACTCCTCATTTACGATTCACTTAAACATTTTCTTATCTTAACTGTTTGTCATTAGCTTTTCTGAGGGTAGCTATATGACAGTGGTTTAAATCAATTTTATTTGCTTTTTAATAATGCAGTTATATATCATACTGTTAAATAAGGTACACAGTTAAGTTACCTCTGCAGTTTTTTATTAACTTCTGGTTATGAGCAACATTCAGTATATCTCTTTAGTTTAGTGAATGAATAAATTATGCCAGAGTAGTTTAAATAAATATGTCACTTTAATAAATAAATTTTAAGTCTGTTCGGCAATGCATAAAAAGTGCAGTTTATTACATGTGAAGAGATAATTACATTGCGTAAAAGTAAGTAGTGCTTAAAGCAGTGGCGCCAGAAGGTGGGGAAAGTTAGAGCAATTTCAAGGGCTTCTGACTGACAGAGGCCCTTTAAAAATGTAATTATAATTTTATAATTTTTTAGTAGCCATTTATTGCAATTATAATTAAAAGAATAAATTACTTACAATTTAGAAACTAATGTTTTTTTGCCAAAAGTAGCCATCCAGGCAGTCTCATCATTGTATTTCCCCCTTCTCTTTTAGCCAGAATGGTACAGGCCAGTCCTCACAAACTTGAATTGTAGAGTGGTAATTCATACCCTTGCTAGCCAACATTACTTTTTTCAGTTTGTTTAAATTTCAATATTGAAGCTAAATTCTGGGTTCCAGAAAAAAAGGACAAGAAAAGTTTGAATCCGAGAAGAGCTGGTGACAGTTACTATCTTGTACTTACTGTGTAATACAGTGTAAAGCTTTAATTAATTACTCAGTTGTAATTGTTATTCCACAATTTTTAAAACTATGTATGTACATAAACTCTAGAATAACTATTACAATGGAGTGCTTAACCACAGCATTACATTGTGTTATGCAGTAAACACAAGATAATAACACCTAATTACTCTATATTATACAGACAATTACATAGTAAGTACAGCGTAATTAGGGACACTGAATCTAAAGTGATACCGATATGTCAGTTTATTAACATTAGTCCATTCTTCATACACAGTGCAAATGAATTAGTTCACCCAAAAACCAAAATATGAAAAAATTCTTATAAGCATGGATAAGCTGTGAAGGCATATGCTTATAATTAAGTTATCCTCATGTAATTTGCTATATCACAGTAAATAGAAAATGATGCGTTTCTGTTGGGAGGGTGAAGATGTTGGAAGTGTGTTTCTGTGGCTAATGATTTTAATGCTAGACAGCTTTTAATGTTTGTTAACTAGTACTTTCCTGGTAAACATTCAAATCTGACTTTACCCAATTTAAGTTGCTTTGAAAATGTCTGCTTATTAAAACTTATAATGAAGACTAGACATTTAGAGATTATTGCATTGCAACATTTAGTTTATTTAGTTTCTTAATTTGTGAGACAAGAACACAGGTAGCATTTTATTTAACTGAGTCATGGTACCTCCATTTCTAGTCTGCTGGCCTCAAGAAGCCAAAAGACATTTAGCTGAGTAAAAATAAAATAATGACAGCATTAATCTTGTTTAAACAACTGTAGGTGATTTCATCAGGGCTTAAATGTGCATTACAGGCAGTAACACACATGTACGCGTTTATTTTTGATCACATCATGTAGTATGCACAGAGAAGGGTGTGTTCAAGTGCTCTTTTTATTTGAAGGCTGCAGTACCCATGCAACATGCAGGGCCCTAAGCACCGCACCACACCACAAAAGACAAAGGTGCCAGCACATGTGACTTGTAAACATTTAAGCGCCTTTTCATGGATGATTATATGAGTTGCTATCCTAAAAAGTCCTCACTCACCCAGCTTTCAGTTATAGACTAAAAATAAGGTGGCTGTGCTGGTGCTTCTCTTTTATGCAGCATACCTGACTCTTATATTTAAATATAACAGTTGCCATTGTTGTTGTTGTTGTTGTTTTCCTGCTGACTTTTGTTCTTGATGTTGCCCCAGTTACCATAATAATAACATAAAAAAGCCTGTACAAACAAGTAAAACCTAGAACTGTTAACCTTAGTTTAAATATATATTTAAATTTGTAGTTACTTTTATTTTGAACATTTAAAACATATTTTGGTAATTTGAAAACCCTAGTAAATATGGGACTCATCTACAGCTATACCAACCAGCATAGGTAAAATTAGCAAAAGCTTCAGATATTTGAATTGGGAGCACAGTGGGGGAACAAGATTGATTTGGTCTGGGTTCAGCAAAATCATATCCTTTCATGGAGCACAAAGTCTCTAGTGGCACCCTTCGCGTCAGAGGGAACTATTGCTGAATTGTTTTGTTTGTACCAGCACAACCTCAGAGGAAAAATTGCCATCCCTCTATTTTTTCATTCAATGGTTAAACATGCATTAGAATTCTGTCAGCTGCCTAGTCAGAACATATTTATGAATATGGACAAACATGAATGGGAAAGTCCTGTTTGAGAGTACTTTGACTACAGAACTGACATCATCAAGAGCAAGTACAGCATGTAATCAATGACATGGCAGTCAATTTTGTGGAGCTTATTTAAAGGGAAAGAACCTAATAAATTTAATAACACTCAAAAGACGCCTATAAATAGAGAGAGCACACCATGACATTCTAAACAAAACACCCACCTGCCAAAGAAAGCAAAATAAGAGGTTATGTTGGTCCACAAACTTTATCTCTGGTTACATGAGTCTATAGAACACAAAAAAGAGAAAGTATGCTGGCACAGCTATTTATTGAATGTCAAAGATGTTGTGTGAATTACCTGTCTTCACAAGGTACTGTAAAGTATTCACCTGAGAGGATGGACTTTGTTACAACGCAAATGAGACCAACTTTTCTAAAATGTTCAGATGATAATTTTGTATGGATGGCTAGAGCAGAAAGAGCCTCCCTGAGTCCTTCATGGACCTATTTGCATGTTTCTGCAATCCCTTTGCTGGTTAGGGACAGTTTGCATTTCTTCATCTTCATCACATAGCTGTAAGTAAAACTAAAATGAAACATAAGCTAATGTAGTTTTCTCAAAAAAGTACCTAATTTAAATAAATCACAAAAATGAAAAATAAAATAGAAATAGTTAATAATTTATAAAAATGAAACTATACTGAACTGAAATAACTGTGCAGAAGATACTAATTTATGTAATTTATTAATTAATTCATCTTCATTAATTTCATGTAGTGGGTTCACATCACATACTTGTTTGTCATCTGTGTGGATTTCAATGACGTTGAATGTGTTTGAAAAATGGTATGAGTTCATTTGTAAATCTCAGGATATGTTGACCTGCATATTTGTATGTATTTCTTTTTCCAGATATGGTGGATGGTCTTTTGGACTTCCTTTGCCCAAAGAACTAAGACAGTCGCTTTTTAATTCATCTCATATGAAGACGCTAAACAAGGTAAGATAAAGAATTTGGTAGGACACATTCTTTAACAATTAACAACATAGTTTCAGGACCAATGCCGATTCACCATTACATAACCTTACTTAATTTAAATGAAACTTGCAAATCTCTAGAAAACTAAGCTTTACTAGATATGATATTGTTTTCATCAAACAGCTAATATGCTTCATTGTCAGCAGCCCCAATTTTCTCCTAATCTGGAACTTTAGAAATCACTTACGGTATACATTTTCTTTATTTTGTAGGTCTGGTACAGCCAGCAGGGTTACCATGCAGAGCCTTCCTACTTAAACCAGATGAATAATTTTATCCTTTGGAGTCGGCTCCCTCCTGGTACAGACTGGACCCAGTTTGGTACAGTATATATATTTTTCAAATATATTTACTTTTAGGTAAATATTCTAATCATATACTGCACACTTTGAGGCATTATGAATCCCTATTAACTATCTATTGCCCTCTGATCAGTCTGCACTCTAGCACAGTTAAAGGATAATTTTGTTATTTTTTTAATTCACACTTCTTTGTTCACGATTTTGATATTAATTTCCAACATGAAATTCTGTTCTAAAGTGAAGCATTTTTTTATAATTAAAAAAAAAACTAGCCCAATCTTACACTTTAAAATGAAAGTGGAGAATACTGGTATCTAAATGTGAAAGCAAAAGCCCTAAAACTTAGTATTTACGTCCAGTTTCAATTTAAGAAATCGTGTGCTCTGCATTTCTGTAGCATGCTTTTGACAACAAAAGTAAGCTGGAAGTAATACATTTTATCACAAATTCTTGGTACTGTTTTCTTTAAGGAAGGAAACATTTCTTGGTCACTTGAGTGCTCTCAGTGGGTGTCATGGATGGAGTTTTTCCATTTTCCACGGAATCTTCCCTAAATTTGGCATTCATGCTTAATCATGTGAAAGTTTATTCTTGCCACTCTAAAAGAAATTTAATAAAGATTGCATTATTTCACAATAAATATGCTGGTATAACTGTGAATGTGTATGCTTTTGCAGGCTAATGTCAACTAGTGAGAGTGATGTTGAGCACATGCATAGCATGTGACAAACAAGAACTAAACCGACATTATAGGGAGGCATTTAATTTTATTAAGGTTAAAGTTTAGTAGCTTTGCTACATACGTTTTAACATTTGCAGAGTGGTAACACAGAGCTGTCATTCCTGCCTCATAGCACCAGAGTCTGTATGGAGTTTTCATGTTCTCCCTGTGTATATCCAGATTGAATGGTATCAGTCAATGTTGTTAACCATGGAAGATTACCAGTTTTAACACAGAATAATTTAAATGTGTCAGTAATACTTGACAGTTACTAAAAAAATGTAGTCCATGCTTATTAAACTGTAGTAGCTGTATAAGCATGTGGTCCTAGAAACTATTGAAATCATCAGAATCGTTACAATTGAAATGTAGAGATGTCAGGTAATTGAAAGGAACTACTCTGGGCATCTCTCTCCTAGGAGGATTCATTTTGCTGACATACTTGCATTGTTTGTGTATTAGCAGCAGGAGGAAAACTAAAAGGGATACCGTTTTGCTGATGTTAGCGGCTAAGCGACTTTGTCGTTCTTCTGAGGTTTCGTTCTGCTGACATGCTGGCCTCCCTTGTGTTATTAGCGGCTAAGTGAGTTTTCTGTTTCCTTGGAAGCGGAGCCCTTACCTCGACTCCACCTCTCACTTCCGAGCCGGACAGACACACACACTTCCATGCGTAAACGTTTATATATAAGATATGGAAGCATAAACACTGTGAGTGATCGTGTGACATTTTTTCAGTCGTTATTGTCTAGCTGTCTACAGAACACAGATAGCAATTCATATTTGAGTGTCAGCCTTCAATAATGTCAATAATAGCACTTTGTGAAAGTTTTTCAAAGTGAAAAGAAGACAATGGAAAACATCATGCCCCTGGGGCTGAAAGGATGTAATGCAGCACAGGACAGTCTCCTTCTAAAATGACTGAATGTCACATAAAGTATTGCTTTTTTTCTTTCCTAAAAAGACATGGATATACACTTTTGCAATATGTGTATAATCTCAAGACTCAGACCAGTCCTCTTTAATAAAATACCTGTGTGCATCCAGGCGTCCGTGTGTGTGTGTCTTCTGGTGAAGTGCACATACGCGGGGCTGCACCGTGCATCGCACTGTGCCCCACCCATGCGCACGACACCATGGACGCACACACACTGGAAGCTGAGCACACAGTGAATGGCCTAGCCACAGCCGCACATGATAAGCAAATAAAGCACACACACTGGAAGCTGAGCACACAGTGAACGGCCTAGCCGCGGGCATGATAAGCAAATAAAGGACATCATTGCTGGGGAGAGTGCTGATTCGGGCACACATAAAATCCGTTGCTGGGGAGACGCCACACATAGAATAATCAGCTCCACGCCACCACAGATTAAAATACTTGCTGGGGAACTGCACAGTATTTGCTGGGGAGACACCACAGGCACGATTATCAGCTGCACACCACACATTACATCAGTTGCTGCGAACACTCTGCTGATTGATTCTGCTGTGACAGAAAATTAAAGTCATATTACGGACATCAAAGCCAGTATTACTGTCAGAGAAAATTATAGGCAATTTACTGAAATACAAACCAGAATTACTGCGAGAGAAAATTAAAGGCACAAAATACAGTGACGCATATTACAGCCACATACAAGCCAGTATTAGTGTAAGAGAAAATATTACGGACGTATCTACTAACAACATGATACCCAAAAAAACAGGACACGTCAAGTAGGACAAAAGACACAAACAATCAAATCCTATATAAGCAACATCTCCTGGAAGAACGGTCAGCTCAGCAAGTAAACATCAACAAAAGAAAGGCTGAAAGACAAAGAAAAATACAAGCAAATAGATCCATTGAAAAAAAAGAAAATGAGCGTCAGAAAAACGCTAAAAGAGAAAGACTCAGAAGAGCAAACCTTAGAAAAAGTTGGCATTTACTTGCCAGAACCAGTATTCAGCCATGGTCAGTTATATGTTGCATTATCAAGAGTCAGAAGTTTTCCAGATGTTGTTGTCAAGGTTGTAGATGGTCCTGAACAAGGCAAACTGTTGCCAAACTCAGACAGAATATTTGCAAGAAATGTTGTCTATAATGAAATTTTATAGAAACATTTCATGAGGTAAAAAAATAGAAACATTTTCCTAAACATCTTCTTCAGATATTGTGTATTACAGATTGTGTGGAGCCGACCCGGACACAGACAGGCGGACATGTTGTTCAATACCACCACACGTATTTATTTACAACTATTTACAATTAAATGTCACAAAGACTCAGTTCATTAGTGCACAAACCCCAACTCTCAGTCCTGGCCGCCTCCACTCTCCTCTCTTGCCTCGTTCTCTTCCACCCGACTCTAGCTTCGAATGAAGGGAGACGGCCCCTTTTATACATGACCCGGATGAGCTCCAGGTGCTTCCGACACTCCCCCGTTGGCCACGCCCCAGCGTGGCGGAAGTGCCGGCTGTTCTCCCGGCAGCTCTCCGGGTATCCTCCTTATTCTTCCCCCCAGCACTTCCTGGTGTGGCGGAAGTGCTGAGGTAACAGGTCCCCAAGGCATTGGGGCGCCTCCTGGCGGTGACCATGGGCCCCTACAGGGTGGGGCTTCCATGCCCTCAACCTGTGGCCCCCAGAGAAACCAGGAAGGTGGCCCCCACGTGATCCAGGGTGGGCCTTGACCCTCTTCCGGTCCCTCACGGTGTCCCGGCCGGGTCGTTGCCCCTGGCATCCCTGACAATTGTTACAAAGTTTTACACTAAGGCAATATCAATTATACTTATTGTATTGTCATATACGTTTCTATTTTATTTTTATTATTTTAGTTTAGGCTTCTTGCAAAAATATTTTTGACAAAAAAAAATTAAGACAACAAACAGAATGAGATCAGGGTCCCTTGCCATTTAATATAGACTGTTCCTACTAATGTTTATGCACTACTGTTCTAGCGCCCATTATTGTTATGGGCTTAATGTCTAGTACTTAAGAACACTCTTGTCTTTAAAAATGGGCTCATTCAGTAAGTTTAAGGCTTTTGTTTCACATTTGGATCCCAGTACCTTTCACTTCTATTTTAAAGCACAAGAGCAGGCTACATAGTTGTTTAAAATTTAATTGTACATAGTTGTAATAAAAAATACTTCAATTTAGAACACAATTCCATGTGGAAAATTAATATATACCATTAATATGAATAAATAAGTTTGACTACTAAGCTTATCCTTTAAGCGACTAGACTGGGCTACTGTTGCATGTTGGTATAATTGGGAGTTTTGCATTGTGCGTCTTGTACAAAATCTTAAATTCTTAGCAAACAGAGCAGAAGACATACAGCATATATTATAGCAGTTCCAGATAGATTTGCTGCTGTAGAGCGTTGTCAAGACAGGCCCAGAACTGCAGGGATAAGGACTGTTACTGTTGTGACCAAAGGTACCAAAGCACTAAAGAGTTTCAACAACACTTCCAAAATGCCATCTAGAGGGGGAAATCACATTAGAACCCCCAGATAGATACAAAAATGTCTAAGTAGAATCTTTGTAAAATAAACAATTTATTATCACAAAAATGCTTACTAAGTACATGAAGATCCCCATAGCACACAAGGTAAAAAAAAGAGTTGCCAGCAAAGGCAATCCAAGGCAAAAAAGTGAAAAAACAGAGGAAAATGTTAAAAAATCCAAAGAATCAAAATAGCATAGCACAGCAAAAACACAAGGAATGCTCACCAGCTCTTTAGCTCATTCAGAATGAACTGCCAGAAACTGTGGAAGACCCTCCAGATTTATTTGGGAGGAGGACATTGATTGGCAGGTGGCACTGTCTCTTGGGGATAGAAAACAAAATGAACAATAAATAAAAGTAACTTTAACATAACTCAATGACTCAAAATTGAACAAAAAAAGACAAGAAAAAACAAGACTTTTAGCTGGCTGAAATAGCTTAAAAAAAGCTTAAAACTCTTCTGGCTAAACATCCAGTGGGTTTGGAGTCCAGGAGTGAGTCATGCAGAGGACTTGCCTAATCATGGAAAGGCACACTAGAATTTGAGATTTGAGAGAAAGAGTCAGAGCTGCTTAGTGATTGAGATAGGGTGTGATTGGTGTGATATTAAAGTGAGTATCTTCCCCAAGAAGTGGAAAGGAATCAGATAAGACTATAAAGGCTACAGGTGTTTGTTATTCACCTCCTTCTGTTCATTCTGTGGTATGTTTACTCACTGTACTCATTCATCCCTCTTATGTTTCTATAATGAGTCTTTAATGTTAGTATTTGCAATTATTTGGGGTGGGGGACATCTCAGGAGCACTCCAATCCTGACTATCTTATGTTTTTAAAAGTGATCTATTTTGAACAGATATCTCTGTTTGTGTAAGAAGTGATTATGGCTGTCTCTTTTCAAATAGCTGAAATACAGTAAGTAATACAATTCTCTATCAGTTTCTATGGACTGTAAAGGTGATTTTGTAATATTCATTTTTGAATTTATATAGGACCCTCTAGTAGTCACTTAGTATTGTCAGGGATGCCAGGGGCAACGACCTGGCCGGGACGCTGTGAGGGACCGGATGTGGGTCTGCGCCCACCCTGGATCACGTGGGGGCCGCCTTCCTGGTTGCTTTGGGGGCCACGGGCTGAGGGCATGGAAGCCCCAACCTGCAGGGGCCCGTGGTCACCGCCAGGAGGTGCCCCAATGCCTTGGGGACCTGTTGCCTCAGCACAGTGCTGGGGGGAAGATATAAGAGGACACCTGGTGAGCTGCCAGGAGAACAGCCGGCACTTCTGCCACGCTGGGGCGTGGCCAATGGGGGAGTGTCGGGATCACCTGGAGCTCATCCGGGTCGTGGATAAAAGGGGCCGTCTCCCTTCATTCAAAGTGGAAGTCGGGTTGAAGAGAGACGGAGCTGGAGAGAGGACTGGAGGCGGCCAGAGAGGCATTTTGACTGTGTGGCCTGGACTTTGGGGGAACGGTGCAAGAGGCACTGGGACGTGCACTGAACTTTGTGAATATAATTATACTTGTAAATAAACGTGTGTTTGGTGAGATCACGATGTCCGTCTGTCTGTGTCCGGGCCAGCGTTCACAGTATATGCAACATGTTGGTTGGCCCTAATAGGACTTTTTAAGTACTAAAGAAAAGTTTCAAGTAAGGTCTACCTAAAGTGCATCCACTAGTCACTTAATACCACATAACAAGACTTTAACCAAAGCTTTTTTGTATTACGAAGCCCTAAGTGACTATTATGGCAAATCCTTAAAGCCTGTTCTAAAATGTTTTCAATACATCAACAATTACATTGAACACTGTAATGGATCTTCTTTTCCAGGACAGTTTGCAATTGGTTTAATTTCCATCATCTGAGGAATAAAATAGTAAGTTTTCCAGTTTTCCTCATACTTGAATACCCTGCTTGGAGAGATCATACCATGAAAATATACAGGTGCTGGTCATAAAATTAGAATATCATGACAAAGTTGATTTATTTCAGTAATTCCATTCAAAAAGTGAAACTTGTATATTAGATTCATTCATTACACACAGACTGATGTATTTCAAATGTTTATTTCTTTTAATTTTAATGATTATAACTGACAACTAATGAAAGACCCAAATTCAGTATCTCGGAAAATTAGAATATTGTGAAAAGGTTCAATATTGAAGACACCTGGTGCCACACTCTAATCAGCTAATTAACTCAAAACACCTGCAAAAGCCTTGAAATGGTCTCTCAGTCTAGTTCTGTAGGCTACACAATCACGGGGAAGACTGCTGACTTGACAGTTGTCCAAAAGACGACCATTGACACCTTGCACAAGGACGGCAAGACACAAAAGGTCATTGCTAAAGAGGCTGGCTGTTCACAGAGCTCTGTGTCCAAGCACATTAATAGAGAGGCGGAGGGAAGGACAAGATGTGGTAGAAAAGTGTACAAGCAATAGGGATAACCGCACCCTGGAGAGGATTGTGAAACAAAACCCATTCAAAACTGTGGGGGAGAGTCACAAAGAGTGGACTGCAGCTGGAGTCAGTGCTTCAAGAACCACCACGCACAGACGTATGTAAGACATGGGTTTCAGCTGTCGCATTCCTTGTGTCAAGCCACTCTTGAACAAGAGACAGCGTCAGAAGCGTCTCGCCTGGGCTAAAGACAAAAAGGACTGGACTGCTGCTGAGTGGTCCAAAGTTATGTTCTCTGATGAAAGTAAATTTTGCATTTTCTTTGGAAATCAAGGTCCCAGAGTCTGGAGGAAGAGAGGAGAGGCACAGAATCCACGTTGCTTGAGGTCCAGTGTAACGTTTGCACAGTCAGTGATGGTTTGGGGTGCCATGTCATCTGCTGGTGTTGGTCCATTGTGTTTTCTGAGGTCCAAGGTCAACGCAGCCATCTACCAGGAAGTTTTAGAGCACTTCATGCTTCCTGCTGCTGACGAACTTTATGGAGATGCAGATTTCATTTTCCAACAGGACCTGGGACCTTTACACAGTGCCAAAGCTACCAGTACCTGGTTTAAGGACCATGGTATCCCTGTTCTTGATTGGCCAGCAAACTCACCTGACCTTAACCCCATAGAAATACGCCAGACCCAACAATTCAGAAGAGCTGAAGGCCACTATCAGAGCAACATGGGCTCTCATAACACCTGAGCAGTGCCACAGACTGATCGACTCCATGTCACGCCGCATTGCTGCAGTAATCCAGGCCAAAGGAGCCCCAACTAAATATTGAGTGCTGTAAATGGTCATACTTTTCATGTTCATACCTTTCAGTTGGCCAACATTTCTAAAAATCCTTTTTTTGCATTGGTCTTAATTGATATTCTAATTTTCCGAGATACTGAATTTGGGACTTTCATTAGTTGTCAGTTATTATCATCAAAATTAAAAGAAATAAACATTTGAAATACATCAGTCTGTGTGTAATGAATGAATCTAATATACAAGTTTCACTTTTTAAATGGAATTACTGAAATAAATCAACTTTGTCATGATATTCTAATTTTATGACCAGCACCTGTATATCTGTGTATACAATAGGCATATTGTCCAGTCAAGTATAACTTTAAATCCGCACAGGTCACACAGCCTTCCAGACAAAGAATTTAAAGCCGTCTCCAATCTTTTGTCTGTGCAATGTGTTTTGTACAACTCCATAGAAAAGGGAATTTCATTGTGCTTTGTTATGTACTAAATGCTGGATTTGTTGATGCATCTCAAGTAATTTAACTGAGAGCAATGAGCAAATGGTGTAGAGCAGATGGCTTTACTTCCTTGCCCCTCTCTATCCTTTTATTCATCCTCCCAGCTGCAGCTTACTCACTCTGTGTTTATTTTGCTTGTTACCCCTTTGACACCAATAGTGTGGAGGATAAATGTGGCTGCACAGCCTTAATGGGAGGCACTGTTAATGAGAGGGAACTAACATTGCTGGGAGTTAAATGTGTGTATCACATTATCAGTGGCTTTTTTATTTAAGAAATTCTTTTCTTAACTTTCGCAATCCTAAAACTTTACACTTATATATAGCCATCTTTACATTATACAAACAAATTGGTCACATTTTTAACCTGCGTTAATGGTGCATGCCTAGACTAGCATAGACTGAGCATGAACAACCAGCTATTTGTTAAAAACAAGTCATAAGTCTTTCTAATGGTTAGCAGATGATGAAGGTTTAGATCTGATTATGATGTGTCTTTAGTTGATTAGTATCTATTACCTATGTCATTTATGAACCCCTTGTTGAACTTGTAAATAAGAATTTCACTGTACTCTGTACATGTGCCAGTACTACTGCAGTACAAATAAATATGAGAGACAGCAGGCATTTACACATTGAACCTGTTTCTACAACAACCACGGGAAGCCAAAAGTTAAGAAAAAAAAATTAGAAACAAAACCAGGATACACAGATAAAAGGAAAATATGAGAAAATATAAAGTAGAAAGTAAGGATATATTGACAACACCTAGTTTGTTAAAAAACATTTGCTCCCATCAAATATTGTAGGTATTCTTTATAGATTTGAGGGTGCTGAGTCCAAATCTGATAACATAATTGCTCTATCCTATCTAGTGTTTGAGAGATGAAGGTTTAAAATGAAAATATGCTATTTTGGAGAAGAAAGTGTAAGATATTTTTAAAATGTAGCAGCCCAAACTTTATGTTGATTGCCAACTCTGCAAGTGAAATGAAGATGGTCGGCTTTTTCTTCACAAGTGGTGTAAGTGACTTTCTCTGGGTCACCAATATGGATTCTCCACAAAGGTAGCAAAAACAGTCTAGTTTGTTCTTGCAGGCATGTGACATATTGTACTTCCACAAAAACATGACTTTAAAATACAACCCCATCGCTTGGTATTCTCAGTCCCAAATGTCTTATAAGTGTTGTGAGAAGGAATGGCGACATTACAAAGTGGTGAATGCTTTACCGTCCCAGCTTTTTTTGGAAGGTGTTGAAGGCCTGAAATGCAGAAATGTATGTATATTAACAAATGAAATATCTTGGGTGTTCATATTGTGTACAACTAAATAAAAGTCAAAGTTAATTTTAAAATTACTGCTTTTTTATTTGCATCTTCCATACCATCTTCCATACCATCCCTTTTGTAAATTGTAAATCAACCATCACTGTTACACAACTGAGATGCTACTTAATTTCAGGAGTGACGGGCAGGATTTATATTTACAACAGGGATTCCCCTTCACCTCTATTTTTATTATATCTTCTTCATGTTTTCCCTCTTCTATGTGGGGTCAATGTTCTTGATCAAATTTCACTGTAAAGCTCGATCCTGCACTTCCTCCTTAGTCAAGCCCCATTCCTTCATATCTTCATTTAGTTTATCCATCGGTCTCCACTGCACTCAGCTCCCAATCCAGGTGGTTCGTTGTGCGGTAGGTGTGGCAATATGCTCTCCACACCTTCTCCCAAACTCTCCTCTCTTCTATGCTTTGGCCTCCTTCGGTTTCTCTTTCCCTGTACTTTCCATTCCCATCACTCTTCTACCAACAAATTCCTTGTCTCTCCTCATCAGATGTCCATACCACTTCAACCTACCTTCCTGTACCTTCCTAGAAATCTCTTCAACTTTTGTTGTACCCTTGGTTGTCTCATTTCTTATTCTGTCCTTTTTTGTAACTCCACACATCCATCTCAACATTTTCAATTCTGCCACATCTAACTTCTTCTCCTGCGCTCCCTTCATTGCCCGTGTCTCAGCTCCATACATCATTGCTGGTCTTACCACCGTCTTAAAAAGCTTACCTTCAGCCTTCACCTTAGCTCTTCGAGTACACAATACCACTGATACCTTCTTCCACACTGCACTCTATGGGTTATCTCTGTGTCTAAATTTCCATCTTGAGCTACCACTAATCCTAGGTGTTTAAATGTATCCACTCTTTTCAATATTTCTCCCTACAGGCTAACTTCTGAATATTGATCATCATTAAACCTCAAATATATTGTCTTTATCTTCAACCCTCCATCTTCCAAAGCCCTCCTGTATTCTTTCATCTTCCTCTCCACTTCCTCTTTTCTGGTGATACACAACACAATGTCATCAGCAAAAAGCCTGCACCAGGGGATTGGTCTTTTTATCCCTGTGACTCAACACATCTATAACCAGATCAAAGAGGTAAGGACTTAATGAAGGTCTCTGGTGCAGACCTACTCTTACTGGGATCTTATCTTTTATATTCTATCTTCCCCCCTCAAAAATTTGTAAAAACAGTAACTTTTGTTATCTCCATGAAGGAAGGGTGTGTATTCTTTTATTGTTTGTTTACTTGTTACTGGGTCAACACAATGGATGGATCAATTTGTCCATGCACATTTCTTTATAAACCATTTAAACAATTTCTTCTCTACTGGGCAATACAAAAGGCATCTTTCTAACCTTCTAAATATGATATCCTGGCTATTCTGATTTAATAAGAAGAAACTACCGAATAAGAGCACAAATGCGTAGTAAATACTTAGTTTTGTGTTGTTCCCATCTCAATTAAAATTAAGAACAATGGAAAATGGCCGTTATACTTCAGATGATATTCTGAGCATGAAAAATACTTGTACTGTTTTTCTGTATATTTTTTGCTGAATCCAATTTGTCGCAGAAACAGTCTGTGGCAGAGAAATTCCAATTTCAGAAATGGATTTAGTATACCAAAGTCTATAAAGTGTAAAGTATGCTTTTGGTGCAGAGCAGCATTATCTCTCAGTATCTGTCTATCTATTTTTGTCTCAGTTATTAACTTATAATTGTTTACTCATGTGCTCACTGTTTCAAGTTCAAAAAAATATTCCTGCAAAAATCTGCCCAATAACACTGTTTTTTCTATACTGGAGCACACATTATTCTCTGCACTGTAAATTGAACAAAGTCATGTGAAAGCTTATTACCAGAAAATGTATTACTGATTTCCTTGCCAAAGTAGATGCTGTGGCAGCAGCTATGTATGTCTCCATGGTGAGTTTGATTTGCCTGTTTTTTGTAACTACATTTAAAATCGACTCATACATTTACGTTTCCATCTTAGAGCACTGAAGGTCAGCCATAGTCCATAAATTGCATGATATCATCCAGAGTGGGTTCAGTGAGTTGGTCACCTCCTCTGATCTGTTGATTTGGTAGACAAACAGAAATGGGTTTAGTGAGGCCATAATCCATTACAAGCTTTTCTAATTTTTTTCCACAGCCATAGACATAAGTTATTTAGGCAGGTTAATTTTTTTTCTCATCTTCCAGCCTCTATAGTGATTAAAGTGTACAGATCAGACAGTTGAGGGCAATGCGAACCAATGTGTGCAGGGTTTTTGAATTTTTTTTTTTAAAGAAAACTCTTGTTGTTTTATGTTTTTTACATTCTTAAAATCCCTGCACACATTATATTTACTGACCTGTATCACAAAGCCTCTGATGGAAAGCTGTGTCTTGGCCATGACAATTGAGGTAATATTTTTTTAGCTTGTCCTGAAGCGAACTGTCAGAGTTGCTGATTTCCCTGCCATTCTCTGTACACCTGGTGATATATAACTTACAGGCCTTGCCGCATTCTTTATACATTGGAACAGTTCTAGCTTGTCCAGTTTTTAGACCAGTGACTAGATTTTTGAGAAGCTGGTATTCTCTTGCAAATGAACAAATAACATATTGTTTGTTTTTTGTGGGAGATACAAATTAGGTACAGGCCATGTTTTAGCTTTCCCTGTATGCTCAATGTAAAGTAAATCCAGCATCACTCATTTAAAAATGTTCACTTTCAAATCTGCTTAATTTATGTTAGTGTTGTAGGGGATTCAGAGCCCATCCTAGCAGCACTAAGTGCAAAGTGAGAAACAACGCTGGACAAAGTGCCAGTCTATCACAAGACGCACACCCACACTTAGGACAATTTAAAGTCAACATGAAACCTCATCTGTGCACTCTTTGGGGTGAAAGTACATAGGGAGAACAAAAACTCCACACAGACAGTGACCTGGGTGGCATTTGATTCCATATCACAGCATCTTTGAGACATCTGCACTAACCCACTGTGCAGCCCTAAATCAATGAATCAAACTATATAAATTAAATCTTGAACTTTTTAGTTCATGTCATCTTTATATTAAAATTAGCTAATATTTCATACATCAGCATTATTCACTGTACCACCATGTAACCCCATCACTCTCCCCCGTGACCCTACACCCAGCTTTCCTCCTGACCTTAATTAATTGAACCTTTTGCTTGTTGTGGCTTTAAACACCCTAATAATGTCACTTCATTGGCTGCACTGACACCAAGCTAGAACTTCCTCTGGTACGCTTGCATTCATAAACACAGAGTTGCTCTGATAGGGTCCGGTGTCCCCAGTTGCCCATTTTTATATCCTGTCCCTCACTGGCCATTTCTGCCTGACATTATTTTTAAATGGTATACCTTTCAGAAAGGAAGGATTCATCTCTTCACACTTCACTATGGCCACTACCTCTCTTTTTCAGAGAGCTGTTGTCTGATTACCACACTTTTATCTGCCCCTCAGTACCCTCTGACATCTTTCATGGCATTGAAAAGTAGCTCTCCGTATGATGGTGTGCTTCTGGCTCTCTTATTTTGTTGTTTACTTGGGTATTCTCCTGAACACATTGCCACTTTAGTGCTACCTTTGCATCATGAAACTTCTACTATATTGAGTTCACCAGTCCTTTTCTAGGGAGTTTAATAATATTAAACACACATTTACATTGGGATATTTTAGAGAAACTAATTGCTCTAACAGTATAGCCTTAGTAATTGAGAATACCTGGTGTATTAAAAATGCATGGAAAGACAGTTTATTTAAGGAATTAGAATTGGGAGATGCAGTAGAAAGAGGTTAGAGTAAACAAGCAAGGGTTATAACTGGGATATAATATATATTATATTATATTATATTATATTATATTATATTATATTATATTATATAATATATAATATAATATATATAAATAAACTAATAAACAAGGGCCAGGATGTGAAACAATAATCATGGTCAAAGAGAGGACGATTGGAAACTAAATACTCATGTAACCAAAGCCAAGGCTTATGACAAAAATCACAGTTGGAACCAAAAAAGAATTTGTAACCACTGAGCCTATAACAAATAATATCACTAGAGTTTTAGGTTGAATCCACAAACTTCAAAAATCATGGAGTTCAAGGGGGGCTGATTCTTAATACCCATTGACCTGTGATGTCATGTCATGCATGACCCCAGATGTCCCCTCTAACAATCACATAGCAACTGTTAGTCCCATGCCAATAATCTCATAATGGTGGTGCTCACAGATAGAACAAAATGGGATAGAAGAGAAAATATGTTACATAAGTAAATGTGCATTGAACAATGCATGAAATGTGACCATGTGATTTCTGAATCTGTACATCACCTTAAATGATATACAATTTATTTTTTAAGCCTCAGGAACCATTTAGAAAAATTTAAACTGTGTGAAATCATGACACTTTGAGAAAACCCACTTACTTTATATAGAGGCAGAAAATGGAAACCCACATCAGGAATGAAATTGGAGTCCAGCTGGTATGGGGTGACGATGATACACTAACTGTACTACTGTGTCAGCCTACTAAGAATTGATATCAAGTGATGTTTTATTTATTTTCTTTTTCTTTTAGGTATTTCATTATATTCCCAGCCATATGGTGGATCTTTATTGGATGAAGACAGAATGTAAGAATTTGTTTTTCCATCTCCATTTCACATTTTTATTTAAAATACATAATAAATTAGAACAGAAATTCTGTGCTTGCCTGAATGCCATGCTCTCCTTCTTTTGTTTTTCACCACTTGGCTGGACCGGGGGTCACAGTGAACGGCATATGACAATCAAGCAGGTGACTTTGCAGCAAATTGAATGAGTCTTACATCACTGGTCTAAGTGTACATGAACACATGAGTAGTCTGTTAGGTGTGAGCATACCCTCATTAACTACTTTTATTGAGAGCCCAGTTTCAGGTCCATATGGTGACCCAAAGTAAAGTAACAAAAAAAAAATCAAGCTACAGTACTTACCCAACAACAGCTTTGTGGAGCATCAGAATGACTACATAATATATAGATCCATACTTGGAAGAGGATCTTCTTCTTCTTTTCAATGCTACCGTTAGGGATTGCCACAATGGATCATATTTTTCCATATCTTCCTGTCTTTTGTATCTTCCTCTGTTACACCCCTCAAGTGCAAGTCCTCTCCCACCATATCCATAAACCTTCTCATAGGCCGTCTTCTTTTCCTCTTGCCTGGCAGCTCTATCCTTAACATCCTTCTCCCAATATACCCAGCATCTCTCCTCTGCACATGTCCAAGCCAACACAATCTCGCCTCTCTGACTTTGTTACTAAACCGTCCAACCTGAGCTGACCCTCTAATGTACTCATTTCTAATCGTATCCATCCTCGTCACACCCAATGCAAATCTTAGCATCTTTAACTCTGCCACCTCCGGCTCTGTCTCCAGCTTTCTGGTCAGTGCCACTGTCACCAACCCATATAACATAGCTAGTATCACTACCGTCCTGTAGATCTTCCCTTTCACTTTTGCTGATACCCGTCTATTACAAATTTCTCCTGAAACTCTTCACCACTCATTCCACCCTGCCTGCCCTCTCTTTTTCACCTCTCTTCAACAATCCCTGTTACTTTGTACTGTTGATCCCAAGTATTTAAACTCATTCACCTTCATCAGCTCTACTCCCTGCATCCTCACTATTCCACTGACTTTCTTCTCAGTCGCACACAAGTATTCTGTCTTGTTCCTACTGACCTTCATTCCTCTCCTCTCTAGAGCATATTTCCACTTCTCCAGTCTCTACTCAACCTGCTTCCTACTCTCGTTACAGATCACAATGTCATCAGCAAACATCATAGTCCATGGGGACTCCTGTCTAATCTAGTCTGTCAACCTGTCCATCACCATTGCAAATAAGTAAAGGCTCAGAGCCAAACCCTGATGTAATCCCACTCCACATTGAATGCACCCGTCACTCCTATCAAAGACCTTACCACTGTCACACTTACCTTGTACATACCCGGTACAACTCTTATGCACTTCTCTGCCACTCTCAACTTCCTCATAAAATACCACAACTGCTCTCGAGGCACCCTGTCATATGCTTTCTCCAGGTTCACAAACACACAATGCAGCTCCTTCTGGCCTTCTCTATACTTCTCCATCAACACCCTCAGAGCAAACACTGCATCTGTGATGCTCTTTCCTGGCGTGAAACCATATCCCCCTGTAGTTACTACAGCTCTGCTTTTTCTTAAAAATCAGTACCAGTGCACTTCTTCTCCACTCCTCAGGCATCCTTTCACTTTCCAAGATTCCATTAACAATCTGGTTAAAAACTCCTGCTGTCTCTCCTAAACACCTCCATGTTTCCACAGGTATGTCATCTGGACCAATGGCCATTCCATTCTTTATCCTCTTGATAGGTGTCCTTACTTTCTCCTTGCTAATTCATTGCACTTCCTGATTCACTATTTCCACATCATCCAACCTTCTCCCTCTCTCTCATTTTCTTCATTCACCAGCCTCTCAAAGTACCCTTTTTATCTGCACAACACCCTCTGGTCACTTATTAGTACGTTTCCATCTTTATTCTTTATCACCCTATACTGCTCTAAATCTTTCCCAGCTTGGTCCCTCTGTCTAGCCAATCAGTACAGGTCCTTTTCTCCCTCCTTATTGTCCAATCTCTCATTCAACTCATCTTACGCCTTTTCTTTGGACAGCTCTCTCTTCACCTTACACCTTATCTCCTTGTACTCTTGTCTACTTTCTGTATCTCTCTGACTATCCCACTTCTTTTTCGCCAACCATTTCCTCTGTATAGTCTCCTGTACTTCCCCATTCCACTACTAGGCTACCTTTTCCTCCTCTCTCTGTCCAGATGTCACACCAAGCACCCGTCTTGCTGTTACCCTTAGTACTTCTGCTGTAGTTGCTCAATTGTCTGGTAACTCTTCACTGCCACACAGTGCCTGTCCTACTGCATCCCTAAACTCAACCTTGGATTCTTTCTTTTTCAGCTTCCACCACTTGATCCTTGGCTCTGCCCTCACTATCCTCCTCTTCTTGATCTCCAATGTCATCCTACAGACCACCATCCTATGCTGCTTAACTACAATTTCCCCTGCCACCACTTTGCAGTCTTCAGTCTCCTTCAGATTGATGATCCTGCTTAGGATATAATCAACTTGTCTGCATCTTCCTCCACTCTTGTACGTCACCCTATGTTCCTCCCTCTTCTTAAAATACGTATTCACCACAGCCATGTCTATCCTTTTGGCAAAATCCACTATCATCTGACCTTCTTCATTCCTCTCCTTGACACCATACCTACCAATCACCTCCTCTTCTCCTCTGCTCCCTTCACCAACATGTCCATTGAAATGCCCTCCAATCACCACTCTCTGTCTCTTCAGTGCGCTGTTCATCACTTCATCCAACTCACTCCAGAAATCTTCTTTCTCATCCATCGCAAACCCAACTTGCGGAGCTTATGCACTAACAAAATTCATAATCATTCCTTCACTTTTCAGCTTCACAATTATTACTCTATCTGACACTCCTTTCACCTCCAAAACACTCTTGACATACTGTTCCTTCAGAATAACTCCTACCCCATTTGTCCTCCCATCTACACCATGATAGAACAATTTGAATCCACCTCCAATCCACCTGGCCTTACTCCCCTTTAATTTAGTCTCTTGCACACACAATATATCAACCTTCCTTCTCTCCATCATATCTGCTAACTCTCTCCCCTTACCAGTAATACTGCCAACATTCAAAGTTCCTACCCTCAGTTCCAGTCTCTATACCTTTCTCCTCTCCTCTTGCCTCTGGAGATGACCGGCGGCGGGGCCCCCGCTCCGGTGGCAGCCAAAAGTAGTCCAATTTCCGCCAGCGCCCTGTTGGCTAAC
>JANRMT010062843.1:13572111-13583154 GCA_026402145.1 Polypterus bichir lapradei | reverse complement strand
TAGATAGATAGATAGATAGATAGATAGATAGATAGATAGATAGATAGATAGATAGATAGATAGATAGATAGATAGATAGATAGATAAGTGAATGGATTGCAATTATTTGAAGTAAATAGCAATAAATAACAACAACTAATAGTAAAAAACAGCAGTAGTAACATGAGTCACAGCATACAAATAAGGCACTGGTAGCGGATTTGAAGGCAGGGGCAACACTGAGTTTAGAGTTTGGATAGCCATGGGGTAGAAGCAACAACAACAATGTATTCCTTGACTAGCCTAAAATCACACAAGCAATGCCTAAATGGGATTCAACAGGCCCTGTTTTTTTACCCCCCGCCTTAACTGCCAAGCAAGACAAGAAGACCCCAAAAATACCCCTTGTAGGAAAAAAAATGTATAAAATCTTGGGAAAGGAATTCAGAGAGAGACTTTCTTCCAGGTAGGTTGAGCAGGCAATGGGTGTCAAGCAATTACCGAATCTGGCAGAACTGGTCTGGATGCTACAGAACCTTCTACTGGATTGAACTGAGTCAAAGACTATGGGAGAGATAGGATTGCCCCTTAATAATGCTGTAAACTGTGCAAAAGCAACACTTTATAAGATGTCTTTAACAGAGGGCAGAGAGGTCCCAATAATCTGTTCTGCAGTGTGAACTGTCTGTTGTAGGACACTGCAGGTCCCAAACTAGACACTGATGCAGCTGGTCAGAATGTTGTCAGTGGTGCCTGTGTATAACGTGGTGAGAATGGGAGGAGTGTGCTTACTTTCTTCATTCACCATAGGAGGAGGTATTAATGGACCTTGTGTTTACAAACTCTCACAAGGCTTTCAAATTCATACCCCACTTACATCTTGGTTTTTATGATTATGTTTCTATTATGCTACTGCCTGGCACTCTGGCTTTCAAGTGGCCCTGGAGTAGCCTCTGGAAACACTTCATGATGTCCAGTCTGTGTGCTATAGGCCTATAGCTACTGAGGCATGAGACAGAGAGTATGAGGGTGGTGTTTTTGAAGCACTTAGGAAGACATCATGCCAAAGAGAAATGTTGAAAATGTCTATAAAAATATCCAACAGCTGGTTTGCTCATTCCCTGAGCACTCAACCAGGTATGTTGTCTGTTCCAGCAGCTTTGTGTGGGTTTACATTCAACAAAGTTCTTCTAACATCCGCAGCAGATAACAAATTTCATGTTTTACCTAATCAATTGCATTGATTTCTGAAGGTGTAGGTTTATTCTGAAATTGATGCAAGCATCATGTTCCAAAAAAAGTTGGGGTGTGTTAACATAGGGCTAATAATGGTGTGACAAGTTGAAACGACAAGGTGATGTGAAACAGGTGAGGCAGTTCTGTTAAAGTGTATAAGGAGCCTTTAAAAAGGCCTTGTCCTTCAAGAGCAAGGATGAGTTGAGGTTCACCAATTTGCTAACCAATGCATTTACAAATAGTCCAGCATTTTAAAAGCAAGTCAAAACTGTAGTATTGTGGGAATTTTACACTCTAAGGTGAACAATATAATTAAAGGAAAATCTCAGTGTATAAAGGAAAAGGCAAACTCTACTTCTAAACATTCATGATCTCCTATACCTCAGACTTCACTGTCCTAAAAACAATCCTGGGTCTCTTATGGGATATCATGACTTAGGCTTGGGAATACAGTACAACAACAACAACAACATTTATTTATATAGCACATTTTCATACAAAAAAATGTAGCTCAAAGTGCTTTACAAAATGAAGAATAGAAAAATAGAAGACACAATAAAAAATAAACACAAGTCAACATTAATTAACATAGAATAAGTAAGGTCCGATGGCCAGGGTGGACAGAAAAAACAAACAAAAAAAAAACTCCAGAGGCTGGAGAAAAAAAAATAAAATAAAATCTGTAGGGATTCCAGACCAAGAGGCCCCCCAGTCCCTTCTGGGCATTCAGTAATACTTCAGTAAATGTTTGCCAGTCCACAGCCGCATCCACAGACGAAAGCTAAAGCATTACTATGCCAAGCAGAATCCATACATCAACACTGTCTAGAGGAGCCAATGACTATTCTGGTCTCTGACTCATCTGAGAAGGAATGTGGCATAGTGGAATCTTGTGTTGCGGTCTGATGAGTCAACATTTCAAATCATTTTTTGAAAAAAATATCTTATGTCTTATTCTCTGGGCCAAAGAAAAGAACCATTCATGCTGTTACCAGTGGCTGATCCAAAAGCCTGCATGTGGTATAGCGGGTCCGCGGGTCAGAAAGAAAGGCCAGTTTTTAAATAGTCCATTTGGCTGTGTCAGTCTCCGTGGGTGAGTCGGACCTGCACATGAGGGTTTGATCGTTCTCAATTGCTTCACTGGTTTCCACTGATGATGTGGAAGAGTGGGTTCGATCATGGAGGAGTCCGCCCTAGGGACCCGAGGGACAACTGCGTGTGCGAGAAGGAAGACGGGGGGACAACCAACCCTGATCAGTCTGGCAGACTGAAGTCTGAGCAAGACTTGGGTGAGCTGGAGAGACTGGGAAGAGCTGTGCTTGGCTGGTGTGACCCCAATGTCTGCTGTAGGTTTTAATATCGTTTTAGCCTGGTTTTAAACTCATGGATTTTTACCTGTTTCTATGGATTATTTATTTGAACACTTTTAAGAACTGCACTATTTGGACATTGTTTTTGTAATAAAAGCAATAATGCACTTTACACCTTCCTCTTGATTCGTTTGGTGTCCTCATTGTTCAGCTCATCCGTTTACATTACTGATGGTGTCGGGTTCAAGAGGCTCCCAGAAGAAATGCGGGAGCATGGAGCAGGACCCGCATCGTCACATTGCATTTGTCATGGAATGGAGGTTTGTCACTGCTCGTGGCATGGGTAACTTTCAAAAATGTGAGGGCATTATTAATCCAGAAAGATATGTACAAATTTTCAAGTTATATTTCCAAAATGTTAACTTTCTCTTCCAGTGACATCCCTGCATTTTCTAACAGTTAATGCCAAATCACATTCGGCCTGGTTTACAATTGTATGACTGCATAAGCACGAAGTGCAGGTACAAGACTGGCCTGCCTGCGGTCTTGACCTTTCTCTGACTGAGAATGTGTGCTGCATTATGAATTGAAAAATATCTCAACGAAGAACCTGTACAGTTGTGCTGCTGAAGACCTGAATAATAGATGAATGAGGGAAAATCCAGCTTACTAAGCTTAACCAACTAATGTCTTCAGTGCCCATATAAGTGTTAAAAGGCAATAGTGGTGTTACACAATGGTAAATACTTCACTGCCTCATCTTTTTTTAAAGGACACTGCAGTCATCAGTTTGGTCGTAAGTGTATATTTTCCATATAAAAAAAAAATCACAAGGTAAAACATCAAATAATGTGTTATTATAGTGTTCTTAATGTAAAACGAGATGAATAGAATTTTTTTGTTTTTTTTACCATTTTCTATACCGTCCCAACTTTTTTGGAAGTTTTATTTTTTTATGTTTACTCACACTGTGTTAGGCTTTATACAACTGTGGGGGTAGGGCAGTCAGTCGGGAAGCTGAGATGATGGCCCATTAGTGACAACAAAAGGGTTCAGGTATCACACAGTATAGCTTTGGGTTTACAGGAAGGGTTGAGATCAAATGTCCTGACAGAGCGGCTTCTTGGCACTGTGTAGAAAGAAGGAGATGACAATGTTAATCTGTAGCGCCCTCCTCGTCTCAGCAGGTTATTACATACCTCAACTGAGCCTTCGAGGACGTCGTCTGAAATGCATGCGTTACAATATATACAGTATATTGTAAATGTTGATTATATCAGTAGCTATCCAAAACAATGATTCCAGACTTGTCTGATTTGTTTGACTTTCACTGCGTGAAAGGGCATCAGCATTTTGAATAGCTGTTGTAATAAAACAATAATAAAATTCAAATTCAGTAAAACCCTGTAATAACACACTCCACAATACCATAAGATGGGAAATAGCATCATCATCATTTGACTGCCGTATTTCCCCCCAGCAGATCACAAAAAGCATAATCGGTTGGGTTGGGACTATCCTTGTTTAACCCAAACGAATAATGCAATGCTTGATTCTGCCGATGTACAGTGTACAACTCCACAGCTGCTGACGCTCACAAGCTGCACTCTACACATTAAGTGATCAATTCTGTAGAGCTACAAACAATAATGTTCTAGCCATCAGTATTATCTCTGTTTAATATCTTCATTCAACCAACCACTATAGGTCAACAACTGTCATCAGGTCTAAATACAGTAAAAAGCACAGCTAGATAGGGGAGCCCAGAATTCTGGGTCCAGCTTCCAAGATTCCATTGGTGTAATTTTCATAAGATCCATCCTGATATTTGGGCCTGTCAACCTCGACCCAACAGGTTATTTTGAGAACCCATGTAAATGCTGAGTGTAGTCAAAGATCAAGCTGCTTAGCTGAAAACAGAAACTGTGTCTCTTGTTAACTTTCCTAACTATTGCAACGTTAAAACAATATACAGTATACTGTATGTTGGCATTTATGATTCAATTATTTGCCCCTCTGAATTTCTCATCCTGTCATGGGCAGCCATGTTATATGGGGCAGTTCAAACAATTCCAAAATGTAATGCGGAATAACATTTCCACAAACTGCATGGAATAAAGAACAGAATGAATAGAATTTAAACGCAAGTTAACCCAATTTGAAATTGAACAGGCAGTATATAAATGCAAAGAATTATTATTATTATCATGATTTAAAGTTTTTCATTAATACAGCGTAGATGATTCTCTTGTGGGCTCTTGCATTTGATTTTAAATTAAATTTCTAATTTGGTTTGTTTTGTCAAGCTGACAGGAAAAAATATTTTCAAGTCATTTTAGAAATTGCTAACAGGCAAAATGCTTCATAGCGTAATATATAATACTGTAAGCTTGTGTTGACCTTTAAATATGGGAATTCATTTTATCACCTGTCTCAGATTACGTGAAATGTAATGTAGTAAATTTCTTAGTTCCTAGTCTTTCAGTTCAATTGCATTTGCTTTGATTAATCTGTAAATCTCCCAGCATGTCACAGAAATAAAAAATAATTATTTTGTTTGAGGAAGTTGTCAAACTTCGCCTTTGAACAGACCTCTGACTCAGAAGCCTGTTTTTGGCTTCTTGACAGAGTTTTAAAATTCTGATTATATTTATATATATATATATATATGTGTGTGTGTGTGTGTGTGTGTGCGTGTGTGTGTGTGTGTATCGCATGCTCCCAACCTATATGTGTGTATGTGTAATGTACAGTATTTAGTGTAAATTATTATGCTGACTTTAAATTCTTATTTTAAGACTCAATTAAACAATTTTCAAGATAATCTATTATGATAATATTTATCTATTAAGAGAATATTTAAGATATTAAAAGTTCTTCTACTGTTTCTCTGGATACTTTGTATATTTTGCTTTTTTAGAAATCAGTGTAAATGAATGTGTACAGGTGTCCCCCAGGGTACAAAGAAAATGTCCATTAATGGAAATATTGGCAAAAATGCATAATGATTTATTACTCATTTTACAAAACAAAATTTCAAAATCATATTAACAAAATGATAATGAAGCAATAAGACTGTACTTTAAACCACAAAACACAAATAATGTAACTGTTGTATTTATACCTCTAGATGTTATCACATTTACATCACTCATTAATACAATGTGGACGGGGTTCCCAAAGTATGCCTTGTATTTTTCATTTGCAAACATTTAGTCCAAAAATAGGCAAATCATAACAAAAACATTTTAAACTAAAACAAATCAGGTCAGTAGCGACCCAAACATGATTAAAGTATTTGTAGTTATACGTGTGCATTTTACTATAATGACACTTCTTGTTTCCTCCAATCTCACACCAGTTTCTCAGATACATTGAATTTTGTTGTCTCAGATACATTGAATTTTGTTGCAGCAGCATACTTACCAATTTCTTTTGCCACTTCAACAAATTTTAAATTTTAAAGCTTCATATTTTCTTCTGATTGAACATTCCATCATAGATAAGAGATGCTCTTATGATAACGGTGTATGAAGGTGTGAGATACAAATAACGCAAATCAGTGCAAACGTCTCTTCGGAATAGTTTGGGTATTACCGTGTGGTCACATAGACACAATACATAGAAAATAAAGGCAGTGTGCTCCGTGGTTACTCTCTCAGGTGGGCGTTAGCATATCATAATCTCTTGGGTCAACAGCGTGAGTTTTCCACATTCAAATTATACGACCGACATTATAAAATAACGGATCTTATGTGGTAAAATGAAGCCCCGAATTATCCACGGGAGAACTTAAATACGAGTATATACAGTATATAAGTTTGTTGTAGTTGTGTTTCTACCTTGATGTTATGTAGGTATATAAGAGTTTACAAAGGTAAAAGATAAAAGAAATGCTGCCACTTTTATCAGCAAAGCAAGTCCTTGAAAGAATCCCAACTGTGATGGCAGTTGACGAATCAGAGAAACAAACATTGAGGAGACAAACAAATGGCACAGAGTGAGCCAGTGCAGGGTGATACTTCTTGTGTGTCAAATCATGAATGTTGTGGATGAGAAATTGTACGAGGGCAGAACTCAGATGAGGAGGAGGAGAATGAATGTGAAGGAGGGCAAGCAGGTGGAGCAGCTGTACAGTGTGAAATAGTACAGGCCACAAACAGCTGCTTACAGAATCAAATGTGGACAAAATAACACAGAAGGTGCCACCTGTGTCCAGAATCACTGGACTGCAAAACAGCTGGCTGCTTCAGTGTGTGTTAGGAACTGTGTTGCAATGATCAGAAAAATGAAACTATGGTCTTTGGGTATTGTCCTGGCCTGTGATTATTGTCCTGAGAACACACAATGGCTATTATGAACAACTGTGCACATCCTCCCTATAACTCTCTATCATTGAGGACCTTCAGGCCACAAATTATTCAACAAAGGTTTATCAGAAATGCTTTCTGTATTTCTTGTATGTGTTTGAGGGGGATTTTCTTATATATAATATTTCTATATTAAGCATCTGTAAAAGCTACATTTCCATGTTTGGTCAGGCTATCTGTCTGTTTATCTATCACAAAAGTTGACTGCTCCTTTAACACCATATGTACACACTGTCCATGACGGTAATATAATGTGATTGGCTGATGTTGTGTTTGTCACTTCTGATACTAAAATGTTCCAGTGACAATGGCATGACCACAAGTAGCATGTATTTTACTTTAGGAGAGAAATCAAGTGACTCAAGACAGGTAAAGATGATGAGTACATACTAAGTAGATGTTTGGACAATACAGTAAGTTTAACTGACATATTATCAATAATAACGATGTCAGCATTACTAGTTAATGTTCCAGACACAGTAATTCATGTAATAAATGTTCAAAGGGTATTATTTATGGAACAAAATCATTTATATATCAAGAGAGCATTATTTATCAGTAAAGGCTTATCTATATACAATATGAATTCTTTGCCAGGAGTGTTATTATATGCTCAGTTAAATGTGTGAATATGGATGCTACCTCATTGCACATTTTTCTTGTTTTGTATACATTTTGAGATATTTGCCAATGAGGCTGGTCCTGTATAAGTCTCATCAATTAGCCAGTAGTTATTTGCTTCAAGTTCTCTTTAGACAGCAGAGGTTAGCTGTGCAATTGATGCTTGTGCTGACTTCAACTATTTCCTGTAAGGCTTAGTGGATTACGTCAAATTATTTTGTTTTACACTTTTGACCAAATTGACAGTGATTTGTATTGATTGAGCTACAAGATTCCTAATGAAAATTAGGCCCTTACTTTACGTATTTATTTCTGTGTTGTTTTGTCCTGGCTGGTGCAGCCAGCAGAACTGCCTTGTCATAGTCCAAGGACCTTGGATCGATGTCTGGCAGGTGAGGTTTGTGTAGGCAATACAGATGCTCTCAGGTCAACTGTCATCTCTAAAATCTCCCTTACTGAATGCGTCTTTCCAAAAACACTGGTACTCTCTTCCTGCCTTGGTTACATGTCTTTAAAAGTGATACAAAGCTAGGCAGGTTTTCCATATTAATAGAAGTTTCTTTCTGTTGAACTCCTCAAGTCTATTTGTGAAGTTCCAGCATCTGCTTTATAAATTCAGCCTTTCTCTCTTGCATGCTAAGCCATTATACCTAAAACACTACTCTTCCTGTACCCACTGTGCCGATTCCAATCCAACATCACTGTCACCCCAAATTGTCAATCATGTTGATGTTTACTTGTGCAGCATGTTATCTTCTCATTTACCGGTCTGATGTCTACTCACTTACAGTACTATGTATTGAAAAACCCTGTAAAATAGTTTATTTAGATTATTTGGTTTATACCCTATAGTTTGTTTTTTAAAGTGCCTTTTCATTGATTATTATATCATCCATCCATCCATTATCCAACCCGCTATATCCTAACTACAGGGTCACACGGGTCTAAATTACTAGTAAAGAAAAGAGTATGTTGTATATAATGTTTGTTGGGCTATGAAATCGCAGAGCATGATTGCAACAAATCCTTTATAAATTTATGACAGATGATACCCCCTTGGTTGCAGCCCAAAACACAAAACAAATTGTATTAGAAGGGGGAGAAATTTGCTGCATTTGAACTTCAATGTAAACAAACGGGATGATTCTTGAAGCGCACACATTACATACAAATAGCCTTGTTAGCTGTCTCCAGACTGACCTACCGCAAGCTGGAAAATCCTTCATAGGCTCCAGTTGGCACAAAGCAAGTAAAAAGAAATGCATCCCATAACAGAAGAACAAATCAAATAGAATGGTCAAAGGAAGTCTGAATGTGATGCAATAAGGGCAGGCATAAAATGTAATCTGGGATCAAATGAGACACAAAGCAAGAAAATATGTCACATTTGTATGTATTGGCAAACCCCTAAAATGACCTTCATCTGGTACCAAGACTGTTAGTAATACAAAGTAGAGTCAATGAATTTGTGCTTACTCAAATTTTTCTTAGTCTCCCCAAGCAGAAAAGCAGAACTGCATAGTTAGATCTTGTATCTGGTTTGATAGAACTGAAATGGGAGGTCTGAAACTTGAAGGTACTACTTATGAGAAGGAACTAGAATTCAAAGTGGACTCATCACTGTCTGCATCCAGACAGTCTACAGAAGGCAATAAGAAAGCTAATGGAATGTTAGATTATACCTGTATAGTTCCATGTGTAGGTAACTTTATTGCACTGCACATGTTGTGGTATTTAAGGAAGCACAGAGGTTAATGGCAATCAAAGAACTAATAATACTAAAGTCATATATATGCTACTAGCCATGTGCGCCCAACTACGTTGTTCGTGTTAAAGTTGTCTGTGAAGGGCTCCCTGTTTAAATGCGGCTGCCAGTCGTGAACTGGGCCCTTCGTCGCACAGCATTATGATTTTTTATAAGGGAAACAAAATTACAAAAGAAAACCCTTGGACATTGATTCGATAGGAACGGCCTACTCGGAATCACTGTCCGAATCGTAATTATGTGGTGGTGTAGGAGCATTTCTGCTTCTGTCCGTTCACAGTCCGTCTCGTTTTCACGACACTATCGTTTCCTCTCACGATGTCTTCTCAACCATTCTCCAATCTCACAGGTTGCTTTGTGGCAATCCAAAGAGTAAGTCAATATACACGGAGCAATGGTTATAAAAGAGGGACACATAGGTATCCAGGCTCTTTAAAGCATAAATAGGGATCACTTCGCTGACATGTGAGCAAGGCACGGTACAACTGTGAGATGCACAGCACTCGCCGGCTACAACGTAACAATAATAATTTCCGGAACGTGCTGTTACGTTGTCATTCATTTTACACACTGTCTTTCTTTCATTCATATGTTACGTAGGCACGTACCTTTTATCTTCAGCAATGTCATTCTCTAACCAGGCCTCAGGAGCTAACCAGCGTAACACTGTCCACCACCCCTTTCGTTATTCCGGCACATTGTTGACATCCGTGAGTAACAACAACGTACTAAACTGGAAGGTGGTCTACGCATGCGTGGAATTCGCGGACAAACAAAGATCAAGATCTAAATGAAGATCTCTTTAGTTAATTTAAAGCACAACAATTTGTTTAGTTTGAATGTCTGTGTTTTGAGGTGTGACTGGCGTACTACAGTCTTCAATAGTATAAGCCTGGAGGAGATTCTTAATGCAATGCCTATGTTTTAGCTGTCTCTCTACTGCCATCTAGTGCTTCTTCTTCTAATTCATTTGCGGACAAACAAAGATCAAGATCCAAATGAAGATTATATATAGAGATGAGCCCCTAACACCAGATATAACTCAGCTAAACATAGTTTCATGGTTAAATAAAGAGTTATTATCTTACAAAATCACCTTCAGAGGATAAAAGCCGGTCCAGCTCTGTATAATATTTAAAACTGCTCCTTCGCCTCCTTCTACTCCTATGTGAGCGCTGTCCACTGCTTCTCAAGTTTGACTCTTATGATTGTGCAAGCAAATAACAGTCTCAAACAAGGACAAATTTTGGGGTGCCATCCCAGCCACCATTGTTTACTTAAAGGTGTGAACAAAAACAACCCTCGATGATGTGAAAATGAAACAAAAACTGTGGCCATCAGAATAACATGGCTATGAGTGTAACAATGGCTAATTCGTCTGACATCGAATGATTGAGGGACTCCTTTGTGCAGGTCACTTGGAAATGAAGAAACGCCTCTTTCCGGGTTGCTTTGTTTTTATGGCCCAGGGACCAGAAGGGGCAGAGAGTCAGTTGCCTTCATTGGGGAGTTTTTCTGTACTGTGGTGGAAGATAAAGATAAGACCGTTAGTGGCAGTGCCCCCTCTCAGTCCGGGGTGGTACCACATACCTTGGAAGAACTTTGAGGGTGACACTCTGACATGCATGTGTGTCAACAGTATATAAATATATAAATATATATATATATATATATATATATATATATATATATATATATACACAACATACATACTATATATACAGTCTAGCATAGTGTTTTTACTAATGTATGTATTTATGTA
>JANRMT010062843.1:13550123-13571711 GCA_026402145.1 Polypterus bichir lapradei | reverse complement strand
GACCCGGACACCGACAGGCTGACACAGAAAGTCTTAAATCACACACATTTATTTACAACCCTTACCCCCCAAGACAACACACAATGTGCAAATCACCACAGATACAGTCTCTCTTGACTCCTCACTGCTTCTTTGCCCACCTCCAACTCCTCACTGGCAAGCTCCATCCTTCTTCCACCTGACTCCGGCTTCTCGATTGGAGTGAGGTGGCCCCTTTTATCCAGTCCCCAGATGTGTCACAGGTGCTCCCTGATTAACATCCGACAGCACTTCCGGGTGTGGCGGAAGCACTGCAAGGGAATTCAGTTCTCTTTCCGACAGCAGTCCCGAGTGTGGCGGAAGTGCTGCATACTCTAGTTCAGGGGCTATCCAGACGCCCCCTGGCGGTGGCCACGGTGGAGCATAGGGTTGAATCCCCCATCTCAGTAGCCCCCTTACAACCCAGGAGCACTGCTCCCTTGTGTCCCAGGGAAAACACTGCCCTTCTTCCGGTACTTCCATATTTCCAGCATCCCGGTGGAGCAAGGTCCCTGGACATCTGTCATAATACATAATATACTAGCTGTCCCCCGTGGCTCTGGCCGTGTAGTAGTGAAACAGGACAAACTTTAAAAATCAATAAAAAAAATTTTAAAAATGTAATAATTTCTATTGAGAAGAATTTGTATTGATAACTTTCATATCTGAGGGCCTTTTGATTTACAATATTTTTGGTTTTGATATCAGGGGTGAGAATCAAGCTGTGATCTTTCTGCCAAAAATGTAAAAAGTTGGCAAGGTATCTCTGACCAAGCAGAAGGTAGGTGCACTCCAAAGTCAAACCTTGGCACTGTATGTGATCATGTTCAGCTCTGATGGGAGCGCCCCCTGTGTGGGGAGAAGAGCATGTGGCTGTGATATCTCTGATAATGAGCAGGTACAATCTAAAACACACGTAGCTGTGATTTCTCTCAAAAACGTCAAACGTTACTCTTTAACAATCTCTAGATGATAATGTCTGCTGAACATACAGGTATTGCTAGCTAAGCAGAGCCAAGGTAAGCTCCAACACGTGGCGAGAAGTACAACGACTTGAACGGAGGCTGCCGCGTGAATGAGAAGGGCCCTACCTGGCTCCCACTCCCCTCGGCCCACTGTATGTCTTTTGGATTTGCGCAAATAAATCAGTGCCGCAACCGAACTATAATAAGCACAATGAGAAACTGCAAAATCAACTGGAATATTCAAGCAAATTATAGAAAAATAACCAGTCTAAATTCATTAAGTACACTCTCGTGAAAAGCAGACAGACAGACAGGCACATGTTGGATTTTATATATATATAGAGATATATTCTCACAGAAACAAGCCACAGCAGTAGCTTCTTGGCTTTGAGCAGGCTTATAAAAAGAGAATGAGTGAAACGAAGGCTGTCACTAAGTTAAAAGAAGGCAGTGATTATTCTGAATGTGGTCCTCTTAAAGTACCACAATCTTCCTAAATGAAGTATGTGCTATCCTTGCCAAATTTTCTGTGCTTAACTTAATATTACAGAATACATAAATACAAAATGTCCTTGAAATGTATTTGTTACGTTTGTTTTCCTGCAGGTGCTTCAGACAATGTTTGATACTTGCCGCCAGGTCTTCATTGTGCTTCCTCAGTTCTGTCTTGGACAAGGCTTGATTGAACTGTCCTACAACCAAATGAAATTTGACCTGACAAACAACTTTGGCGTTGACTCATATGTGAGCCCTTTCCGGATGGATTTTCTTGGATGGATCCTTGTGTCAATGTCAGTTCAAGGCTGTCTCTTTCTACTTTTACGGCTGTCACTCCACTGGGATTTTATAAGAAGCTTCAGGTTAGTTTCCCAATGTTGTGGAATAGACCTGCAGAAAACGTATTTCAAATGTGATATTTATTCTTTATATGTATCTTTCTTAACTGAACAGAGCTTGGCAGGATCTAACTTTAGCTCATCCTTGCAGCAGTAGGAGCAAGACAGACTGTGTATGAGATGTTAGTCAATTACTAGACTTAACATTGGCACATAAAAATGCCCACTAATTAGAAACCATCCTGGTAGTGTATTTTTATTTATTTATTTTTTTAATTTTGTAAAGAAAGCAAAGTCCTGGCTGAAAGCCAATGACAACAGAAGAAAAAGAAAATGAAGCTCCAATGCATGCTGTTTAAGAGCAGTAATTTTACCATATGTGCAAAAGAGACTCATTTATATATACTGACATCTGGGAATTTGTGAAAGTAAAATTTTATCAAAGCATTAATTTGAAAATATGAAAAATTATGCCTCCAATATCAGAATCAAAATATTTATTGTTACTTGTGTTTTAATGGGTGGCCAGCATCTGAGTCTGAAATATGTGATGAAGGTCGACATCCACACTCAATCAACTTAGTGCTTTACAAACTTACCCAACAATCCACTGAATAACTTGTTGACACTGTCAGGGATGAGGGACAAAGTTGTGACCTAGGAGTTTAAAATGATTCCCAACAGTGAAATAAAGGTAGTACAGTAGAGGACAGTAGAATTAATGAAGAAAGTCCTCCAGCCTGATAGGTGGTACTAATGAAACTGCTTGTCTTATAGATGGGCTACCTGCTAGTTATTGCAGTGGGCATTAAACTAGATCTTGCTTGACTCACTAATTAAGACCTGAGGCCAAGGATTGTAGGGATACCTGGAACCACTAGAGAAAATGCTTGAAGTCAAGAGACTTATCATTGGCACAAACAATGTACAATGTCTTAGATACTGTATATCTCAGACCTAAATACTACTTTGGCCTCCAATTGTATATTTAAATAGACAAAGCTTCTATATCCTTGGCTATAGGCCATTTATCAACCACCGATTTCTAACTTTAGCACACTACTCACTACTGGACAGAGTTATTCATTCTCAGCTGATAAACCTTACGGTTCGGATCACATGGCACTTCCTTACTGCTCCAGGTGCTCTAAATATTTACCTTATTACTTTAATCATCCAACCCAGTATATCCTAACTACAGGGTCACGGGGGTCTGCTGGAGCCAATCCCAGCCAACACAGGGAGCAAGGCAGGAAACAAACCCTGGGCAGGGTGCCAGCCCACCGCAGGGTGCACACACACATACCCACACACCAAGCATACACTAGGGACAATTTAGAATCACCAATGCACCTAACACTCTAGATATAAATACAATGTAAAGAAAGTTAAAAGCAACCTGGTATTTATTAAAGAACAATAATACCAGTAGAGGACAGTATAAAAGAAAATGTAGATGGCAAAGTCTGTATATGTATAATCTTTAGAAAATGCTTATGAAAAGTGTCAAAGTGTTCTTGGGTGGCTTTTGATATAGCAATCAGTATTGTTCATGAGCTGCTTCTGCTGACGATCGGATGAAAATGGTCTCACCTCATTGTCACCCACTCCGGACATCTCTCTTTGGTCGTCGCTGTTTCTTCTTCTAGCATCGCTCTCTATTTTGTCCCTCAGACAAGCTATATTTATTTTAAAATTCCACATGGGATTCCGGAACACATCTTGTCACACACATTTGATTGGCTGGCTGTCACTATGATAAATTACTTCACTTAAAGTTTTTGATCTTTTAAGTATGTCCAGCATTTCTTCCTTTCCCAAGCTATAAACCAATTTGGCAGTTCCTAATTCCAGGGATGCACATCTGTTCACAGGTTACGAAGTAATCAATACAGCCTAAGGCATCATCCTGACCTTCTACTTTGTCTGCACAGATGTTTTAAAAGTAAGGTACAATTTGGGAAGAGAAGATCCTTTGATGTGGTGGAAGGTGTAGTTTAATAACTACAGCCACTCTAATACCATCATGTCCCAAATGCCACATTAGAGATATTAGGACAATAAATGCATAGATATAACTTGATTTGTCCCCAAGAGGAAATTTGGATTTTTACGGATGCTCTTTAAATAAATACATAAATAGATAAATAAACACACGCACAGTTTGGTCTGAACACACACTGGAATGACTGGAAAATTCAAAACACAGAACAGGTCTGACTTGGCTGTCACAGTCACAGTAAGGCATTATGCAGACGTATTGCTGTTGGTGTAAAGGAGCCCCAGTAGTGTTTGTTTACACTCTGTGCACAATTAAAGTCACTGAAATATTGTGTGAATAAAAACTCTACTTAAATGGCTTTGGCCATACAAAGGATGTGATTGAAATGAAGAGTAAAAACATTCTTATGAAGTCAAAGATAAAGTGATAAAATTACATAATTTATGAAACCTGCAAAAATAAGATACATGCAAATGTAAGTGTTACGACTTCCATCTGAGTTATGCATGTTCAAAACTCAAGAAGCAGCAGCTGCCTAAAAATAAACACCTTTCAAAATTAGGTCTCCAAATAAGAACGAGAGTGATGAGGAAAACATCAGACAGGTCAATAAACACCTTGAATGATGAACACAGTTAAGCAGACCTAAAGTGAAATAAATGTGCATTAGTCAAAGTGTATCACAAGTCCTGGGTAACACCTATACATTATGAGAGGGTACTAAAAAGGACGCCATTATTCAAAAAAGAATCCTCTTAAGTCTTCTGCCTGGAGTCTGGCATAAAGCATTAGAGACACAAGGCCTCATGATAAAAATGGACCAAGACTTTCTGGGTAAATTTCAAAGTGCCAACCTATCCACAGTGGGGCTTGGGGGGGTCACCCAGGTTGTCTGTCTCCCTTTCTTGGTAATAGAGGTTAGAGGTCTGGAAGCAATGTTGACCTTAGAAATATTAAGGTTCACCCAGCAGGTGATAGTGTTTCACTAAGTCCCTAAATCTGCTTTATCTTTCAGTGAGAACCACATTGCTGGACATCGCCCAACCTGAAAATCTGAGACAAAAAAAGTAGAGTCTAGGCCAAAATAATTTTAAAAAGATTTGTTCTTATTTGATTTGAATGTGCAAGTAATAAGGAAGGAAAGGCCTCACAATTCTGTAGCACTGACACAGAGATTCTCTTTTCATCCCCCAGATTCTGAACAAATATGTTCAACTTTTTCTTTTTTTGTTCAATAGCCTTTATCCTTAAAAGGAGAATTCCCATATGATCATCTTCAGTATTTCCATCTTTCATTAATTAAACATTGTGGAAAAAACACAAAGGTACACAAAAAAAGGTTTGGGGTTCCACCCCTTTTGTTAACAAGACGTTCCTTCTTAATAAGGTTTGAATGCGAGAGTAGCCTTTAATGACTGAGTCTTGACTGTGACTGACTGTGGGAGGCAAGTCGCGAGCTTTATATGCAGGGGACAGGAAGAGGAGGGTCCAGTGGGATTAGGCAAAAGTGAGGTCAGTTGGAGGGTCTGGTCATTTAGGTGTTTTTTTCCTTCCGGCGATCTGTAGAGGTGGAAGAAGAGACATCAGTACCCTTTGTCACCCTCTGAGTCAGCGTTTTACCCTTAGCTGAGCCCCTTGACTGCCTCCCATGCCCTTGTGTGTGACAGCATACATAAAAGTACATAAACACCAATTCCCTTGTGTTATTACCTGTTTTAATTACATTTCTTTTCTTCTTATCTTAACTTCAATTACATTTAGCCAAAGATCTCAAGCTTGTTATTTTAATTACTTTGAAAAGCATAGCTATGTATTATTTAATTGCATATTTCAGAGCATAGAGCTTCAGTTATGAAAAATCATTATACAGTATCTATGCAATAGCTTACTGAAGATGAGCTCATTCCTATTGTTTTGCCTTCTTTGGCAAGGCTGGCTGTTACTAATTTTTCAACAAACTCCTGCGTGATTTTTAAATTTTCTGATTGAACTGCCAGAAGTTCACATGTTACGCTCTAGTTTGTAGGCCTTGAGTATTGCCATTTCCATTTCTGACCAAAATCTGTTTTTTAGGCCAAGCTTTTGCTAAAGGGCTGAGGTAAATAACATTGTCTATGCCCCAAGAAAAATACAGTGAAATATCATTATGATAGCAAGTGGACATGGGAAAACCTCTTATCAGCACAGACTGGGATACTTGTTAGAGTTTAAACAAAATGAATACCAGACAAAATTGAAAGAGAATTTATTCAGTTCATCTAAAAACTGAAACTTAGGAAAGAATTCACATTTTACCAGGATAATGATCTCAAAAATAAGGCCTAAGCAAAACTGGATTGGCTCAGAAGAAACAAGTTACATGTTTATGATCGGCCTTCTGAAGTTCTTAACCTTAAACCCACTGAGAATCTATGGCAATATTTGGAAAAGACAATCTCCATGCCATCTCCAGCAAACTTGAATGAAAAGGAGCAAATCTTCCAAGAGAAATGGGAAAACAACATTCTAACCCAGGGAGAAAACCTAATAGCCATCAACCTCAAATTAATGTACACCATTACTTAGGAAATGTTAACTCTAGTATGTTTGTGTGGAGTCTGAATACTCATACAAGCAGCATATTTCAGTTGTTGATTTTGCTTCTGATCAAAACTCATTACATAAAATTCTCAAAATTCATGGTCCTGTGGGACTACAGGTTATTTGGCAACTTTAAGTGCAAAACAGGAACCAACCCTAGGCACCAGTCTAACAAAGAGAGTATGTGTGAATATGTGGAAGTGTTGAGCAAAATCTATATCTATGTGATAAAATACTAATATCTGTGTGTGTGTTTGTGTGTGTGTGTGTGCGGTCTCTCCAAGCAATCTGATTGGTCAGTTTGTAACGGCTGACTCACCCTCCGAAACCAGCAGCTACACCACCAAGATCCATGGCCTGGCAAGTTGAGGACATTAGACCTGACAAGCTGTACTTCTTCCAAATAAACTTTAAGCCAAAAACAAACAGTACGTAAAATAACAAAATGAGTATATATTAATAAAGAAAGACATGAATAAAAAACAAACAATATATACAGGTATATCATACCCTAACCAACCCCAACATAACATTCAACCCCAAAGTGTCCGGTGGAAAGTAATAATAAAAAGAAAAAGTGCGGCACAAAGTTAATATATAATACAAACCCTTCCTTGACCCCACACTGAACATGGACTCAATAAGACACACAGAAAGCAGAAAATGCACATAAAAATCCAGAAGATTAAACGGAAAATGGATAATGTTTGTGAACCTGGTTCAGCTGGAAAGATTGTCCTATAGAAATACACAGATGAAAATGATGGCTTGCTGCTCTCCCCAAACAACAAGAAACAGTCTCACCGTGCTTATCCTCAGTACGTGGCGTAATCCGGAACCCTGGGGTTTTGCGGTGCAAAGATGTTGTTGTCTGGCATTGAAAGTGGCAGGTAGACAGAGTTGTGAATGGTTTGAATGGGTGCTTTCTCCTGTCTCTGTAGTGAGTTGGCGGTCTAGTAGAATTGGATTTATTTTTATTTTTTCTTCCAGTCCTTCTGTTTAAATAGTGAATGATCGCATGCAGGTGATGGAATTGACAGAACGAATTATTGTGAGGGGCCATGGTTCCACAGTGTTATCCTTCCCCCCATTATTTCCAGGGGAGCATATTTACATGCACACACACACCATGTAAACAGGAAAACGCTACACAAGACAGGACTCAGCGCAATATACATTTATGATGACATTAATCATGTAGCACTGCTACAAGTTTGGTTTGTTTGCTCAGTCAAATGTGATACAGATAATAAGTGCAGAGCAAGAGATGTTGAGACACATGAGGATACTGAGGAAAGGCATAGAAGGAACCTTGAGAGTTGCCTTCAAACATGGGAAGTATTCTCAAGAATATGAATGATGTTTTTACAGGAGGTAAGAGGGGCCCGTCTACCATAGGTGGTAGTCAAAAAATGCAAAGAAGGCAAGCAACATGTCTCAAAATGACAGAGTTTGAGCTTTATGAGAACACAATCAAGAGAGGAAGCACAGAAAAAAATAGGTTGGGACACAGAAGAATACCAAAGAAAGCTGTTGAAGGAATAGCTAGGGTTATGCACAAGACAAGAGATATCAAATATTTTAAAATGTATTCTAATGTAATGTAATGCACACACTTAGAACCACATCCGCAACTTGAACACACATACGAAATTGTTTAAAAATTTGGTCCTAAAAGTGCATATGTAATAACATATTCATGGAAAAAGTGTAAATATTATAAGCGATAGTATTAATAATAATGAAGTTATACTATTATAAATTAGAATTTTACAAATTAGAAATAAATTGAAGTCAACATTTTTTTCATAATCATCCTATAGGAGGTAAACCTTTAGTACTAGGAATTTTTTGAATGCCTTTCATTGTTTGAAACTTCTGGTAGTAATATGATTGACGCTCTGCTTTTCTAAGAGTTATTAAGTACTAGAGTGTTGCACTGTGTTAGCCATTATGAATGTAGTGAGAAGTCAAGCAAAATGACACCATTTATTGGCTAACTGGAAAGATTACAATCTGCAAGTTTTCGAGTCAACTCAGGCCCCTTCTTCAGGCAAGATGTAATCAATCAATGTAATCAATATCTCGAAAACTTGCAGATTGTAATCTTTCTAGTTAGCCAATAAATGGTGTCATTTTGCTTGACTTCTTGCTACACCTATAAGAGTTATAAAAGAATCCATTCTGCTTAGTCTGATTCAGAGTGACATTCGGACACAGTCCAGCTGACCCATCGCACTAGTGAGAGAGAGAGAATGAGAGAGTGCAGACTCCAAACCAAGACTGACCAGGTCAGGATTCAAATTCAGGGGATGTGAGGCAGCAGTTCTAAACACTGAACCACATTTCTGCTACAAGGTTATAGAAAATAAAATACATTATTCATTCATTAATTCATATAACTGAATAGCTGATTTCATTTTAAATTCACTTTTCTTTATTCTCCATTGGTGTAAGCTTAACTGAGCAGCAGTGCTAATCACTGTGCCACTTTACCACCCGTTTCAATCAATATTTAATGAATGTTGCTATTGTATTTCAGCATAGTCCGTCTGTGGTAGTTGGAGTAATATTTGGGGTGTCGTTACAATCTGTCAATTTAAATAAAAAGTCTTAGGATTTTTTTTTGGTGTGAGTGTTGCTAATAACATACTGTTGATGGGTCAGCTGGAGTGTGTCTGAATGTCACTCTGAATCAGACTAACTAGAATGGATTAATTAATTAATTGTAAGTAACTTAGAGTAACGGGGATTGTGGAAGAGAGGTGAAAAAGACTGCAGGCAGGGTGGAATGGGTGGAGAAGAGTATCAGGAGTGATTTGTGACAGACGGGTATCAGCAAGAGTGAAAGGGAAGGTCTACAGGACGGTAGTGAGACCAGCTATGTTATATGGGCTGGAGATGGTGGCACCGACCAGAAAGCAGGAGACAGAGCTGGAGGTGGCAGAGTTAAGATTTGCATTGGGTGTGACGAGGATGGATAGGATTAGAAATGAGTAGATTAGAGGGTCAACTCAGGTTGGACGGTTGGGAGAAAAAAGTCACAGAGGCGAGATTGCGTTGGTTTGGACATGTACAGAGAAGAGATGCTGAGTATATTGGGAAAAGGATGTTAAGGATAGAGCTACTAGGAAAAAGGAAAAGAGGAAGGCCTAAGAGAAGATTTATGGATGTGGTGAGAGAGGACATGCAGGTGGTGGGTGTAACAGAGCAAGGTGCAGAGGAAAGGAAGATATGGAAAAAGATGATCTTCTGTGGTGACCACTAACGGGAGCAGCCGAAAGAAGAAGAAGAAGTTGCTAATAACATACTGTATAACGGAATTTTAACAAGCTAAGGCAGGTTTAATGCTTCTATTATAACACTTATGGAATTCTAACAGGCTGGATATTTTTTTAAGATACTATGGCCTGTATGGGGCTTCTCAGAGTACCCAAACCTCAGAGAAAACTACACCAAAGACATTCCCAGGTTTAAAAGACACATTTATTTAAACAACCACTTTATAAATGCTTTTCCTTTACACAAGCACCAGTCGAATTCTTTCTCCTTCACTCCTTCCAGGTGAAATTTACCTTTCTCCACTCCTGATTCAAACTTGCCTGAGTGAGGTGAAGGGCTCCTTTTAACCTGGACCTGTGAGTACGTCTAGCACACCAACACTGTAACCAGAAAGCAATTCCACGTCAGGCAGAACTGCTACCTGATTAGGAGATTTTGTTCCCAGCAGCTACCTCAGACATCACTGAAGATTCCATAACAGGTCTGTCCACCAGAGCTACATCTCCCATGGGATTTTTTTGGTGTCCAAATGGTAGCCACACCTGAGGGATACTTCCATCCAAAGTAATAGGGGAACACATGGTCCCTCAATGCAGTCTTACCCTTTGTCCTGCTATAACAGCCTCCCAGTCAGAACAATTATCACTAGCAGTGTGACTACGTCCTCCTTTACAATATATAAGAATAAGAAATGAAAATACTGTACATCCTCTTACCAACAGGAAAAATGCCCTTAGGCTAGCTTTGATTCTTGAATGACTGACTGTCTGCATAAAGGACTCAAAACACTAAAAAATAGAACTACATCATGTGAGAATGCCTTCAGTATTTTGCCTGTCAGAGTCACTGTGCTGAAGAGACTGCAGATATGTTCTGTTTCTCCATGGGTTTCTTTCGGTTTTACTTAGCATTAAAATGATGCATGGTTTCCTAGTGTTTTTTATATGTATTCCCAGTTTCTATTTTCAACGTTATCACATATTTTTTTTCTGTAAATTGTAATTCCTCCTTCAGTCTAAAGACATGCCATCAAGTTTCCTCTCTAAATAACTCAGGATAACTGTGTGTTGAAGGCTGTATGGCTGTATTAAAAGAAATGGGAGTTCAGGGTGATGTTTTTAGATGGGAGCAGAATTGGCTCAGACACAGGAAGCATAGGGTGATGGTGCGAGGAACCTCATGAAAACTGGCCGATGTTAAGAGTGATGTTCCACAGGGATCAGTGCTAGGCCAACTGCTATTTTTAATATATATAAATGATTTAGATAGGAATATAAGTAACAAGCTGGTTAAGTTTGCAGATGATACCAAGATAGGTGGATTAGCAGATAATTTGGAATCCGTTATATCATTACAGAAGGACTTGGATAGCATACAGGCTTGGACAGATTTGTGGCAGATGAAATTTAATGTCAGTAAATGTAAAGTATTACACATAGGAAGTAAAAATGTTAGGTTTGAATACACAATGGGCAGTCGGAAAATCGAGAGTACCCCTTATGAGAAGGATTTAGGAGTCATAGTGGACTCTAAGCTACCGACTTCCCGACAGTGTCCAGAAGCCATTAAGAAGGCTAACAGAATGTTAGGTTATATAGTACGATGTGTGGAGTATAAGTTCAAGGAGGTTATGCACAACCTTTATAATGCACTGGTGAGGCCTCATCTTGAGTACTGTGTGCAGTTTTGGTCTCCAGGCTACACAATGGACATAGCAGCACAAGAAAAGGTCCAGAGAAGAGCGACTAGGCTGATTCCAGGGCTACAGGGGTTGAATTATAAGGAAAGATTAAAAGAGCTGAGCCTTTACAGTTTAAACAAAAGAAGATTAAGAGGTGACATGATTGAAGTGTTTAAAATTATGAAGGGAATTAGTACAGTGGATCAAGACTGTTATTTTAAAATGAGTTCATCAAGAACACGGGGACACAGTTAGAAACTAGTTAAGGGTAAATTTCACACAAACATTAGTTTTTTTCTTTACACAAAGAACGATAGATACTTGGAATAAGCTACCAAGTAGTGTGGTAGACAGTAAGACGTTAGGGACTTTCAAAACTCGACTTGATGTTTTCCTGGAAGAAGTAAGTGGATAGGACTGGCGAGCTTTGTTGGGCTGAATGGCCTGTTCACGTCTAGAATGTTCTAATGTTCTAATGAAACACCTAGAATGGATTGCCAGTCAAACAAAGCTGTTCTTGCCTACTCAGAGATTTGGTTAGTTGGTTTGCCAAGTTTGTCGAGAAAATATAATGTAGGTGTTTTAAAGAGGAGGAAAACAGTGAGAAACCTGTGGATATGCTTTAGGTTTTAGTTTAGACTGTATATTGAGTTTCAACTAATAAAAAGTTCTTCTGAGTTTCAAGTGAGTTTTTTACAAAGGAGCTTTTGCTCCTTAACTACATTAATGCTACTTACCTTAGAGTTAGCAGCTCTAATGAAATAATTAAGAAAATGTATCTGACAGTAGTTGGCCTAAAGTGCTGTTAAGCTGATTTATTAAGATTTGTGTCACTCATAAACATAATATTATACTTTAATATATACTATACTACACATTTTTTTATACATCAATGTGGTTATTAGTATGTTGTCCAATTTTGTTCAGAAATCACGGGAGTACATATTTCTAGTTTTTAAAAGTAAGACAGACAAGGGTTTGCACACACACCTGGTTTTGTTTCCCATTATTTAAAAATGAGTTTTATTTCTTTAGATATGCATTTATTAATATGGCCAATCTATCAAATGTCTATATTTGACTTACCTCACATAATGCAAATCACTCAAGCATCCAGCGTATCAATGATTAATTACCAAGGTACTTATGTCATGCATAATTAAGTCCGGATTAATGCCATTGAACAAGACACTAATGCTTGCCCAATTACAGGCCTGTTTATTCAGACCACTTAGATTTGTGATTGGCTCAATGGAGACATGCAACCTTTACTATTAAATCAGTCTAAAGCTGAAATTGGCCATGCATACAATGTGAAAGTCCCTTTTCTTGCCTGACGACACATACCTGCTGACATCTGACATCTGCTCTGTTGCTTTGCAAATCGAATTCCCTTTCTTGAAATTGCAAAAAGCACGAAATGCAGGGATAAAACGAATTGTCATTGTGTTTTATCAGCAAATGCTTTCACCTTATGAATTACACATTACTCGACTGTCTAGCCATCACTCAACAGCTCCTTAGACTGTGCTTGCTAGAGGGCAAATCAGTAAAAATAGTATCTGCTGAATGAGGAGTGATTTTCTTTTGTTATTGCCATTTCAATTGAAATTCTTCTCCTTGGACACAGCCACAGGGTTGAGACCCTGGGCTCACCTAGGAGTTCAAGAGCAACACATTTATGCTGCCATCTTGCCTGACAGGCTTGACATTTTAGTTCAACTTTTAATGGTAATTACGCAGCATTGTCAGACACAGATAAGATAAAGTGAAAGTTGAAGAGTGAGAAAAGGCCAATTCTCCCATTAATTTTCATTCTTCTTGTCTGATCACATTTTTTTTTGTGAATTTAGTGACTTTATCACAAAATATAAGCCTTATTTTTAAGACTGGAAGCACGACTTATTTTTGCCAGGTTTCTGCTTTACATGTCTTTATTGTTCTTTATGTGTGGTTTGCATTCTCTCCCTACGTGGCCTATTTGCTAACTTAGTGCCCAATACTGATTCACTGTGTGCTCCTAAATGAGTCACTTAACATTTTTTTTACTCTCAGTGTAAAAAATCAGAAATACTGCATTGTGTCCTTGTCGTTTATGACTTACTTTAGATAAATCAAATATATAAATATATAGTACATATACAGCAGTACAGGTTACCTCCTACATGTTCCTTGGGTTGATTGAGGCCTCTAAAGTAAAGTAAACATTTTATTGCCATAACATTAACATTAACACCTGTTACCTAAGGTGTAGAATCCAGCTTCTTTCAAAACTCATTATTTAGCAGGTCAGTGAGGAGATGAAAAAGTAACATAATTAATAAATAATTTGCCTATTTGAAATGATTGAGAGTGACAGAGTGGTTGTATGATTGAGCGTTACAGAGTTGTGGCATGAAATAGTGTTCAACATGAATCGTTCCACATAAAATAAACATTAGTTAATTAGCTATGAGTAGAGCTGAACAAAACAGGCAAGTTTTAGTTCGCATTCAGTTTAACTTTTTTTAGGATTGAATAAAATGAGAACAGTGGTTCACAAACTTTTCTATGCCCCGCACCCTAGAAAATGTTTGATTTATATTAGCAGCCCATACAAAAGTAATATATTTGAAGTTGAAGAATTTTCAAGAAGGAAATTTATCATTTTTGAACCACATGCAGTTCTGTGGGTGAATAAATTGAACTTAAAATTAAGCTTCTAACTGCATAAACTTTAAATATAATTTGAGCAAATTACCTTTATAAATCTCAATAATCTTGTAAATGTGGCCCTTGTGAAGTTTAGACACTCAATTGATGACCGGGGAGTTCATCAAGTGCCACGAAGAAATGACACACGGTCAACAATCGAGGGGTTTGGGAGATTGGAGACTCCCATGAAGCAAAATGTGCCAGTTCACCTCTAAGCAATGAAACATAGTTGATGAGCTTTGTCCCCCGATAATACCGGCACTGCAGTTCAAAAACAGATGTACTGCACAGTTAAAATTGCTGCACTACTGCCAGGGTTGTCAGCAGGAGAAATGGGTTTGAGTGTAAGCAGCAGGTGTTGCATGCAATTCAGTCCCCCTTGTCAACTTTTGAGACTGTGCTGGAAGACACAGCAAACCTTCATGCGATAGCATATATGGAGAGCCATCCTGGAGAGCTGGACTACCTGTGTAACCTGAATTGGCTTCAGGTTACCTGCTCACTTTACCAGTAATGACAAGGACACTAGCAAAATGCCAAACTAGAGAAGAATCAGTCAGAAAGGATAATGAGAGAGCAATTTTCTCTGCCTGTGTCCATCACCTGCAAAACCCATTCCCTCTTTGGGGGCCGTCTTGCTGTTGCCTCTCCAGTGCACACGTTGTCACTTTCATTTGCATCAAAGCAGGTGAAGTTGATTCACAATTGCTTATCCTTCCTAACTGGACAGACTGATATTCCTGAAGCTTAACTGACTTGGTGTTAGAATCTAATGATTAAGTGTTCCCTTAATTGTTTTGAGCAGTGTATATACCCTTTGTGACAAAAGCTTTAGAAAGAATCAAGTGCCCAATTTTCAGGATAGCCAGGCAACAAAACAAGTAAAAAAGTAATGTTAGTAAAACTAAATAATTTCTTTGGTTCTGAAGGGGTTACTTGTGAAAGTCATTAGGTATCCATGCATTTTGGCACCATGTCATAAGTACATAGAACATAAGAAATTTGACAAATGACAGGAGACCAATCTGTCCATCAAGCCCATTTGTTTAGCTAATAGCTAAGCTGTCCCAAAATCTCATCCAAATACTTCGCAATGGTTGTCAAGGTTTCTACTTTGACTACAGGTCTCGGTAGTTTATTCCAGAGTCCCACAGCTCTCTGCGTAAAGAAATGCTTCCTGGCTTCATTTTAAAACGCACTTTCCCTTAATTTCCAATGATATCCTTGAGTACTTGATTCACCCAGAAGCTGAAAGAATGTTACCGGATCTACTTTATCCATGCCTTTGCAGATTTTAAATACCTGGATGAGGTCTCTATGTAGTCTTCTCTGCTCCAGACTAAATGGGTTTAATTCTCTGTCAGAGTAGCACATGTCTTTAAGACCTGGGATGCACTTGGTTGCTTTCCTCTTCATAGCTTTGAGTGCTGCTATATCTTTCTTGTACCATGGTACCCAGAATTGCACACAGTACTCCAGATGTGGTCTTACCAGTGCATTATATAGTGTGTTGTAAACAGTGTTAGCAATCTATGAGAAATTACTGATCCTGCTATGCTACATGTTCCTGATACAAACTAAGAAGGTTCAGAAAGTGCATGGGCCAAAGCAATAAGAGCGTTCTTCAAACTAAACTCTTGGAATTAGTTTGATTTATTAAACTCTAATGAATTTTGATCTGGTCAGTTAAGTAGCAGAGGGGGTTGTTAATCAGTTTCAGCTGCTTTGGTGTTAATGAAATGAACAACAGGTGCAATACAGAGGCAAAAATGAGACGACCGCCAAAACAGGAATGCTTTAACAGGTGGAGTCTACTGACATTTTTCCCTCCTCATCTTTTCTGACTGTTTTTTTCTTAGGTCAGTGTCACTACTGGTAGCATGAAGCAATACCTGGACCCTACAGAGGTAGAACAGATAGTCCAATTTCTCCAGGATGGCACATCAATACGTGCCATTGCCAGAAGGTTTGCTGTGTCTCCCAGTACAGTCTCAACGGCATGGATGAGATTCCAGGAGACAGGCAGTTACTCTAGGAGAGCTTAACCCATCAGTAAGACTGGTATCTGCTCCTTTGGGCAAGAAGAAACAGAATGAGCACTTTGAAGTGAAGAGCTCTACAAAATGACCTCCAGCTGGCCACAGGTGTTAATGTCTATGACCAAACAATCAGAAACAGAATTCACCGTGGAGCTTGATTGGCATTTGCCATAGAATACCAGAATTTGCAGGTCCACCCCTGGCACCCTGTGCTTTTCACAGATGAGAGCAGGTTTACCCTGAGAACATGTGACAGACGTGAAAGGGTCTGGAGAAGCCGTGGAGAATGTTATGCTGCCTGTAACATCGTTAAGCATGACCGTTTTTGGTGGAGGGTCAGTGATGGTCTGAGGAGGCATATCCATGGAGGGACACACAGACCTCTACAGGTTAGACAACGGCACCTTGACTGCCATTAGGTATCGGGATTAAATCCTTAGACCCATTGTCAGACCATATGCTGGTGCAGTGGGTCCTGGGTTTCTCCTGGTGCACAACAATGCCCGGCCTCAAGTGGTGAGGGTATGCAGGCAGTTCCTAGAAGATGAAGGAATTGATGCCATTGACTAGCCCCCACGCTCTCCTCACCTAAATTCAATAGAACACTTCTGGGACATTATGTTTCGGTCCATCTGACGCTACCAGGTTGCACCTCAGACTGTCCAGGAGCTCAGTGATGCCCTGGTCAAGATCTGGGAGGAGATCCCCCAGGACACCACCCATCATCTCATTAGAAGCATGCCCCGAAGTTGTCAGGCATGCACACAAACATGTGGAGGCCATACAAAACTACTGAGTACGATTCTGAGTTGCTGCAATTAAAATTTGTCAAAATGGACTAGTCTGCCGCATAATTTTTTCACTTTGATTTTTGGGGTATCTTTGAATTCAGCCCCCTGTAGGATAATAATTTTCATTTCTATCAAACGATGTGGCATCCTTTCGTTCCTAACACATTACCCAGTCCATATCAGTATAGATATCCAGCATGATTTTTTTTCCAATTGAGATCTGATGTGTTTTCAAAATGTTCCTGTAATATAAACAGGTACCTATATAAATACAGATCTGTTAAAACACACAAAGAACAAGGTAGAAACTTATTAAACATAAATGAAAACCAACAATATCTGCTCTATTAATTTATAAGTTGATAAACTATGGCCTGTTGACAATCGAGGAGATTAAAATTGTAAAAGAGAAATTCAAAAACAAAGTCACAGCTGGCTGTCTACCTGCTTCTAGGTTTTCTACAGTGGAGTGTGTGCTGGCCATCCAATCTGATGTTAGAATCTTTCAATCCAATGATCCCAATGCTCCTTTATCCAAGATGACTTTTCCATATGATGGAGAGAAGCCTGGAAGTAATGCAGTAGTGACAAGTGCCACATTCAATTCTATGAGATAAACATTCCCCAATAAAGTTTTATAAAGTTTGTATAGTTTTGGTAGTTTTGGGGAAATGTTTCATTCTACACTATCCAAACAGCCACATTTATTGAACCTAACTCCTGTCACAGAGGATTTAAGCTGTTTGCACACAGAAGATGGTGGGGTTTTGTAAGTAGGAGTGTTTAAGTTGGGCATACTGGTCCTTCTAGATACCATATGAACAGCTAGACCATCCAGGTTTAATAATTTATCAGAAACTGCAGGATTTTAAATCCACTGTAAAATATATACGGAGCTAGCACTATTTTCTATTTAAGTACCACAGGATGGATTAACTTTAAAACTAGAAGTCATTGATATAAAAGGTAATTTTGGAATCTGGTTTTCACATTTCTTAATCAAAGAAGATCAAAGTGTCTAGATAAGAGGAAAAAGCTCTCTTTGTGGATAAGTTATCAGTTACATCCATTAAGAATATATGCCTGTATTCATCAAGCATCTTAGAATTTGTACTACCTCATCATAGGACACGATAAATCATTATGAATCATCCTACTCCCAACAAGGAATAGGTAGTCATATTTGAGAATGAATGACGTCCTAATTTTAAGGCACCCTGAGTGGCAAATTGGCATTTGTTTTGTAATTTTCTGATCCTAACACTAAGACTTCATGATAATGATTATGATATTCAAATTTGTAGGAGAAGAAGCAGGAAAACGTAATAAGGTAGGATATTGCACTAAGCTGCATACAATTTCTGATACTACTTAACAAACACCAAGATGGGAAAACCAAGATAAATACCAAATGAGATTTAAGCCTGATAATAGTCATATTTATTTAACAATGAACAATCCACAGCCATACTTACAGAAGAACCGCCTTCCTTCTGTTATGGCCACAGGAAACGCCTGGTAGAGTAACAATTACTGAAACTAGCCATGGCTATTCTCGTACTATTTCGGAAGTGGAAGATTCCTGATTGTGTTCCATAGTTGCGTGATATGTCTGTCTTCATGAATCTCCCTTTATCTTCTGCAAGGCTCTATTTATCTAATGAGTCTTCTTCTGCCTTCTTGACCCTTCCCAGGGTTGTAAAATAAAATATGAAAAATCCATGTGTGTTGTGGAATGCAAGGCTTAGCACACCTATGTGGCATTTCATTGCCAATCACCCATCCCACCCCACTTATCTTCAGGGCAATGCTGGCAACTACAATACAGTTTGCATTCATACCCTCCTGATTGAAAAACAGTCATATGGTTGCTAAATTTGACATACCCAGTGATTATCAATCATATAAACTGACATGGTCTGGCAACAAGATCAGCAACCACAGTCAACAAGTCTGACATAATCAGCAACTAGAAGTCACATAATGTGACATCAGCTTTAGCAATGCGGCAACAACCGCGCCACAAAATGGTGGCAACTGTGATAAACAGACTCATGGAAAATACATTAAAATAAACTTTTTAACAATATTTTCTGGTTGGAAACTAATATCAAAACACCCTAACCTTTTGCACATAATTTCAGATAACACCTCAGGAAAGGCACAAAAAGGATAAAGAAGAATGCAATCATAAGAAAAGGAATTGTGGGCATCTGGAATAAAGTACTAGTCATTTAGTTGAAGAGGAAGCCTGGAAAAGATACTGTGATAACACAGCAATTACACCAGCTGAACAAACATGCCTGATGGGGCTGAATGGTTTAATTTCATTTGTCAGGCTTATGTGAGATTGTTTAAAAAGTAGTTTTTATTTTTTGTAACTCATAGTTAATTTGTTCCCCAAAAGTCATATTTTTTATTATACAGGTCAGCCCCCTGTAATTCGCAGATCCGCCAGTTTGTCTTCAATAAATAAATGGAAATTATTTTGCGAGTTTTGCAAACTATTTGCTGAAAACAGCAGATGATGCTGTAGCTGTGCTACTTAAACGGACTGCAAATCCCACAACCCTAGGAATACTGCGTCATAGGGTAGCGTCATTAATTATCACGAGAGCTGCTGGGTGAAACAAGATGAAGATTCTAGGTTTAAAAGTGAGCTGTAAGAAGTCAGCAAGATCACAATTAAGGGGTGTCTTTTTGTTTCAATGCTTCACTGCAATGCTGGATTACAATTACGCCCATTGGATTACAGTTTACTCTCAATTAATGTTTTTGTCCTGTGCCAACCTATTCAATCTGGGTTGGAAAATGTCAATGTCAGGGGAGTGCTCACAGCTTCTGCAAATCTTCACTTGCACAGGCATAATGGCGGGACAAAACTTTACATAACTTTCAGGAGGTTGTTCACAGGGGATTGCATAATTACACCACCATCCATCAGCATCTGTGAAACTGGACTGTGTTGTGAGTGTTTATTGTTTTGTCTTTTTTGCCATTGTCACAAAAGCAGACCACAGACATAAAAGGATTTGGGGCAGCCACCCGTATATTGTGCCTTGGCTGCAAAGGGGTAGAAATTGATTGTGATGTTCACAGGTTTGAGTCCAAGACAGAACTGAATGTAATAGGAAAAGATGGCGGCTTTAAAGCCCAAGCCCAGAAGTGATGTCATCATTGGCGCCGAAAACCAGAAGTGATGTCTTTGATACCAGAAGTGGCATCATCCATGGTGCCAGGACCGGAAGTGATGTCATCCATGGCAACAGGAAAACCGAAAGTGATGTCATCACTGGCACCGGGACCTAGTGAGATTTCCCGTGGATGGTCTGCAGAAAACTGACAAAGAGAGTTAGTGCAGTTCGCTGCCCCCTGGTCTGGCGTGGTAGTACTATTCTTAAGGCCTTTCAGTTGTCTCCCAATCGCATGTGTGTGACACCATTTACAACCATAAATATACATACATTATTATAATAAGGCTTACATACTGTTTATTAATATAATAAGTAACACTTTGTAAAAACATATTGTTTACTCAGGAACTATAGAATTAATGAAATATGCTCGTTGTCTTGCCAGCCAGCCTCATACATGTGATTTGCTTGACCATTCTATCACATGTTTCTCAAAACAATTCGCATTTTATTCAGCACAATAAACTCTGAATATGCAGTAATCATGGGCCCAAAACTTTTTTTTTGTATTCACATGGGTTATGTGCCCCTAACCTCTGCCAATTGCGAGGGATAACCGTATATCCTTGCCCATAAGGTATGACTTTCTTAAAGTGTAGTTCTAGAAATGAACTTTGAATATGTCACTCCCAGTAGGACTCTGGAATGGAAAGTCGATCTTGTGTTCATCCATCTCATACGTGCATCCTCATGCAATAATGGCATTTGTGTTTTCTGTAAAGACGGCATGTTTAAGTTTCGTATATGGCATTTATTGAAAATTTTTACTCCATCCACTGACCCTGATCTGGATTAAGTGAGTACAAGAATGTTATGTTCTGTTTACTTCCTTATTATTTACTGTCAAATATGTTAGTGCTCTAGCTAATTGTGTTATATGATATCATGGTGCAATTTTTTTGTTCATTTATCCAAATGATTTTCTTTTTCTGTGTTAACCACAGTGTCTGTCCTTAGTTCAATGCCATATTTACCTTATTTGTTAGTGATAAAAACTGTTAAACTGAAATGACTGTTTTTAGGAGGAGTAATAAATCACAAATGGAAGCTGGCACATTTATTCAGAAATACAGTTTCTCTGACGGTGTAAAATGTGATCAGGCCTTCTTTTCAAAAACCTTTTTACTTTGCAGAATGAGAGAAGATTGCACCTCAAGCACCCTGCAACACCCAGCATGTGATAAAGATGTTGAGGAAGAGAGTTTGAGAATCTTAAATGGAAAGACCAGTAATGATGTTGTCATTCTCCACAACCTGAAGAAATATTACCAGCAATTTAACAAGAGAATTATGGCAGTGAATGGCATAAGCCTTGGGGTGTCAAGAGGAGAGGTATGGATAAATATTTCTTTGAGGCAACATCTAATCAAAGTCTACAAATTAAACCTTTGAGAAGCAGCTTTCAGCGCCTAAGGGCAGTGATGGAGGTAGAGGGAGAGTGGGAGTTTTGCTTGGTCTTTACTGCCCAGTTTAAAAAGAAGCAAATGAGAGCCAGATGTGATAATG
>JANRMT010062843.1:13538450-13549723 GCA_026402145.1 Polypterus bichir lapradei | reverse complement strand
TGAACTGGAATAAGTAAGTTCAGAAAACAGATGAGCAGATGGATTTTAAAAAAAAATTTTTTTTTTAATGTATAAATTGTTAGCGCATCATACTTTTAAACCTAGTTTATTTTTTTATTAACATACAGACTGGCAGTATATTGTACTTCAAAACCAAGGAAGTAAGCTTAACTGATACACATTGATATGATTGAGTCAACTCTTGAATTTGAAGCTGACTACAGCGCCTGGTCTCAACACAATGCTTTGTTATAGAGTTTCACATCTTAAAATATTCTGTCCTTGAGTTTACCCCTAAAGTCTGCTCCCTATGGGGTACGGTGGGTGGAAAACAGAAGAAGCTGTGAAGTTTGTTTACTTTTGCGCTACCTCAGCTACCTCTCTATCTGGAAAAAACAGCCTGACTTTCAGAAATCTATAGGTTTCTTACTTTGTCACTTTTTTGCTGGTTATAACCACAATCTTTTTTCTGAACAGCGGGCAGTTAGCATTTTGGGGGGGCTTTATATAAGGATGAGGGGTGCAGGTCTCTCAGTGAATAGACGATTTTTTCATAAAACTCCTACACTACAGTTCAATTCTGAAGTGTCAGTCTTGCAATCATCTCTACCCTGAATCCTGGAGAAGAACCTGAATATGTCTGAACTCCCCCACCACAGCTTCTAACACTCCAGTCTTTCTGGATTTTGCACATTCTTTCCGTGTTTGTCCCAGTTTTCTCTTGGTATTTTTTAGGGCATCTGATTATTCTGAATGTAGATTCGATTAGATAAACTTTACTAATCCCATGGGGAGCCAATAATACAGCCATTCAATCAATCAATCAATTAATAAATCAATAAATAAATAATTAAGAAAGAAAGAAAGAAAGAAAGAAAGAAAGAAAGAAAGAAAGAAAGAAAGAAAGAAAGAAAGAAAGAAAAACAAACTTATGAGTACATTGGATAGAACCATTGAACTGACTGAGAGCAGTGGGCTGAAAAGACCCCCTGATGTGCTTCTTAGCTGACTATGGTGGAATGAGTCTATGGTTAAACATGCCTCAAGACAGCAGCTCATGGAGGAGAGTTTTCATGACGCCATCCAATTTTGCCATCTTCCTCTTTCCCACAAAAGCTTCCTGTGTGTCCAAGGTTCACCCTGTGATGAAGCAGGCTTTCCTGATAGTGTAGGAGTGTGCCTTGTGAGAGACTCGCCCCTCATCTAGGAGGGCTTTCACATAATTCCTGCCTTGCTTCCAGAATAAACTCCAGCTATCAATGAACATAAAACTAAATTGAGCCTGTCTGGTTGCCCTTTAGATTATAAAATGCATAATCTAAATCATTATCATCAACATAATTGGTTTAAAAGCAATTTTCTGGACTTGCACAGGACACCTGGTTCTACCCAAATCTTTTTCCTACACTCTCCATGATCCTAGCCACCTTTTGGGATGAGACTCATTCTTTGCATTTCATCTGCTACCACCCCTAACTGTCTTCTTAAGTGTTCCCTCTGGCCATCATCCTTGTCACTTCCATTCATTGTGCACATCTTCTCCCAGTCATCCTCTAGCTTTTGTTTCACATGCTCAAAGCACCTTTGTCTGTTTCTCCTAAGCACACATACCACCTCCACTCCACATCTTTCTATCTAATTCACATACATCTTCCTCTAACTCCATGATACTCCATTGTTAGTGTTTTACTGGTTTTGATTTTCAACTGTTAATTTTCTTAACTCAGCCATCTTCACTAATGTTATGTGCACACTTACATGCATAAAGGCTCTTGTGAGCTTTAAAAGGACAAAAAGATGAATGTATAAGCCAGACAGGAAAATTAGACAAGCAAAGGTCAAAACTAGGAAGACAAAAGGAGTCATCTTGAAGTTGAAGCCAAAGTCAAAATAGTGAAATGAACCACTCTACTCTTTATAAACTAAACTACTGACAAGCACAAGAAAGTCATTTATATCAGTAGTGGGATGACTCCAAGCTCCAGTGATGCCAAAATTATACACAATGGTGAGTGCATCACCAGTGTGACAGGATGAGTCACATGGCATCTAAACGGCATAGCATAAATACATAATAACATGCTAAAAAATGTTAATGATGTTAAAACTCACATGGAGAATCAAGTAAATAACAAATTTAGATTCCTCACAACATTACTAAGAAGGGTGAAATGAAACATGTATATAAATGGCCAAAAATATTTCAAATAATTAAACTATACTCATAATAATGAGTATGGCCTAGTAATTTGACTCTTATTTGTAATTTGTCTTAATTACAATACTATAATATTTAAATTAGTTTTACTTAAGATTACTCACAAATGTTTATGGTTACATACCCTACAAAACAATCCGAATGTGGCAAGTAGTAAAACACTAATGTCTGCATTAGGATAACACCTCAGAGACTAATTAGATGTTAAGAAGTCTTGCTGAAGACAAATGTATATTATATACTCTTGAATACTCTTGAGACAACCATGAGTGAATCGTGTTAAAAAGTAGGTGGGAACAATTGGACGGCGCACTGAACGTCACATTTCTAAACCAATCCAGTACCTCATGAAGGTGGCAGTTGAAGTAGGGGTGGTGATTTTGTACTGCAAAGATCAGAGGTGCCCTTGTTAACCTGGTCTGACAGACAGCAAGCTTCTGTTTACGATGAACCGTCTACAGCCAAAGTCTCCAAAAAAAACAAAAAACCCTATTAGACATATAAATGTGTGTTATGTGCGCAGAGAGCACATTTCATGTCTTAAAAATAAACATAACCTGTTGCAAAAGAAAAACATTTCTGTAGCATCATATTATATACACAGGCATTCAAAGACATCAAAAGATAAATAGTTAACGTAAATGATATGTTGCTGCAGGTGCTGTGTGTGCACTCTGTTGTTAAGCGTTACAACGATAATGTAGGAATCGGTGTAAACTTGACAGAACTGGCAACTAAATTCATGAAAACATAAACTGCAAAATATAAATTTGAAGTAAATGGTGTGTCACAGTCTGTCAAAAGGACTGCTGTTAAGAGATATAATAATGAACAGCCACAGGAAATAAAGATTTCAGTACTCAAAACAAATAATCAGCAATACTGCCTAACACCAGTAGATGCACAGATGAGGTTGCACAACATCCATCTTCTGACTACACATCTCAATGAATACCTACAGAAATTTAACATTACTGTCTAATTGAAATGCACACATGCCAAAACAAAATAGCCACAGCATTTTAACACGTTGCATACCCATAGACCACAATTTCTGATCTTAACTCTATTTGCTGTCATATAGTAATGCAATAGTCAAAAAATGACAGAAAGATATCGAAGCAGACAGAGGCTTCTGTCAACATTTGCGGTTGGCGTGTGTGTGTGTGGATGTGTGTGTCTAATTACAAAATTAATTACTAAGCTTCAGTTACCTTGTGCTACTGAGCTCCTGAATAGATAACAACAATTTTAGCTTTTTATTTTCTATCAGCGTCTCTTTATTTCAGAATATTTTGCTCCGTATCTCATGCTCTCTCCCTCAAAACCCGGGTGGTGGTTTAAAACAAAACTGAAGAAATTGGTGGCAGGCCATTTAGTAAGAAGCCCATGGGATGTAGCCTTTGCACCGCCAGATTTCACCAGCACTTGGGCTACATGTAATCCAAAGCCTAACCTCAGAGGCCACATTCTAGCATGTTTCTATACAAAAGGGCTATACTATTCATGTATTACTTATAATGAGTGTAGATAAATAACCCATCAAAACATATATTAATTAATAATTTATTAAGGGCAAACTATAAATTATTTAATATAACAAAGAATAACTTTGGAAAATGCTAGAATAAGCTAACTAAAACACAGATGTGTTCTGTACTGCAGGGTTACAGATCATTCCTGTGTACATTCTAACGTATCATTTTTAGAGAACGTCAAATGTAATACTTAAGGTCAGAGGTCAAAGGCCATCCAATTGGAAAAGGTGTGGTCCTCAGAAACTTCAAAAGAACTGACACCAGCATGACTTTGTAACAATAAATACAAAGGTGAAGGAAACAAACCAACCATCCATATGTCATAAACTTCAACCTTACCCCAGATAAAACACACCTGGAGCTTGGTTCATTAATATGTACTTTTTTTACAGAAACACTTGGAGAATATTATAACAGTAGAATAACATTCTGAAAATAAATTCACCATAGCATTATCATCAATTTAAGACAAAATATGCCGATGAAAATATCACACAGGTCACAGAAATTCTTAAATTAATTCCAAAGATATTTGACGATATAAAGCTGAATGACTGTCCATTTGAGTGGGCTTGACATTTGTCAGTTATCAGGTGTTCCCCCTCTCTATGAAAAAAAAGAAGTTCTCAGCTGATACAAATGTAATTTGCCTTATCTCACACGCTCCAATTTCCCAGACTATAAATCTGCCTGATTATTCTTATCTAATTTTCCATCTTCATTTGCTATGAATCCACTTGTTGAACATGTTTCAATTAACTTGTACCATTTTTACAATTTCTGCATACTTATTCTTTTATGTTAATTCATTTTATCACTGATATGGCACGCCATTTTGTTTGGTATGGTCACTGCCACTTTGTGTTGTTCTGTAAAGACCACAGCCATGTTGGTCACTGTTGCTGCACTTGCTGCCGATCATAAGACAGATGCGTCAAGGCTCATCTTATGCTATTGCTCTCTGGGCAGCAGTCTGTTACTCAAGTACTGTATCAAAGACAAATGAGTCCACAGCAAATAATGTGAATTAGGTGCAGTTTTTGAAATTATTCTTAAGACTTTTTCTGTGTTTCTTCTGACTATGGTTTTGGTTTTGATAATTAGCAGTGATTTTTGTCCTTCTCTGACCATGCTTATGTTATCTCCCTCAGGCTCCTTCCATCTTCTGGTTTTATTAATGCTCAAAAAAAATAACATCTCTGAGTATCTTCTCCCCAAGTAATGATTATATCATTAAAATTCAGAATCCAAACTGGAGACCAAAGTTCCAAAAACTAACTCAATCCTCCCAAATTCAACAAAATGATATCTTTTTCAGCTTTGTGTTCAATGATTTTTATGAACTTTCATGAAGCCACTAGAATGTTAATGCCTACAGACTTTGAACATTGAACAAATATCATCTATAAATCTATTTTGATAACAGATATTTTGCATCATCTCAAAAGTAATTAAAGATGAAGTCAGTGTCTGACATTTGGGTCTCAATTAAATAAAACTATTTTCCTTAACTTTCTAGTGCTTTGGTCTGCTTGGTGTCAATGGTGCTGGGAAGACAACAACTTTTAAAATGCTCACTGGAGATTTGGTTCCTTCATCTGGATATGCAGTGATAAAGACTGCCTTTGGGTAAGTTAGCTCTTGTACCATTTTAGTGATGTGACTATTGTTTCATCTAAGTATTACTAAAGACAAGAAAGAGAGGAGAAACTAGATTTGTGGAAACAGAATTTCCTACTCCCATGATCCCAAGGTCTGTGACTTGTGCACTGCACTCCTCAGCCATCCAAGGTTATCGTCATTATTATTGTTAGTGTTTTATTAGTGTCATTTTTGCTTTGAGTGCCTGCCAAGAGGCTTGCCAATACCACTCAGCACCATGGAAGCAAATTAAATATATTACTTTAGGTTGGTGGCAAAAATTTACAAGTCTTTTGTGACAATGATATCTCATCTTTATTTTTGCTACTGCGGTCAGTTGATTATGTCCACCTTCCATTCCCTATATATTTGACCACTGAATTCATTATAGTATTGGTAAACAAAAGCTATACAATTTCCTTCACCTCCCACCTACCTCTACACCAGAAGAAATTTTGATCAGTCTTGAGGACTCAAAAAGCATTTCTGCAGTATATAAAGCCATTTTGAAGTCCCCCCCCCTTTCAAAGATATCAGAGTACAGTGGGAAAAGGATCTCTCACTTAACATATCAGAGAAGGAGTGGAAGGCGGCAATGCACAGAATTCACTCAAGCTCCATATGTGCAAAGCACACAATTATTCAACTCAAAATTATATATCGAGCGCACCTCTCTCACTTAAAATCGTCCAAAATGTTTCCCGGACAAGATCCAACCTGCGAATGTTGCAATCAAGTTCCAGCCTCATTGGGTCATCAATTTTGGATGTGCACCAAGTTAACATCATTCTGGACCAAAATCATTAAACGTCTATCAGACAGCCTTGGTGTCACAATCCCTCCTAATCCACTAACAGCTGTGTTTGGGGTACTTCCAGATGGGCTTAAAGTGGAGAAGGACAAACAAACTGTAATTGCCTTTACTTCAATATTGGCATGTAGACTTATCTTGCTCAACTGGAAGAATCCTAACTCACCTTTTCTAAGTCAATGGGTAACTGATGTTTTATATTATCAAAAATTGGAAAACATCAAATTCTCACTTAGAAGATCTGTACAAAACGTCTTCAGAACTTGGCAGGATCTGATCAATAACATTTTAGAATAAGAGTTTAACTTGAGGAAGTGGATTCTCTCCCCTTTTTTTCTAGTCTATTTTTATTTATTTACATATTTTTACTATTATTAAAGTGCTACTCTGCTGACCTAGCTCTCTTTCTCATGGGTGGGGGCTGATTTGTTTCAGACCAGTTTTGTTAAACTTGATTTGCATGTTTGGAATGTTTTCTGATTTTAATAAAATAAAATATAAAAAAAATAAAAATAAGTAAAAAAAATAAAATTACAAGTCTTTTGTGACAATGGTACCTCATCTTTATTTTTGCTGCTGCGGCCAGTTGATTATGTCCACCTTCCCTGTGTACTGTATTTGGCCACTGAATTCATTATAGCATCATGTGTAGATCATTACTTTTATCATTATTATTACTCTTCAAGGCATGCAAGCAGGTAGAACTTGATTGTGTGTGACTTTGTGTGTGTATGTAGGAGAAGAATTCACAAGACTAAAGATTTAACTCAGTTAACAATCAGTGTAGTAAATAGTGGTACTTCAGAGGCCTTCAACTCGCACCTTGATAATATTTTTAAAAATTAACTACATAAGGATGGACAGAAGTAGTCTGTTGATGAAAGAGGACAGCCCAAACTACCGTTTTCCACCTAAAACCTGAGTTTATTAGAATGAAAAACTCGTTTTATCTTGTCATAAATGGGGAATAGCATTTGATGACTTAAAAAAAATTTTTACTCCTGTCATGAAAACTGTGGTTGAAATTTAACATCTTATTAAAGAAAGAAATGTCCTCTAACAGGAAAATTCAGCAATCAGGCAGGAGAAGAGCTGTTCATTGTATCTTTGGTTACTCCTTGGCAAAATGCCTTGGAGGGGGCATTCTTCAAAAGCAGTTCACTGCAGCATTGGTCAGAATAGTCAGAATGGTCAGGGAAACAAAGGACAGAGGTTCATTTTATAAACTGTTGAATTTACATACAGTGTCAATCAATGCATACATTTTACTCTAGTTGGTTCATTGTTTTACACCCAAATGATTTATATAAAATAAATGTCTATTATATTATTTTCTGGTTCTTCTTATACCTTTTGAGATGAGACACCACCCTTGAAATTTCTGTACATATAACAATTGTCCATTCTGGTTGTTTACCAGACATCTGCTGATTTCTTAGTCATCCTTCAGTACATTTTGTATATTACATCAAGCTTTCTTATGGTTCATTCTTTATTTACTGACCATTTCAGTATTTTTCGTAAACCAATTCTAATATTTTTGTGTACATTTTGTTGTTCACTTGACCTTTATTTGGTTTCCCACATTTATTAACCCTTTATGCTATTTCTTTACGATGAATGCTATGTTACCCTAAAATTATTCTTCCACAAAACACAAATAGTGGCTGCAGAAACGCAAACACTTGAAGTACTGGAAAAGCTTCTCGTTTTAGTTTCTTCAGTTGCCATTAACATCATCTTGTTCAGTGTGGTTGCCTTTATATTTTGGAGACTGAGGAAGTGGCATAAATTTCCTGTATGGGAAAAAAATGTGAGCAGCTGTGTTTCTGAAATATACTTCTATGTACATATCAAATCATTCTCTACAAGCTTTTGGGAAAACAAGTACTCTTGACACCATCCATGAATATGTTTATCTGTAAATCAATTATATTAAAAAAAAACAATATTAGCTATTTTTTTTCCAGTGTCCAGATTAAGAAATGATACATCAGCACTACTGATTAGTTTGTCTGGGCAGGCATTTTAGGCTAGTCTGCTCATTTAAATATTTATGGAGTTTATGACACAGCGATTACATACTATATGTGTTTTAGTAAAATTTTGTATATACTTCATATATATTGAGACATGATTAAAAATGTGAAGGGCTTGAATGTCTGAGCACACAGTTTATTTGCTGAATTTATCTGTAGATTTTATATGGTCAGTTTTAAAGATTGTAGCATAAACATTCCAAATGCATTAGGGTTTAAAAACATACATGAGCCATGGGATGAGTTTAAATGTTAAATGGTGGTGTATATACTGTACAGTAAGGCCAGCATCAAAGGAATACTTGCATAAGTAATCTGCTTAATACAGGAATCTAAGTTTAAAAAGATTTTATATCATTATATATCTCTCTGTGAACAGCTGGTAAGATGGATGTTAATTGTACTCATAAATGGTCTGGTCTGGCCCCATGCTAACATCTAAAGGAAGTAATTTTAGAAATTACCATTCACAATCAAATGTTATTCTATCATGCTCTTCTGTTATTAGTTTTCACACTAGTGTTGCTACTATAGGTGTTTCTATTAAATGGTTAAACCTCTTTTGTGTGAGAGAAAAATCTGAGGTGTCACAGTGGCTGTGGTCACAGCCACGACAGCTGTTTCATTTAACAAGTGCCTTTCACATCTTATCTACTTTTTATGTTGGCATTAAAAGTCACTTTGTCAGATTAATTTAATGTCTGTTTTCTGCTCTTTGTACATTGTAGAGAGGAGTTGAACATCATAGCTGCAAGCTCTGCAGGAACTCTGATTGGATATTGTCCTCAAAATAATGCTCTGGAAGACCTCCTTACAGGCTGGGAACATTTATACTACTATTGCCGACTTCATGGAATACCTGAACAGTCAATCAAATCTGTAAGTTGCATTGCAAATTGTATCAGTTAGTTCAGAGAATCACCATCTGCTATCAATTTAAGACTCTTCTGTTCTTCTTGTTATGGTTACTGCCACAAACAAAGCTCAAAAATGGAGTACAGTCCTCAAGAAATCATCAAAAGCCAGATCTGTTCATCTTGCAGGTTTGGATCCAGTGAAAAGACCTCATCCTAAGCAGCCTAACCCCAAAATCAAATGGCAGACGTGAGGTCTACACAGGCCCAAAAAATGGTTCTGAGAATTTTAAACTCAAAGCCTCAAATTTCCTTCATGGAAGAGAGGGAAACCAATATTTTTTATTTATATGTTGTATTCATATCTATGTATATATATAAAAGTCAATGTATGTGTGTGTGTGTGTGTGTATGTATGTTCCAGCATCACTTCCGAACGGCTGGAGTGATTTTAATGAAACTTGGTACACATGTTTCTCATTGGTCGACTAAAAATACTGTAGAGTGAAATCAACCCTAACCCACCCCCTTCTGGGTAGGGTGGGGGGTGATCTTGCAGTCTTGTATGCATGTTATCATCCGGTTGACACTTGGAACAACCACCAGAGGGTTAACTGGAGGTGACTGCCAGCATTCTTTATGTTTGAGCAACACCACACCCCTGTTGCTTTTGAAATTAAATTGAGTTGGCTGGTTTCGAGTGTCAACTGGATCATAACGTACATACAAGATGGCAAGATAAGCACATTAGTGAGTCTTCATTGTTTGTTATTTATTTTTAATTTTAAAGTTGTGTTTTTTTAATTATATTTTTCTCAAACAATTAAAAAAAAGACTTTATTTTCATCCCAGGCAAAACTGGGTATTTCACCTAGTACAGTATATGATATGTATTGATTTTAAGTATAACATTGTGCTCTTAAGAAAGGAAAAAACAACAACTGTGCACTTCACTTTGCTGCTTATCTTCCTCTGTATTAAATTTTCTGCCTCACATGCACCACTTCACTTTGTCAAGAGGGGTGTTCAAGTACTGTTATAATTGAAAATTGTTAAATGCTGATGCCCAGGTGTGAATTGCACTTAAACAGACCCCAGCTCCACCACTCCCATTTTAAAATGCAAGAACAGATTAAGTATTTTTTTAAATGCTGTACTTTAAAACACAATGTAATATGGCAAGTTAGTATGTACCATGATTGTAACTGTGACTTGGAAAATGCCAAACTTATCCTTTAAGATTGTGTTCTAGAATTCAAAACAAGAACAAAAAGAATCAAGGTAGGTCAAGAAAAGAGCACAATAGTAAACAAATCTAAAAAAACAAAAACAGAAATCAAAGTCAAGAATACAATCCTGAAACTGCAGTAATGACTGCAGTTACTCTTTTTTTATACGGCAGGGGCAGAACCCAGCTGCATAATCTGGCGGCCCTGCCTCCTTGGGTTCCACATAAAGAAGACAGTGTAGGTAATTAAAACTGATTATTGTGTACTAGCCAACCCACGGCGTAGCATACACCTCATAATTATGTATTGATGGGTGAACATTTCCTGAAAGACACAGTTGTCCAAATGGGGTGGGTTTGAGGATACGACTGTAAGAGAATGAAAAGATGGAACTTTGGAAAGAGCAACATACAATTGTCCGCGACTGAAAACTGGAAGACCATCGCCGCGCCCCCGCCTCCCAGAGTGAGGGACGGGGCTGGACGGCATCCAACGTCTTAGACCGCTCAGGGGTCACGTAACTATTTAGCAGGAGGGAGTCTCGCTCGTTATCGGAATTAACCAGACAGATTGCTCCACCAACTAAGAACGGCCATGCACCAGCACCCACAGAATTGAGATAAAGCTATCAATCTGTCAATCCTCTCCGTGTCCGGCCAGGCAAGGTTTCCCGTATTGAGTCAAATTAAGCCGCAGGCTCCACTCCTGGTGGTGCCCTTCTGTCAATTCCTTTAAGTTTCAGCTTTGCAACCATACTCCCACCGAAACCCACAGACTTTGGTTTCCTGGTTGGCTGCCCGGCAGGTCATGGGAATAACGCCGCCGGATCGCCAGTCGGCAGCATCTATGGTCGGAACTATGACAGTAACTGATCGTCTTCGAACCTCCGACTTTCGTTCTTGATTAATGAAAACATTCTTGGCAAATGCTTTCGCTCTCGCTC
>JANRMT010062843.1:13528026-13538440 GCA_026402145.1 Polypterus bichir lapradei | reverse complement strand
ATATATTCTTGATTAATGAAAACATTCTTGGCAAATGCTTTCGCTCTTGCTCGAATTATTGGTGGGCGGGGCTCTGTTGTGCGTATCCCATGGTCTGTCTTGCGTGCCATGGTCGGCCGCTTAGTGAATTGTTGGTGGGCGGGGCTCTGTGAGTTGGCGGGCGTGGCTCTGTCTTGAGTGCGTCTTGCTTACTGACTTAGTGAATTATATATATATAGATTATATGCTAATTGTAATAAATTTCATATTGTTATCTAAATGCAATAAAGACAAAATTAAAAAAAAATGGAAATAATATTTAAAAAACAACAGAAACTTTAAAATAAAAAGTAGTTAACCCATGGATGAGACACTGGCTGAAACATAAAACTTCTAGATTCTGATATAATTAAGCTTCTTTTTTATAGTGTTACATGTTCAAATATGTGTTGATTAATCAGCCACCACCACCACTCTGAAATTTATAGTAGTGCATGATGCTTCTAAAGCAGATTCAAAGATTCTAAGAGGTTCAAAACAAAGCATAGGCTTACTTTTTTTTTTAAATGTGACTGGCCTGCTTCAGTATATTCTGTAACAGTTTGATATGATGCTGTTAGTAGTGGTATTGACTCAGATAGTCCAATGTCACACCTGAGGCTGGGAATTACAAGCCCAACACAGTACGTTAGAAACTGAATGTAAATCCACATGAGGTGTGAACGGTGCTGGTGCTAGGTTATTTTGCACCCTAGACCAAGCTATTTAATGTGCTAACTGACTGTTTGGTAGCTAACCTGTGTAGCTGAGTTTTCCCCCCCTTACGATCTGCACCCTAGGTGAATACATAATTCACCTTAATGGTGGCGCTGGCCCTGGGTGTCAAATAGCTAAACCCCGTGCCCAAAAAATTACCACACAGAAAGAAAGACATGTAAAATGGAACAAATATAAGTGTAAATTCCATAATCTCAGGTTTTATGTTAGGAGGTATAATAACATATAAGCACAAAACACAGCATTGATCAGCTGTGCATGAAAAATGAAATAATGATTTTCTTCAACTGGGTTGGCCTTTTAATACATACAGTACTATGTAGAACCATTACCAGAAATCCCTATTATCTCCAAAATTTCTTTCTGCGTAACCTCCCCTTCATCCATAAGGGAAATTTGTGCTATTTCCTAAGAAGTGAAAATCAATAGTTACTGTGTGTCCCGGCTGTCACTACACCACACCATAAGGTCGGTTCTCCCCTTCAACCTAAATGGCAATACTACTTCTGCACCAAAAGTTCATTTAAGAGTAGCTGAAGGCATGAACAGAATGACAACTAAGACATGACTCTCAGTCAAACAAAATAATCTTTACTTTTATTGAAATTCTTATTAAAAACAGCAAAAATATGTTTTTCTTCAAAAATATAATAATCAGGAATTGCAGTACCAGACTTGTTATACTGTATGCAAGTACAACACTGGAGATGTGCTTTCTCATGACACGCTAATTGCTCCAAGCTCCTTGTGTTGTTACATTGCTTGAAAAGAAAATTGTGCTAGTCCTGTGAGATACAGGGTGGTCCAGATCTAATTATGCAGATCCAGATCGTCTGGATGACTTTGATTTATGCGGGGACGATTCCAGTTCGGTGCAAAGATGATTGTTCATGTCGTCAGTTCGCACACTTCTTGATGGTCCGGGATTTTTCAGGTGATTTTCTATGTAATAAACTTAATAAGTTATAGCGTAATGAAAATTGCATAATTAGATCTGGACCACCCTATACAAGCCCACAGGCTTTGTTCTGCAGTCAGTCAGTCAGTCATTGTCCAACCCACTATATCCTAACACAGGGTCACGGGGGTCTGCTGGAGCCAATCCCAGCCAACACAGGGTGCAAGGCAGGAACAAACCCCGGGCAGGGCGCCAGCCCACCACAGGGCACACACACACCCACACACACCAAGTACACACTAGGGACATTTTAGGATCACCAATGCACCTAACCTGCATGTCTTTGGACTGTGGGAGGAAACCGGACTACACATTTTAGCCTTAGTTTTTGACACTTTTTTACTTTGATTTACCTGGTCATAACCTCACCTCACATCACTCAACGTTCATGTTCCATATATCAAATTAAAGGGTAGGTATTTGTCTTTCAGAATGTTTATATCTGGAAAACGAATTACTGTATGCTGTGCACATTAAGCTTGTGCTGATGTACAAAATCATAGGCAATTGATCATTTATTACTTATAGCGCTGATGTTACTTGGCTGTTGATTTAAACCTCACGACTGAACAACTGTAAATGCTCGCTTTACACTCTGCATTTGTATCCCAGTTAAATACAGTTAAATACAGATATGCTGCAAACACATTCCACAAACAGTGTGTTTACACTAGAGACCTTCAATGTGACTTTAGCAGTGCAGATTCATATCCAATGCCAAATGCAAATTTGTAATCTGGTATCTTGTGGAGTTCAACTTGGTGGGTGCACCACAGTTGTTATGCTTTTTACAATAACGAAGACCCACATAAAGAGGCTATTTGTTACAACTGCAGATAAGCCAATAAGCAAGCCATAAGTAAGCCAGAGAGTTTGGGAAGTGTGTTGTGCTCGACTTTCAGCTGCAGTAACAAACATAGGTCTCCCACAAGGGGGGAAATTATGGGTGGCTTTAAATGGAGGTGGGGGTTTCATTATTGCAGTGGTGCAATTGATGGGCCACATAACCACATCATTGCTCCTAAAGAATTTGCAAGGATTATTACAACTGCATGAAAAAATAGTTAATTTTGGTTAAGTGTTTTTAAAACAGTATCCTGTATTCTTTTAACCTAAAGAATTCAATATTGGCATTTGTTTTCTTTGTGTCAAAAATCCAGATTAGTTTAAATATATTTCTTTTTTGTGCTGCAATGCCACTTTCAGATGTTCATATTGGTAGTAACTATAGCAATATTTCCCAGAATTACCTGGGCATGCACGACACGCTGCATCATTGCTGCAAACCACATAAAGGCCAACGCATGCTCTTCTGCATCATCTGAGTTTAGGATAACTTTGTGCATCAGCAAATGAACCTTTGTATGTTTTATGGAGAAAAACTATTAAACTTCTGACAGTAACACATCAATGTCTGGTTAGTACATTAGGATGACAAAAGACTGGAATTGTGGTTAATGCTCTGATATATCTTATCTCCCGGTCCTTTAACTTTAAACTCATTACTTTGAATTTAGAGTCAGTACAGAATCACTCCACTCTTCTCTTTTGTACCTATATGTTTGCTATTGTGGAGGAGATGAAGACTGACATATGTGGCTTAGCAAGAAAAATACTTTTAAAATGACACTTTGGAGCGAATCTTTAAAGTAAACATAACATATTAAAATTTATTCACATTAATAACCTGAAATGATTTTGGTACATTGTGCTCATCTTCTACTTTCCTGCTTTTATTTTGTGCTTTTGTTTGAAATTCACACCAATGAATTTCACACCAATAATTAACCATTTGTGAGACTAGCCTGTAGTGTTTGCACTACCAGCATTCCATAAACTTGCATAGTCATCTGGGGCCTCATGTATAAACGGTGCGTACGCACAGAAATGTTGCGTATGAACGTTTCCACGTTCAAATCACGATATATAAAGCCTAAACTTGGCGTAAAGCCACTCACATTTCCACGGTACCTCATACCCTGTCGTACGCAAGTTCTGCGCTCAGTTTTGCAGACTGGTGGCACCCAATGTCAAAACAGTGCTACTGTTCCTGTGTGGTTACCCTTTCTTTCTTAGATCCACATTCCTGACGCGGCTTTATAAATATACTTAAAACTAACCGCATATTGTTTATTAGTGTAATGCACCTGATTGTAATTAACCTGTAAAAATACAATGGTCCAGGGAATAGCCATAGTATTCCAAATACCATAACTGCTTTAGAGTTGTTACTGTCACTGCATCTTCTTTTTTTTCTTTCAGCTGCTCCCGTTAAGGGTTGCCACAGCAGATCATCTTTTTCCATATTACTCTCACTGCACCACTCGGAGTATTTATATCACTGTATCTGAGTGGGGAATCACAGCAGCAGCTGATCAGAAAGAGAATTATCTCTATACAGCATCAAGCACACGCTGCCTCAGCCACGGCAAAACGCTTCAGAGACTTTCCTGTATGGACCTCGCGGTTCAGAAACAGTTTCATCCCAAGAACACAGTCAATCAGTCCATCAAGTGCTCCTTGTAGAACTGTTTGTACTTATAAGTACAATCACCTCACTGTAAACTTGCACTGCAGTTATAATATTGCACAACCTGCTCCACTTTATAAAGCACATATTTACATATGATGACAATATCATTTTTAAGATGAAATACAGCAAAATATGTTGATTATACTATACAGATAAAACTTTAACTTCATTTAAATAATCTATATTGTTAATAATTAAACATGTGAGGACACGGTGCTGCAGCGCTAGCTAGTTCACAGATTGATCCTACCTCGTGCTGTATTCTTGCTGGGCTGGCGCGACACTGGAAGGATAGATGGATAGAATAATTAAACACATACTACGAAGATATTTCAGTGTTCCTTAAAAGTTTTGAAGAATCGTCGTTGTAAGTTTACAGATGGCTTAACGTCTATTACAGAGCTGATTGTGTGGCAATTAGTTAGTTGGAGAAAGAAAAGTAAGGATAGGAATTAGAGGTTAGTACATTTGAAAGAGACAGTACTGCTGCAATAATTTCATCAAAGGTCGCACACAATCACTGCACCACCATGTTCCCATGTTTAATAACATGCTTTCATTCCTATCATCATGAAAAAGATATCATGTATACATCTCAGTATTTTAATTATTCAGAGAGCTGTAATATTATGAATGTAATGTATTCTATGTCCTGTTGGAGAAAGAGAAAGTGCGGAAGCACATAGTGACTCACACACATAAAGCACATAGAAGATCAAATGCAAAACAAAGCTTTTAACGTGCTACTTTAGTTACGATGTGATTTGAGAAACTAGTAAATTAAACGATTTTAAGATGAAGTTTATGATGTTCTGCTTTAATGACAAAATAAACTATATGATTAAAGCGGAAATTTCGAGATTAATGTTGACATTTTGTGCTTTTTTCCCCACTGTGTGCCTATTTTTTTTTTTCTGTACCCTAATAAGCTTTCATATGACACTCAGACGGTTGGCAACGACTCACCTTTTCACGGTGACTTTGATATGTGACAGCTTCTTTTTTATTTTGGGCACTATGCGACTTTGTGAATTTGTGCTTTCGAGTTCCTCTGACACTATGTCACTTGATCAACTTCCTTTTGTTGATTATACCACTGTTTAAACCAACAAATAGTAAGTTTTTCCTTGCCTCCACTTGGTATTCGCTGAAATTCTTATATTTTCCCCTGTGCTTTTCCCATTGTCTTTTCACAGAAGGCTGAGTTTAAGGGCTATTTATATTGATTTGCATATTCAAAGAGGCATAATCCTGGGAGGAGTTGAGGCGGGACAGCAGGCGCGTGCACGTGCGTTACTTTTCATGCTTATCGGGATTTATATAGCGGGAGAACGTGGAAGTTTGCATACGCACAGATTCCTGCATCTGGATTTTTCTGTGCATACGCACATTCCCGCTTTTGTGCTGAAGCCATGTTATAGTGTGAGTTCTACGCATGGCGTTATACATGAGGCCCCTGGATGGTGTACACACAAATGACCACGGAAGTTTGCTGTTTGTAAGTCTTTCACAACAGCAACATTCCTGCTTAGTCAACAAATAAATAAATCTTTCGGCTGACCACAATCATTTAATTTGAAGTCAAAGTTTTGCCGAATGATGAGGATGATTTATTCTTAGCCATTAATTCTTCTTTCTGTGTTTTTCTATATTAAGCAAGATCATTTTGTGTCTTTTTACTTTTTACAGAGGCTGTGGCTATTAACAATGTGAGTAGCCAATGTTCACATTGAAAATTATAAGAATTGCAGAACAGCAAAGTTTGCTTACTTAGATAACTACTCACGCTGGTGTATTTTGTACACCAATCTCAGTTGCATTTGTGCAAAGTCCTTTTACTTGAACCTACCGGCAGCATCTGCTATCTCTCTTCAGCTTGGTTCACTACAAGTGGTTCCCTCCAGTTTGCCCCCAGCCAGTTTTATGAGTGGATGCACAGTCACAAGTTCCATAAGGTACATTTGGTACTCTGTGTGGGTGTTTACATATGTATGACAATGATGACATGTTCTTGCAATGACTTTGTCTGCAAAGAACACTCAATGATTGAAATGTGATATATGTGCTAATCCTGCAGTGGATGAAAGTGTGACTGTTGGCGAATGACAACTGGAGAAGTGGATCAGGTTTATTTTTACATAGTCCTAGACTGTGTCATACTATTCAGTAATATAGTATTAAATTACATTTAAAATATATCTACAAATTAAAATTATTGCCATATTTTATATTATAACCTTACAGCATGCATATACAGTCAAATGAAAAAGTTTGGGAACCCCTCTCAGCCTGCATAATAATTTACTCTACTTTCAGCAGAAAAGATAACAGTGGTATATCTTTCATTTCCTAGGAATATCTGAGTACTGGGGTGTTTTCCGAGCAAAGATTTTTAGTGAAGCAGCATTTAGTTCTATGAAATTAAATCAAATGTGAAAAACTGGCTGTGCAAAAATTTGGGTACCCTTGTAAATTTGCTGATTTGAATGCATGTAAATGCTCAATACTGATTACTTGCAACACCAAATTGGTTGGATTAGCTCGTTAAGCCTTGAACTTCATAGACAGGTGTGTCCAATCATGAGAAAAGGTATATAAGGTCGTCAATTGCAAGTTGTGCTTTCCTTTGTCTCTCCTCTGAAGAGAGCATGGGATCCTCAAAGCAACTCTCAAAAGATCTGAAAACAAAGATTGTTCAGTATCATGGAAGGCTACAAAAAGCTATCTCAGAGGTTTTAACTGTAAGGAATGGAATCAGGAAATGGAAGGCCACAGGCACAGTTGCTGTTAAACCTAAGTCTGGCAGGCCAAGAAAAATACAAGAGCGGCATATACGCAGGATTGTGAGAATGGTTACAGACAACCCACAGATCACCTCCAAAGACCTGAAAGAACATCTTGTTGCAGATGGTGTATCTGTACATTTTTCTACAATTAGCGCAATTTGCACAAAATGATGAATTCAACCCAGTATCAACAAATTCTTCAGGATAATGTTCAAGCATCAGTCACAAAGTTGATGTTACGCAGGGGTTGGATATTCCAATAAGACAATGGCCCAAAACACTGCTCGAAATCTACAAAGGTATTCATGCAGAGGGAGAAGTACAATGTTCTGGAATGGCCGTCACAGTCCCCTGACTTGAATATCATCGAAAATCTATGGGATGATTTGAAACAGGTTGTCCATGCTCGGCAGCCATCAAATTTAACTGAACTGGAGAGATTTTGTATGGAAGAATGGTCGAAAATACCTCCATCCAGAATCCAGACACTCATCAAAGGCTATAGGAGGCATCTAGAGGCTGTTATATTTGCATAAGGAGGCTCAACTAATTATTGATGTAATATCTCTGTTGGGGTGCACAAATTTATGCACCTGTCTAATTTTGTTATGATGCATATTGCATATTTTCTGTTAATCCAATAAACTTAATGTCACTGCTGAAATACTACTGTTTCCATAAGGCATGTCATATATTAAAAGGAAGTTGCTACTCTGAAAGCTCAGCCAATGATAAACAAAAATCCAAAGAATTAAGAGGGGTTCCCAAACATTTTCATATGACTGTAAATAGCCATTTTAACACTGGTACGTAAAGTACACCTCGCTAGTACTTATGAGACAAGAAATGGTGCGAGTAGTTAAGGGTTAAAATGGTCGCCCAATGATAACACTGTCAATCAGCAATATTTAAAGGGTCAATTAATTAACCTGGGAAGTTTACACATCAACTAATGCTGCTGTTTCCTAAAAGTAATTGCAATATTAAATGTAGAAAGGTCATTTATAACTTGAACAATTCCACATTTTATCATCCACACAATATCAACTCCTATCTCACTATTCATTGCAGTACAACTGCTAGAATGTACTAGAGGTTGATGGGCTAAGCCGATTCCCCGTCCATCATGTTGGCAACAGCCGACTCCCAACTGACAAACAAGAGTGCCAGTTAAGATCTTCATTTATCTGTCTCTGTACTGGAGATCACTCTGCCCTGCTCATAAAATGTACTTCTGACTGAGACTCCAGTAAACAAAAGATAACCGAATGACTTAGAGAGTGATAAAGAGGCTTTCCTGAAGGTGTCTTTAACTGTTATATCTGTTCATTTTCTGATATGGTGAGGTTTTATTGTTTTCTTTCCCACTCTTTTTTTAATAAGAGTGAAACAGTGCCATAGCCTTTTGGTTTTTGTAAAGATTTTTAACTTTACAAAAAATTGACAGCGTATGTAATTATATCTTGAAAGAATACTTAAACATAAAAAAGAAAGTTCTCAAAGACCACCCTATCTGAGAAAATTGTCTTGAATGATGCTTTGCAAGTACTGAAAACTAGAAGTGAGCCTTAACTGCTTGAAAGTTTTCCTTTTGAGCTGACCGGGACAACATAGTTTAGAGGGTAAACTGTCTACAAGTTTGTTATCCTGACTACCAGATTGCAGAGCATAATTTGTGATGAAAAAATGAATAGGCTGTATTTTTTTTTTTTGGCAAAGCTAATGGAAATGAATCAGTAATAAGATTTTTTTGAAAGGAATAAGTTAGGTTGCTGTTACTTTAAAGTGATTTTTAGAACAATAACATAGAGACACACATGGATGGTAGTTAAGGAACTATTTAGCAAAATGTTCATTGAATATTCATTGAGCTAATAGTAGATACATAATTATCTAATAGCATAGTCGAAAGTAACACCTTGGGGAGCTTCCCTACTTGACCATTTAGCAGTTAATGCTTAGGGAAATAGCTTACTTTTTTCCAAAAATTTCTTCATATTTGAAATTATTTATGGAAGAGCCACTGCAGTCATACGTCTTCTTGTTATTACAGGTGGCTCAAAGACTCATCCAGAGGTTACATTTGACAGCACACATTGACAAGCTGGTTGGCTCCTACAGTGGAGGGACAAAGAGGAAGCTGTCTGTAGCACTGGCATTGGTTGGAAATCCTCAAGTGCTTCTTTTGGTAAGAACGTCACATTTATATTACTATATAATTGACGTTAACCCATGCAGCACCTGTTCTTCAAGGTCTCCTTACAAATTCAGAAGAAATCCAAATTTTCCTCTGAACAAACTAAGACATACATTTTATAAAAATGCCATTTTTTTCACATTGGCTATATTAATTCCACCTTTCCAAAAACAATAGGATGTAAAATGTGTTATGATCTTGATCCCTGTGTGTTTGTCTGGGTTTGATTTTATCTGGCTTGGCTTGAGTGTACAAATGAGTGTTCTTTGCAATGAACTGGTATCACATCCAGGTCTGGTTACTTCTTAATGACTGATGCTGCTAGGATTTAGCATTCACTCTCCATGCCCCTGTACTGGAAAAGAGGGTTAGAAAATGGAAAGATGGATATATACAATATTACGAGAGGGAGTCAAGCTAAAGTTAGAAAATGGGATTTATTAGAAAATGGAATTAACCTTAACAAACCTGATAATGTCATTTCTCATTGAGCCACTCCATGCAAACATGCACCTGGGCAGCGCTAAAATAATATACTGATATATGGGTGTTTGAAAAACTAAATCTATCATCTGTCAGTTTGTATAACTTTCTGGCTCATTTGTAAAACATCAGTGTAAAGCTAAAGGCTAAAATGTTAGTTTGCAAGCATTTAAATATTTTTTGAGGTCTTTTTAAGTGTCATGTATCTACCCATCTCTCCATGTGACTGCCCCTTTGCCTTCCTGCTTAGATGAGGAACAGATAACAAAAAAGTCGAATACGAATGGGAGAAACGAACAACTAACACTCTGTAGGGTCAGCATTATTTACATGCCATCAACAACATCATGATGATGTCAGAGACATGCAACACATCTTTTGTGGTTGTTATTACACATAAAATATAAGTTTAAATCTAAATATTTGCAAGCATAATCATCCTGACTGCTAGTTGTATGTGCTAATGGAGTTTTGCTTGCAAATAATGATAAGCAACATTTTTTGAAAAACCCTGAAAAAGGGGGCTGAATGTGAAAATGCTAAATGCAGCAGATTACACAACAAATCAGCTATAATTCGTTTTTGCCAGCCTTAGGCCAGAAGTCATTTCCGTGTGTTGCTTACTCTTCCTTTTTTAAAAGATGCAATATTTCAATCTATCTATCTATCTATCTATCTATCTATCTATCTATCTATCTATC
>JANRMT010062843.1:13498861-13527626 GCA_026402145.1 Polypterus bichir lapradei | reverse complement strand
TCTATCTATCTATCTATCTATCTATCTATCTATCTATCTATCTATCTGTGTGTCTCTCTGTCTGTCTGTCTATCATGGGTGCGTTACAATTTGTATCCATAGGATGAACCCAGCTCAGGAATGGATCCTGTATCAAAACGTCATCTCTGGAAGACAGTGAGTGAAGAGGTGCAGAGTGGCTGTGCAGCTGTTCTAACATCCCACAGGTACTGTAATTTGCATTAAGAACAAAGCAAGTCATTAAAAAATATGTCATTTAAGGTTCTTATTTCTGTGGTTCCATCTATAAGTAGCACAGTGGTAGCTTTTAGAGCAGAGAACATTGTGCCAACAGCTGTAACATGTTACAGAGTTATTGGTTATAAATACAGTATACGACAAGTAGATTGTTAGTAAGAGCTGCCTAATCAAAAAATAACATGCACACACTCTTCCATTCCTTTTTTTTTTTTTTGTGTGTTTTTTTTGCAGCCAGTTTCAGAACAGGTTGGATTGATACCTATATGGAAATTAAACATCTTACACAATAGTGAAAATTATGCTGCAGAATCAGTCAGTTTATTATGAAATAAATATACTCTTTAATACACTTTTATTCAATAATTTTAAATATACCAACAGCATGATGGTGCAGTAGTAGCAATGTGAATGGAATTCAGTTTCTGTGGAATCTGCATGTTCTCCCATGTGGATTCCCTCCAGGTGCTCAGGTTTCATCCCATAATCCAAACACACGCGATGCTAAACTGGCCCCGATACGTATGTGTGTGTACAGCCCGTGACAGCCTGACATCAGGTCCAGGGATTGTTCCTCCCTTGTGCCCAGTGCTTACTGGGATAGACTTCAGCTTCCTCACCACCCTGCTCAGAATAAGCGTTTATAGAAAATGAATGAATGGATTGATGAAGAATACATTTTCACCTGTATGCAATATGTTGGACAATGTAATATTTTAAATTATATAATCTTAAAAGGAATGTACTGTACAACATTCAAAAAAATTCTAATGCACACAGGCCATTTAGCCCAACAAAGCTCATCGATTCTATCTTCATATTGCTTTTCCATCAGCCATTTTTATGCCGGCTGATAAGGATGGAGTGTGAATTAGCTTGCTTCCTAATTAGGTAAAAGCCTATAGCACCTGAGCTTTTCTTATATTCTGTTGCTTGATAGTTAGGTATCAAAAATATATACAGCAGTCAACTCTGGTTGTATGCACATGTAGACTGAAGTACAGACTTGCGATCCCTTAGAACCTCATTTATTTGGTTGTGGTTCAAAATATAATTAAAGAGGTAAGGAGGCCAAGGTCTAAGATGCAAGATTTGTTTTTAACTAAATGAAAACCAATTCTTTTCTTCCAAATTAAGCACAAGTCTGAACCATTGCTAAACAATAGTTTGCTGTTTTAGGTGATCGGCTAACACTCCAACCAATGAAGAAACACTCCTGTCATAATAGTGGCTCTACCCAAAGTAATGAGACACTGCATTAGAGTTCCCACCGTTTTTAGAAACATTTTCCGAGACATTCCCCAGATAGTTTACAGGCAAATATAAGAAAACCATTTTTTGTGCAGTTATATATGTCATCTGCACATTTGGTAAACCTGCTTATCAAGAGTAGGGCCATGACAAAGCTGGAGGTTATTCCAGCAAGTATTGGGCATAAGGCAGGACAGGGCAGGGTAAAAACACACAAACACAGGCACACACACACACAAACCAATTTAATATCACCAGTCTGCATTACCAGCATCCAAAGACTTGCAAACTCCATGCCAGGAGCAGCAAGGATGCAATTCCTAGTTTCGATGTTGTGAGACAGCAGGGCCTCCATACTGTAGTGCCACCCATTATATGACTTGTCCTTGATTAAAACAAATATAAAAGCAACACTTTTTCAAATATTATTTACAGCCTATTGCAAGATATAATGCATTTCTAGAAGTTTGGACGGACAGCATGCATGCATGACGTACCTGTTGGAATGGGTTCCAGTCCCTTACCTGGCCTGGAGACCATTGCAATGAGTAGGCAAATAGAAGGGCAATATGTGTCCCGCCCTTGCCAGAAGACTAATAAAGCATTTACAGGTGGGCATATTCAGTCTTCCCAGCTGGGAGATCAGTAGGATGGAAACACAGGTGGAAACAACCTAGCAGGTCTGTTTACTCCCTCAACACTCTAGATGGCAGCCTGTGGTAAAGTGAGGTCCACGGCTGTTTGCCATTTTAAATAAATAATCACCAGGATTATTAAGGAGGGGGCATGGTAGTGTGGCCGGAGCAGTTCTCGGGCATGATGCGGGCATGGGCGTTTCCGCACTGAAGTGCACAGGTGCGTGGTCTTCCGTGTCCATAATTGATGCTGGGACCTGCTAATCGCTACACCTGTGCCATGTCCCCATTATAAATAGGAGGAGAGCGAGTGCGGAAGGGAAAAAAAGAAAGAAAGAGAACGGAGATAAATGGGAAGAAGAGGAAAGCTGGAGAAGTTAAGAGCCAGTGTGGGAGTGAGCGAGCGAAAGAGCAGGCTCGCTGATAAATGCAGACAGCTGGGAGGAGAGCCCCTCAGGAGTGTTAGGCCGACACTCGGTAGGGGCAGCAGGAAGTGGTCGCTCCAACTGAGTGATCTCAGGAGCTGGAGTGTTTCAGAAGTTGGTTGACTCGCCGTATAAGACAGGGAAGGTAGCGGGAGTCAGTGAGGCTTGGGAGAATGAGCCCCAGCATGAGCGCCCTGGTCGCTGGGAAACCCAAGTCTTGGTCCGGCAGATCAGCTGTACGGAGCCAGGGGATGAAAGGCTACAGAACCAGCAGGAGAAGGACATCTGCAGGTACGGCAGCTCCCCTGTTGCAAAGCCCATATGGGAGAAGCAGGGGGGCCACCAGCAAAAGGAAGAAGGCTCCGGGTTTAAAGAAAAAGAAAAGGACAGTTTCCAGCCTATTATTTTTAACCTCGTTTTAAAGGAATTATTTTTGGGATTTTTAACCTCTGCTTTTATTACCCTGTTTTTATGGATTATTTATTTATTGAAACATTTTTGGAAGCACTGCACTTTGACACTGTTTTGGTTTTGTTTGTTGTTTTAATAAAAGCACTTTCACCTTTTGCACCATCCCCTTGCTCAGTTTGATTTGTCCCCATTTGCCTGTTCATCCGGTTACATTACAGATGATGTTGACTTGGAGATGAGGCTCCCAAAAGGGAAGTGGGAGCATGGAGCAGGACCTGCACCATCACCCAGCCGCAAGGCATGCTATGAACTGCAGTCCCATAGGGCAGCCTTGTTGGGTTCTGTGGGTGCCGCCACGGGGTGCTGTAGAGATACATGATCCCTACCTAATGGAACTTGTGTTTGACCTGGAAGTGCTTTGTAGGTCTAAGAGTAAAGTAGCCACATCTGGACAAGTTAGAGTTAGGTGAGGAGGAGTGAATGAGATGCAAGAATTTGATTTGTGATTGTGTTTACTAAAGAAATCTTTTGTAAGGTAATTTATCATAATAAACCTTGTATTAGCCCCTGGGACTTGTGTCTGTGTGGTCGTGTCTGGGGTTTGGGGCGCTGCAACCCCCCACTGGTCACAAAGTCTATATTAACCTTCTAATTAAATATGCAACAGTATATTTCATTCCCTAATGAATAAACCTATGAGTTAAATCGTTCTCTGAGAATAAGTATCTGTATTATTTGTAACTCATTAATTAACAATGAGAGAAACCTACTTATCCTAACAAGGGTCATATTCATTAAAGATAATTTGTGTAGCTGGGAAAACAAAGACTCAGATTCCTGTGTTCAGGTCCATGTAGCTGATGGATGATTAGTTGTAGCATCTAAAGGAAACACTAAATTGGCTTCTTTATATCTCCCGTCTCTTACAATTTGGGAAAAGGTTCCAGAGAGCTGCACTTGTGTTTTTTATAGCTGAAAACCACTTTATCTGAGTTTTCAGATGCAGCGATGAAGAGGACACTTACAACAAGTGATTTAGATCTGGAAGGATGTGATGCAATATTCTGTAAAGCCATTACTAAACTGCTCAGCTGAATGCTTGGGAAAAAGAGACTTTTATGGGTAATTTATATGGCATATGCAGTGTTGCCATCTCACAGTACTTGCACTCTGATTTTTATTTATTTATTAATTAATTTAATTTTTTTTTGGTTGTGTGCCTTCCATTTGGAATTTCCACAATCTTAATGTGTTGGAATGATCTTCTGCAAAGACTGGGAGTCAGTGAACAGGGATTTTTTTTTTTTGGTTTTACTTTGTATTCACTTCTGTTTGCTTGAGTATATTACATATTATAGATTTGTAAAATAATAGGGTTATTGTTAAACCCTGTTGAAGTGTGACCAGTGCATAACTGAAAACCTCACTAAGCCATAATAAATAGGTATTACGGCCATTCTTATTCCAGCATTCTAAGAAAGCACCTCACCACAACAGGCTCTAATAAATTCATGGTAGTTTAGTACATTTTTCAATTGTGAAAGTATGAGTATGACTATCAGAATCTTGTACAGTAGTAACAATGAGGAGGAACTCTCATTTAAAATACTGTCACCACCATCAGTAGTATGGCCAGATTTCAAAGCATTATTGTTATTGGTATCGGACTACCCAAATGAGACTCAAATTGCCTAAAAAGGGGGACATAGGTGTTTTGTATTCAGACAGACAATGTTATAGTGATTTGCCTCTTGTTGTATATACATTACTGTAAGAACCTGGGCATCCAAAGTCAAAACCCAGGGTGCTGCCAGCACATTTGTTATTAACCAAACCTTGGTGCTCTACACATTGTTATACTCCTGAATGTAGAATACTTACACTAGCTACACATTAACTACTTACCATTTTATCACTCTGGGTGTTTTGCATTCAGATTGTGGTATTCATGTTGTACAGTACATTGGCTTCAGCTTTTCTTCTTGGCTTTTCAATGACTATTTTACTTTCTCCATTAATGTTAGTTCCTGCCTCTTTGCTTGTAGACTGTTGATTGTTACAGGCTCACATCTTTGCTTTTCAGGAGGTACTGTAGTATTGTTGGTTTGTTTATATGTGGATTTTAGTCTATTTTGGATTTATTGTTCATGAGATTAGACATCTTTATTGATACATGCACTGCAAGAGCACAGTGAAATTCTTGTGTCACAGCTGTGTTGCAGGGAAGTATATACAGACAGTAAGATGATCTATCTTCTTATCTAACATGCTACTGTGGTTGTCCGTTTGTCTGTCCAGGATTTTAAATCACCTGTAGCTCGCAAACCGTTTAAACTATTGACCTGAAATCTGGTACACATATACTAAGTGACCTCTACTGTCCGTTTTCAGAGTGATGATTTTTATTACTCTTTTCATTTTTATTTTATTTTATTGTAGAATCAACTCTCGGCAGTGACCAGTAGGGCAGCCGTGCGGCGCATGCATACAGGTTCCATTCTCATCCCTATCACCTTCGCCGTCACTTCCCCTACCTCTTCATGTTTTAAATTATTCTTGAGGCAGATTGAACACTTAAGTGCCGGCTTAAGTTAAAATTTAAGAAAAACGTACTAAGTAATTGCAACACAAAAAGTGACTTAATCAGTTTTAACGAGAAAAGATGACAACGGAACAAGAGAAAAAGTGGGCCGCTAGGTTAGAGAAAAGAAGCGCTGCTCAGGAAGCAGCAAGCACATCAACCTATGAGCAAACAAATGCTAAAAGTATAGAGAAGAGTATTGAAACTATAAATCAAGTGTATTCACTGCACGTTATCGTGCAGTACACCATTACTGGTAAATAAATAAACACAGCAAATACATAAGTGTCACAGAAGATAAATAAAAGCAAAAAATAAATAAAAGTAGCAGAAGTATCACTTGAAGTACATAGTGCAAAACAGAACTGTACAGACATATAGATTATGTTAAACAGCAGGAAAAAGATGGCAGTACTCACAGATAGGACCTTATTTTAATTTTTGTCCCCAGGGGTAAATTTAGCTTTTTAAAGACACTAGATAGATAGATAGATAGATAGATAGATAGATAGATAGATAGATAGATAGATAGATAGATAGATAGATAGATAGATAGATAGATAGATTATAGTCTGAACACACACCAGAATGACTAAAAAGAAAGAAAATTAAATGAAAGAGAAGCTTCTGACATAGCAGTCCCAGTGAAGCCTTATGCAGGTGTACTGCTGTTGGTATAAAGGAGCCCCCGTAGCGTTTCTTGACACACTTCTGCTGAAAGTCCTCAGTGTTAATGTCTCATTTAGAGAATGTGCAGCATTGATCATAATGGCATTCAGTTTTGCTTTAGTTCTTTCCTTTGCTGCCACCTCCTCCGGATTGAGAGTGCATCCTCTAATTGAGCCTGCCCTTTTAATTTTCCTGTTGATTCGGTTGGACTCTCTTGAAGTGACTTACCAGCCCAGTACACCACAGCATAGAAAATTGCACTGGCCATTATAGAGTTGTAGAAGAAGGATGTCACTCTCCACATTAAATGAATACAGTTTCTTAAGAAAAAAGGGCCTGCTCTGCTCTTTCTTCTATAGTTCCTCTGTGCTATGAGACCAGTCCAACCTGTCCTTGAAGTGAACTCCCAAGTACTTTTTGGAGCACACCACCTCTACATCCACTTCCTGAATAGTGACTGGACATGGAGGCTGTCTGGTGTGGCCTTGGTTTTGTTGATGTTAAGGTGCAGACAATTCTTTCTGCGCTATGAAACAAAGTTGTCCTCCTGACTCCTATACTCTGTCTCATTCGCTTACCGATACACCCCATAACAGAATCGTTGCAACAAACATCAAGTCTGAGCCACAAGGCTCAAAACAAGCAAAGAAGTTATCCAACTCATCTAGGAGTAATGCAGAGGTGTCTGTGGACACAGCTGGCAAGGTTTTTTAGACCATGATCACATGTATACCTTGCCGCAGTTGACATGGACTGCTGCTGTCAAAATCATTTTCCAACCTGCTTCCATACTTTACTGCTTTGATCGCCCTACATAGCTCATACGTGAATATCTTGTAGCATTTGGTGTTATTTGAATTAAAAGCAGCAGTCCACTCCCTAAGGCCTCCCACAGGTGAACAGTACTATTCACTCAAAGCTTCTGGTTAGGGTGGGAGCATACAGTACAGGTAGGCACACACAGGTCCATATAGAATCTGACATAATCCATCATGGAGTTAGTATAATTGTCCATATTCCTGGAAGAATTCTTAAAGGCAGACCAGTCAATCAAATGAAAACAGTCCTGCAGTTTCTCCAGCACTGTACTTCCCTCACCTCTAGCTTAACACACTTTAGTGCCTGTTTGTAAGCAGTTAGTAGACGTACTGATGTCAAAGTGTGGGTGCAGGGCATGTAGGCATCTTTAATTTTGGTGTAGCAGTGATCAGCAGTGTCCGATCACCCCGGTGGGGCAAGTGACATGGTGGTTGAACTTTAGAAGGACGTTCTTGAGGCAACAATGGCTGAAGTCTCCTGTAATAATGGAGGTGACTTCTGGGTAAATTTAAAATTACATTTTAAGCCTTCTTATTGGCTCCTGTTGTATAACAGCCTGCAATTGTAAGTGAGGAACTAATAACACTTCAGTACCGTGTTCAGAGCTGGAGATGTTAGAAAGGCTGACCAGCACAAAAGTCATTGAGGTTCTAGACCCCTTTCCACTCTTTTAAAATATTGTGAAATTTTACAAAGAAGAAATACATTTCTTCAACTTGAGGGAAAATAAGGAGACAGGTGTTACACCAAACAAAAATGAAATGCAAGTAAACCCTTAATAACCACAAATAACCCATTAAAAACAAATTCAAAGTTAGGGACTATAATCTTATTCTTAAAATATGTTCAATGAAGCTCAAAATATGCACTAGGTTTCTAGAATTGCTTATCTCAAATATAAATCATGTAAAATTAAATTAAAATCTTCCTTAAAAATGTTACTGTTATAAACCTGTTTCTCTTTTAAACATTGACATCAGGGTTTTAGCAAAAGCACCTGCTGGTGAAAAACAATACTGCCTTGTCATTTCAAAAGTCCTTATCTGGCCATCAGTATCTGAATACTTAGTTATATTATCTGTGGATTAAAAAAAATAAGTTAAATATATCCCAAAACCAGACAGCTTACTAAAAAAAGGAAACATACACAATACATATACTTTAATCCCCCTGGACCACATGCATTCTTTTTTGAATATTAAGAGCCAGTAACCAAGCACTGGACAAAATTGTCATCAGAAATGAAAGCAGGGTTTGTTACTTGTGAAGACAAAGAACACAAAAGTATTAATTATTGTAAAAAAACAAGACCTAATAGTCAAGGAAAGCAGGAAAGCATTGCTTAAGAAAAAAGAATGAGCACTAAATTTTACAAAACAAAATGGTGATGTTGGTTAGCAGAGACCAGATCCAAGGTACTCTGCTAGGGAAAGAACCAGCAAACTAATCTTATACTAAAGCAGCTACCATGAGTCTGATTTATTGAGCTGCAAAAACTTAATTGCTGTTGCTATGAGAACCAGTAGGCAGACTAGCAGCTGATTTTAGGTGGGATTGGCTAGCTGTGAAGACAAATCGTAAAAACAAATCATGTATTTTATCTGTCATTGAAAGATCCAGGATTTAATTTGTGGCATGGTATCAAAGCGTTCTTCATTGAACTGACTCTCTGAGAAATGCAAATTTACAGTGGATTCAGAAAGGATTCAGACCCCTTCATTTTCTGCACACTTTTATTGTATTGCATTCTTATTTTTAGTTGGATAAAATTGCTATTTTGTGCCTATTAATCTACACTCAACAACCAATAATGACAATGTGAAAGGTTTGTAAATTTATTAAAAAATCAAAAACTGAAGTATGTTATTTATGTAAATATTTGGACTATTTGCTGTGGCACTTCTAATCATGGCCAAGTGCATCCTGTTTGCTTAAATGTCCTTGAGATGTGTCAGGAACTTAATTGGAGTCCTCCAGTAGCAAATGTAATTGATAGGACATTATTTAGAAAGACACATGTGTACATGAGGTCCCACAATTCACACTGCATGTCAGGAAAAAAAGAGAACCGTGAAGTCCAAGGAGCTCCACGAGAACCTCTGCAATCAAATTGTGGAGAGACATAGATCAGGGCAAGGGTATAAAACCATTTCAAAGGCTTTGAGTATTGCCAGGAGTACACCAACCTGAATAATTGTGAAGTAGAAGATGACTGGAACCATCAGGACTCATTTTAAAGTTGACCAAACTGAGTAATTGGGCAAGAAGGGCCTTAGTCAGGGAGATGACCAGGAACTCAATGGTCACTCTGAGCTTAAGAAGTCCTCCAGAGAGATGACAAAACTTGTCGGAAGGACAATCATCACAGCAGCTCTCCGTCAATCAGGCATTTATGGTAGAGTGGCTAGACAGAAACCATTGTAAGCAACAGGCATATAACCACCTGCTTGGTCTCTCAATGCATTAAGGAAAGAATCTCTTGTTTGACAGAACTCCAAGCACTATGTTTGGTCAAGACCAGTCACTGCTCATCGCCTGCCTTATACCATTCCTATGTTGAACATGGTGCTGGTAGCATCATGCTATTGGGATGCTTGTTAGAAGTATGGGCAGGGAGACTGGTTAGAACTGAGGGAAGGATGAATGCAAGGAGGTCTTTTATGAAGACCTGTTCCAGCATTTACACAACCTCAGACTAGGATGATGGTTAACCTTTCAAAATGAAAATGACATGAAGTATCTAGCCAAGACAATGCTGGAGTGGCCCAGCCAAAGCATAGACTTAAACCCCATAATAATATGTCTGAGGAGACCTGAAGATGACAGTTTACAGATGCAATCTAACAGAGGTTGAGGATCTGCCTGGCACAATGGGATAAACTCCCTAAATCAAGGTGTAAAAAGCTCATAGAGACATGCAGAACACATGAAGACAAGAAGTTGTAATTGCTGCCAAAGAGCTTCCAAAAAGCACTGAAATAGGAAGTCTGAATACTTCTGTGAATGAGAGTTTTCAGTATTTTATTTTTAATAAATTTGCAAACCTTTCTGAAAACATGTTTTCACTTTGTCATTATGAGTTATTGAGTACAGATTGATGGGCAAAAATGGCAAATGTATCTATTTAAAATAGATGCATGCAGTTGTTGATCTGCTCTGACACGAGCAGTTCACTCTTGTGAGCTTTATATACACATATCATTCTCTAGTGGTACAGCAGTGATCTAAACAATCATTAACAATAATGGAAGATTGTACTTGTTGGCTGTTTCATTTTAGTTTAACATACACAATAATATAACAGTCAAGGGAGAGTTATACTTGACCAGAGCATGATGCAGTTTGGGTTTCCTGCGATCAGTGCTGTCTAGTCTTTGACAGAGTGTAAGAAAGCATTGTCCTAGGCATGAGCAGGAGCAATGTCTTCCATGTCTTGTAGGTGAGCTCTGGAGTTCCATGCAGTTGTTCAATTTTAATATCTTTTCTTTAAACATGCAACCTCCAAACTTAGGTACAATTAGTTTGCTAACTGCAGAGGTGGCTTGCTTAGGAAGCCTTGAAACAGCCGTCGACCCTGGCCAAACAGGACACATCAGCACAGTGTGACACTTGACTCATCTCATCTCCCTGTTAGATTCACCCCGTCATTTACGAGTAGATTCTCATTATAAATAAAATTATGTGTATGAGTAGCCCTTACAGATCATAGTGGCACATGAAAAGCCTTTGCATACAGTGAGTTAAGTTTATCTGAGCTGTTTCATTAGTGAATGCGACTCCCCCACACTGCAAAGTAGCTGAAATTGGGAGGGTGTTGTGTCTAAGCCATTTTATTGGTGGGTCAGGGACATCAGAGTTGAATAAGAGGGACACTTGCAAAGTCTCGCAGACTGGAATGAGCTGACCAGAAAGAATGATGCATAACTTTAAATTTTAAGTGCCACCTGAAACTATAAATCTAACATTTTTGGGCTGTATTGTTCTGTTACCAACACTCCTTAAACTCTGCTTCCTTATAATTGGTGCATATTACCTATAATACATAATTAAAAGTGTAGCTCTTACTCCTGCCTGTTTTTTTACTCTGTCTATCCAACTGGTGTTATGGATGTAAAAGGGAAATGGGAAGGAAGTGCTGAAACTACAGTACTTGACATTGTGGTAAGAGTATGGGATTTAAGTCATTCTGGTAAAGGGTACATAATAAGAAGTATAAATGGGGAAAACAGAGGGTCATGACAAAACAACTGTCAACTATCACACACACAAGGGTAATTTAAGATGTTGTGAGTAGTCACAGAATGCTGTGAATGTGCCACCGGGGATGTCTAAAACGGACTAAGATTACGTTAATGAGGACTATGATTAAAAATTGGGAGACAAGTCATGTAGTGTAGCAGAGGCCTAATTCACCTTTACTTCAGAGAATCCTGTACCACCCTTCATTTTACAAAGGCATAAGAATGTGTTAGATTATTTGATCCTGGGAAACTGAAGAGTGTGTGACTGCTGGGTAAAAACAGCATCTCAAAAAGAAAACTATAAATAAACTATTATAAAATGGGTATACATAATTCAACTGTAACTGCAATACTGCAATGCAGTTTTTAAAGATTAATTAAATCTATTTTTTTTAAAAAAAACTAAATCGATGATTCTTGTTTCTAAATTTTAAGCACTGGAAAGTCAAGTGACCTGTTTCGGGCCATAGAGTATTAAATTGTTACTGTTTTAATAGATACTATACTACATTGCATAATAAATATGAATATTTTTTCAAAAAGAAGGGCTTAAGAGTAATGAGATTGTAGGTAAGAACTTCAGTGTTTTTAAAACAAATACAATATGTGTTTTATATAATTCAGCTATAGCTTGCAGAAGCCTGTTAGCTCACATGATTGTTGATTATAATTCCCTTTTTATATTCTTCTTTCCAATGTTTTAATTACTGTACATATCCGTGATGTGCCTACTTGAAGCTAATGTCTGAATGTCTTCTTCCTGCAGCATGGAAGAATGTGAGGCTCTCTGCACAAGGCTTGCTATTATGGTTAATGGACATTTCAAGTGCTTTGGCTCTCCACAGCACATCAAAAACAGGTGGGTGGATGAAACCCTTTCAGTAGTCTATACAGACCTGTACAAGGATTACTGAAAGTCCTCTATTTTACTTATTACTGATAAGCACAAGTTGAGCTCAGTTCAGCATATGCTTGTATAGCAAACTTTCTTGAGTGTAAGCTCAGAGCACTTAGACTTATTAACAATTAAAATATTATGAACACAGTTACTGCATCAATACAAAATGTATGTACATAAGCACACAAGTTAAACACAACATAAAACAGAAATGAATCTCTGTGATTAACATTAAAAATTGAAATATACATTTATTAAACATAATAAATATAAGAATGCGCCCACGAATGTCTACAATTTTACTGCCAATATGCCGAGATATACAAGTAGTCCTTCTATTCTCTCACCCCAAGGGACAAAACAGATTAATCATGCTGTCTGTTAACTAAATATTCTGAAAATTCAGAAAGAAACAAACAAAGCATGTTGGCATTAAGCCATCATTTTTCGCTATGTTGATTGCTTAAATCATCGGTGGTTACAGCTGATAAGAATAACTCCACTTCTTTGCCTTAATGGGCTGCCTTCCATCTCTTTTTTAAACTTTGTTCATTCTGCATTGTCTTCTCAGGGTCAGGACCCTGTCTCTGTGTGTACCCTTTATGTTCCAAACCTGCAGCTGCAACCCTTGTATAAACCTATTTTGCCTATAAAAAGTATTGGACATTTTCACTTTTTATTGTTATATATCACAGACAGCAGATTTATTATTTATTTTTTATTATTATCCTTTTTTACCCAGATCAACAGAAACAGACTCTTTAATATACGTCAAAAGGAAACAGACCTGAGCAAAGTGATCCAATTTAATAACAACTATAAAACACTAAATAATCGATCACATAAATATTTACCCCCTTCCAGTCACTATTTTGCAGATGCACCTTTGGCAGTACTTACAGCCTTGAGTCTCCATTAGTTTTGCACATCTTGACACTACCATTTTTCCCAACTGTTTTTTGCTAAACTACTCAAGCTCTATCAGTTTGCATGGGGATTGTGAGTGAGCAGCCTTTTTCAAGTCACCCCAAACTCTTTTGCAGCTTTGATTAAGCTTTGGATTCTGTCTTGGCCACTTTAAGACATTACCATTGTTGTTATCAAGCCATACCCGTGTAGGTTTGACTTTATGCTTGGGGTTTCTTGCAAATGGCGCCAAGTTCACCTGCAGAATTTCCCAGTACTTTGCTGTATGCTGTGACAGATTAAGGTTTTCTCGCACCCTTGTACCCTCAGACACCACGTCAGACACCAGATAAAAGTCCAATAATAGGATTTATTATAATAATAAAGTGCACAAAGCAGGCTCCTCTCCACAATTCTCCAATAAATCAAAACAATCACAATCCTCCTCTCCCAGATGCTTAGCCACCCTGCCTCCCAACTCAGCTCGTCTATCTGGGATCTCCCACAGTCCTTTATACTCCTCGACCCGGAAGCGTTTCACCCTCTCTGTCCATATGACCTGGAACACTTCCGGGTCAGATAAAAATTCTTTTTTCTTCACCCAGGAAGCACATCGTTCTCTTTGTCCATGTGACTATGACGTACTTCCTGGGTGTAAGGCAAATAGTCTCTGGGCCTCCCTGCAGTGACTCCTGGCGGCCCCCATGGTATCCAGCAGGGCTGTGAATAAAGACTTCAATGTCCATAATGCCCTGCTGGTCGTCGGGGGCACCTCCATACTGCAGGGAGGGCTCCACCTGGCGGCGTGGGGGTATTGGCCGGGATGAACAGCCGGCCATACATCACAATGCATTTTACCATCCACTCTCACTAGCCCTCCAAAGCCTGCTGCAGACAAGCATCCCCACAGCATGATGCTGTCATCACTGTGCTTCACATAAGGGATGGGGTGTTTTTCATAATTTGGCTTACAACAGACATGCTGTTGTGTCTGATGGCCATAAAGTTCAATTTTTGACTCCTACTCTTTCCATTTCTTAATGGTTTTTTTTAACTGGACTTCAGGGGATATTCAGTGATTTAGAAATGTTCTTGTCTCCATCCCCTGACTTGTGCTTTTCAATAATCTTTTCATAGTGTTGCTTGGAGGGTTCTTCTTCCTTCATCGTGTAGGTTAGGCCACCACACTGACTCCTCACCCCAGACAGGTGATCTCCTCTGAACTAATTCTGTGACTTCTAAAAGCAACTGGCCAAACCAGTGATGGTGTATCTGTGTCAAATCAAAGGAGTGCACACCTACACAATTCATTTTTTGCATTTTATATCTATAATTAATTTAAACCAACAGCACTTAAAACTACAAGTTTCCATTTTACAAGAGTCACTGCATACAGAAAATGTTTTTACCAAGATTCTTCCTTTAATTGTGCTTTTTTTTTTCATCCATCCATCCATCCTCTTCCGCTTATCTGGGGTCGGGTCGCGGGGGCAGCAGCTTGAGCAGAGAGGCCCAGACTTCCCTCTCCCCGGCCACTTCTTCTAGCTCTTCCGGGAGAATCCCAAGGTGTTCCAAGGCCAACCGGGAGATATAGTCCCTCCAGCGTGTCCTGGGTTTTCCCCGGGGCCTCCTCCCAGTTGGATGTGCCTGGAACACCTCACCAGGGAGGTGTCCAGGAGGCATCCTGATCAGATGCCCGAGCCACCTCATCTGACTCCTCTCGATTCAGAGGAACAGCGGCTCTACTCTGAGTCCCTCCCGGGTGACTGAGCTTATCACCCTATCTTTAAGGGAAAGCCCAGACACCCTGCAGAGGAAACTCATTTCAGCCGCTTGTATTCGCGATCTCATTCTTTCGGTCACTACGCATAGCTCATGACCATAGGTGAGGGTAGGAACGTAGATTGACTGGTAAATTGAGAGCTTTGCCTTACGGCTCAGCTCCTTTTTCACCACGACAGACCAATGCAGAGCCCGCATCACTGCGGACGCCACACCGATCCGTCTGTCGACCTCACGCTCCCTCACTCGTGAAAAAGACCCTGAGATACTTGAACTCCTCCACTTGGGGCAGGATCTCTCCCCCAACCCTGAGAGGGCACTCCCCCATTTCCGGCTGAGGACCATGGTCTCGGATTTGGAGGTGCTGATTCCCATTCCAGCCACTTCACACTCAGCTGCGAACCAATTCAGAGAGAGCTGAGATCACGGCCTGATGAAGCAAACAGGACAACATCATCTGCAAAAGCAGTGACCCAATCCTGAGTCCACCAAACCGGACCCCCTCAACACCCTGGCTGCGCCTAGAAATTCTGTCCATAAAAGTTATGAACAGAATCGGTGACAAAGGGCAGCCCTGGCGGAGTCCAAGTCTCACTAGAAACAGGCTCGACTTTTTTTTTTTTTTTTTCATTTCAATTAAAATTTATAATTGGGATAGGTGTTGCTGGTAGGATCCACTAATGCATCAGTATTAAATATAACAAACTAACAGCTTTCCCTTTCCTTTTTTTCTGTCTTTTTTGTTAGATTTGGAGGTTATTATTCTGTAAATGTATGGCTCAGTCGAGAATCAAATGACCAGAATTCAGTTTCCCAGTTTTTGTCTTCTCACTTTGCTGGTACATACTTGAAGGTAAGATCAATTGGTGTTCTTGTGGATGGCTAAAAAAAATGGTACTTTTATGACCAATAATGAATTATTTATGAAAATAAGGAACTCAGTGTAAGATGTTAGTAACAAGTAGATGGATATGACATGGCAATACAGTGACTAGTGCTGCAACCTCAAAACACTTTGGCCCATGGATCCCAGTTTCTCAGCTGGTGTACATATATGTGGAGCTTCCATAATGTGGTTTTATTGTAAAGACTTTGGGTTTCTCCAGTAGTCCAATGACTGTCTATTAAGCACATTTGCAGATGCTAAGCTGCTATCGCAGATACAATAAAATACAAGGTCGAAACATATATCAAACTACAAGAAGTTTAAAATACTACAGGAGACATTGTGAACATAGTATAGCATGTTCCAGTTAAGTCAACACACTGATTGTCTGGTACTGAACAGACTTCAAACCTCAGCTACTGACTTATACAACCCTAGCGTATTTGTCTAAAATTGAAACTTAATTTGAGAAAAGTTATAAAAAAATGTCCTTACTTAGCAAAACAAATAAACTTTGTTTAAACCCCGATTGCTCCCTGTGTCTCTGTGTTTCTTGGCCTATGCAGGTGATTACAATAACAATGAATTTAGAGTTTCATTTCATCTTCTTTCTTGTTTTATATCAGCACAGCAGACATTTTAACAGTTTAACTTAGAGCAAAATATAGGTCTCTATTCGACTCACTTCCTTGTACACCATTTAACATTTTGGCTTAACTGGCTTAGACAGGCTAGATCGGATGTATCACGCCAGCTGTCGAAGAGGCTTCTTGTCACCCAGGCTATTGATTTTATTCTTATTGTGCTTGTGTGCATTCCAATAATCACTCTGCTTGAAAGCTGTATAAACTGAAGCCTCAGTGGACATCTTACTAAAGAAGTGACTGCATTCTTGCCTGACTAAGGCTTCTTCGCATCTTTCAACTCTTCAGCAAGTATAAAATGGGTATTTATTAAAAAAAAAAATAAACACCCACACAAAATTTAATTTGCAAACATGTGGAATTGCTGACTGTCTTGAGAATGGATGTTTACAAATTTGCCTTGTAAATTTTTAGATAAATTCTTTCAATCTTCTCAGAATTTGTTATGAAATTATGTTTATGGATTAATCTATATACTATACAGTATATGCAAGATAGAATCAAAAAGTAAAGGTGACCTACCCTTTAATACCTTTAAATAACTGTAAGCAGATGAACATAACAGTTCTGTCACTTTCTACATAGTTTCCCCTGCACGTTGATGCACTTCATGTATCATTTCTCTTTTTCATTCCTTATGAAAAAAAGCTTTTCAGCTGTTCCCAAATCCATGTCTTAACCTCATCATCAGAGATGAACCTTGTGGAAGATCAGCCTTGGCACAGACAGACACCCTGACACAAGTCCCAAAAAGCACATGTTTATTTTGCTCCTTGTCTCCACAGAATCACACAATGCACAAACCCACAATAAACTCTGCCCTTTACTTTGTTTTTTCTCTCTTTTTATTCTTCTGCCGCCTCCACTCCAGTCCTCTCCTTGCAAGCTCTGTCCTCTGCCTCCCAACTCTGGCTCCCCGAGTAAGGTGGCCTCTTTTATGTTGCACCTGGATGTGCTCCATGTGCACTTTGATGATTTTCCTGCAGCATTTCCTGGTGTGGCAGAAGAGCTGCAGTCCAGGGCTCCAGGATTGTCCAGGCACCCCCTAGCGGTGGCCACGGTCCCCAACAGGGTTGAGCTTCCAAGCTCCAAGTCCGTGGCTCCAATACAATCCAGGGGGCTGTCCTCTTGCATCCCTGGGGAGATATTGCCTCTCTCCCGGTCCTTCCCTTCTCCAGGCGTCCCAGTGGGGCAAGGTCCCCTGTCGTCTGCCACAACCTCCATGTACAGCCTCTTTAAGTGGACCAAAAATGTGATGGTTGCATGGTATTAGATGGGGAGTGTGGAAGACATTCAAACCACAGCTATTGCATTGCCTACACTGTTGCAACTGCTGCATGGGAATGTGCATTGTCACGGAGGCGCAAGACTGTTTTTACATTTTACATTTACTTATTTGGCTGATGCCTTTATCCAAGGTGACTTACAATTGATTACATTTCCTTTGGTGTTTTAATTGGAACACAGGCAGGTCAAGCGACTTACTCAGAGTCACACAGTGTCAATAGCAGGATTTGAACCCACAACCTCAGGGTTTGAGGTCCAAAGCTTTAACTACTACATCACACTTCCTGCCCACATACTATACTAACCTTTGTATTTATCTTATTGTACTTCATAAACTATGCTGAATAGCACGCAGGTACCGTTAACAAATATGTACCACCATGTCAAACATGCTCTTGCACACTTCTGTATGTCTCTAGAAACTTTGTGCAAACTAAACTACAATTCTATCATGTCAATAGTTTCAGCTTAAAAAGGTATAAAGGTAAGCATTTATGGTACAATTGGTTACATTTCCTTTGTTTTTTTCAATGGGAGCACAGGCAGGTCAAGTGACTTCCTCAGGGTCACACAGTGTCTGCAGCGGGATTTGAGCCCACAACCTCAGGGTTTGAAATCAACATTCCTCTTCTTTTGCTGCCAACTGTAGGTTTCAGTTTCTCTCTAACCATAGCATAGTATGCTGCACTGACCACTCATTGTCCATGTTCCTTAAAAAGTGGCAGAATAGGAACCTTCATGTGCCACAATAAGGTTGTCATGATTTTATTGGTGGAGGGCTGTCGTTTGAATTTCTTCTTTACTGAAGAAGATGGGTGTTTCCACTGCACAGTTTGTCTCTTGTTTTCCTGTTCACAGCAATGGAGCCAGGTCTCATATCTGGTGATAATCCACCTCAAAATACTCTAATCTTCTAAATGTTTTAGAAATCCAAGTCACAACCTCCGGACAATGTAATCCGTTGGTCTTCTCTGTTGAAAGCATTCGCCATGTTTATGAGGGCATGTGTGCTTGATGTTAATGGTTGACTAGAATGAGCTTTGTCAGTTACATTTGCTCTTCATGCTTTAAAACTTTCTACCCATTCATAAACCTTTCGTTGAGTCATGCTATTTTCACTTCCGCACTGAGCTAACATCATTTGGTGATTTTTAGTAGGTTTCACTCCCTCTGCCCAAAGAAATCTCACAACGGCGTGTTGTTCAACAATGGTGCAATCCTGCAGTGGAGCATACATGTTTCTTTGACCTTGGCTTCAACTAAGACTAATGACAGAGCGGTGCACAGTGTGTGTTTGAACTGCCCATAAGCCAGTGTGAATGTGTTGTAATACGTTAGCTTCTATCCATAGCGCTTACCACATAATTTCTAATAATAATCGCCTTTACTTTTTGATTTACTGTATGTGCAGGGGTAATTGTGTTACTGTAGATCTTTTGTTAGATTTGAAGTAAAATAAGTACACACCTGTTACATTTTATTTAAAAGTCTTTGAATTCATTTTGAAGCATTGATAAGTGGAGAAAAACAGAGCAGAGTCTTAAAGTAGTCTTCAAACCACCTTAGGAAGTGTTGTGACCTCCTAGTTAGGCAAATGGAGTCTAATTCTTACATTTGTGAATATTCCAGGAACAACACAGAGGACTGCTGGAGTATCAGGTGCCCAAAAAAGACGGAGGTCTCGCTGAAATGTTCCGTCTTCTGGAAATAAATAAGGAAAACCTGAAGATTGAAGGCTATTCAATAACTCAAATGACATTAGACCAGGTAATCATGTTGTTAAAAATGGTGACCCCACTTGCATCAGTTCCAAACAGGGTATCATTCAGTGTTGTAATGGCTGAAAGCCATCCTTTAGTATACATTTCTCACACATTGCTGCTGTTTAATTTACTGTTTTACAGTTCATTAATTGCACTTTACTAGTACATTGTCACATTTTAGCTGTTGACGTAAGGTAGTGGATCATAAAGTGTGAATTAATTTATAGTTAAAAATAATCATTTGGGTGTATGTTAGTTAACATACAGCATAATCAATACAGGGAAGTGTCTGAGACTTGAAGTTCTTTGCATTTATGTCCTTGTAAATTGCTTTGTCATGGTACTCACATTTATTTATCTGGCCGACACCTTTATGCAAGGCAACTTATAAAATTTGAGGTCCAATTGTTTACATTTTTTTTTTTTATTCCAACTGGAGTACAGGTGGGTGAAGCAACTGGCTCAGGGTCACACTGTGTCAGTGGTGGGATTTGAACCCACAACCTTTTGATTTGAAGGGCAAACCCTTAACCACTCTGCCACGCCACTTCCTGAAAAAAATATTACTAGAGAGAATGTAAATTTTGCTCATGATGTTTAGTGCAATTTAATATAAGGTTTGTCTCATGCACTCCTCAACCAGAGTAAGTAAAAAGGTTTAAGCTTTTCAACGCACTTGCGAGGCCACATCTGAAATATTGTGTGCAGCTTTGGTCTTTGTATTAGAAAAAGGACATAACAGCACGAGAGTAAGATGGAGTTTTTAGATAGATTCCAGTGTTTCAGCTATAAGGTTTTATAATTAATGTTTTTATTTGATTAATCAAATTGTCTGAACTGTTATGTACAAAGTATTTGTATATTGGGGGGTTTATTACCTAAAGAATTTAGTTCTGGTCTTTGTTTTCATCTAGAAAAGTTCCTGTAAAAGTTAAATAATTTTGCTATTTCGCTAAAAAGTTAATTCACGAGCACTGCCATTTTGAGAGTTTAGTGTAATTGATTGCTATGGAAATCTTCCCAGAATGCTCCACAAATGAGCATGGTATCATCCGAGTGACCTTTTAACATTTACCCTGCTTTTATCCAACTTACAAATGTCAAAGGCATAAAAAATAAAAAATAAAATAAAATGAAGTTCTTAAACTTGGTCAGCTTTACTATTTTTTATTTCTTTAATGAGATGTTCCAATAAAGGAAGAATGAAATTGTTCCACTGCAATCAAAACATTTGAATCAAAATTCAAATATCAGCATTGTTCTAATCATTAAGCTCTGTTCTACACTTTCTTTTCTCTAATATTGACTTTTACAGTCCCCTAAATAGCAGACCTTTCTGTTTCCATGTAAAAAAACTCCTTGTTCACAGAAATGGCAGATAATTCTCCAATGAAATTCGCAGGCAGGCTAGCTTGGTGCATGCATCGTTAAGTTTCCGGGGTGCACAGCACACCACAATCTCCTTTGAACTAAAAGACTTCAGTTCATATAAGTACATGGTACCTACAGTGGGGTTTTACAAGCCTAATCCACTTGTGTGTTCTTTGTTCTTTTTTCAACAAAAATGATTTTTTCTTAGTTTCCTTATCTTTACCTGTTCTCTTAGATTTTATTATGAAAAATACATTTTTGAATTATTTCTTCTGATCTTCTTTCTACTTAATGTTAAAAAAAAAAATCTTCTCACCAGACTAACACTTTTTTGTTAAGCATTTTCTCATGTGAAGTTTCCATTGAAACGCTCATGCTGTCAGGATTATCTGGAGGTTACATTTATTTTTTTGTTCCATTTGGATAATTATTCCACAGTTTGCTTCCATGAAAAATACTTTTTATTTATCATTTTCATTCTTTATGTCTTTTTGTTTATGACATAACTTAGTGTTTTGTTTGCTTTCTGTATCAATGGATTCTTTCCATGTTGCAGAATGGACAGATTCAGACTCCGTCTTATTTAAGGCTAAGCAGTCCAGGACTTAACCATCCGTAATTTGACAAAAATTAAGGGATGAAACTCACTATAAAAGTATAAAATCAATTAAACAACAATACTTCTGGTATTATAACTCCTTTGTCTAATATATAAAAAAAAAGTTCAGCTTTGACTAAGGGCTTTTGTATTATTATTATTATTATTAATATTCCATTTAAATCCAGCATTTTTTTTTCTCACTGAACACTTCATTTTTGTGAAGTGGACAAAAAGCATTTTCAGTTTTCTGATCAGAAATTTAGTGCTTGCCATATAACGATATAGAAAATGGTGAACGGCACTAATGTCCATGTTGTCTGCATTACCAGAACCAAAGAACAAGGTATTGACAAATCTTATAAAGTAGCTGCTAAATTACATTAATAATTATTTACTTTGTATTCTAAACTAGTTATTCCAATATAGGATCAGTGGGGAAGAATGTAAAATTAGTACAATAAGAACAGAAATTGATGACTGCAGTTCAAGATGTAACACTAAACTTAAAGTCAATGTAGCCGGCGAAGTATAAGGCGAAATCAAGCACGGGTAAAACGCGTGCCGAAAGAAATCTCTCAGTCTAAAAGTTTGTTTTAAAAATATTTAGTGAAAGTTAAAAGTAAATAATCCACCCAAGAATAAAGAAAAAAGTAGTTACACACAGAATAAAAGGCAAGAAAAAGGAAAAAATGTATCTTCTCTAAACTTAGCTTTTCTTGAGAAACTTTAGTTATTTCTGTACTTAAAAATTCTTTACTTCTTCTTCTATACTTAAAGATTCTTAACTTCTCATATATTTAAAGATTCTTAGCTTCTTCTTCTGTACACTTTAAACATACAGCGCAGCACATAAATTAAGCGCTGTTTTCTGACATGTTACTTCACACACTCAAAAGGCCCGTAGGCATGGGCATGGTTTAAAACCACATGCCCTCTACACCTTACACATGACAAGGCTGGTCACTAACTGAATAATAATGTTTAGTCAAAGCAGATAGATACAGCTAGAATTTACCAATTTTACTCAACGTATGGGGGTTATAGGAACCACCCATAGATTATGCTTTGTCATCTAGTAAAATATTTATGAAACTTATGTAGCCCGTCTACTCTAACTTTGGGTAGAAAGAGGCCCCGAGTTCTTTACTCCAATGTCTAATTTACTATGATTCTAATTAATTAATCTTTAATATTTTGAGTCTCAGGTCACTATGAACAAAACTTTATTACTTAATTCTAGCAATACACTGCTCAGGTAATAACAAATAAATAAAGGTAGTTACCCGTTAACATTTGTTCCCAAACCAATAGTTTATGCTACACATAAAAATATAATAAAACACCAAGAAACTGGGTGATAAAACAATGATAAACTCCCTGTTTAATTATAAACCTACAAAACACAATTAATAAAACTGGAAATAATCAGGAATTTTCTTTTACCCAAACGAATAATCATAAACTATATTACACCATTAATAATAAAATAAAAACACATTCAGTCTTGTCAAACTCGTATTGAAACAAAACATTGTAGGCCTGATTTGGTGCTTGTGAGTGTTGAGACCAAAAACTTAGCGGTCAATTCACTCCTCCAGGAGCAACAAATAAAAGGAAAGTGGTACTTTACAATGGTGGTATTAATCCAACAAATCCTCCTGACCCCTCTGCCTCTGTCCATGAGCAGGGAACCGCTGCCGAGCTAATCCAAAAGCGTCTCCATCTCCAAATAAGCGAACGTCCACCAGAAGCGCGTTGAGCTGAGTTAGCTGCTGCCTCTATAGGTTCACGCTGCTACTTCCCCTTGCTGAATTAACAAGTGGTTCTTTGCCGGATAGACAATGCGAACATCTAATCGAAATTCTCAGTCTATCTCAGTAGTTCGTATTCCAGTAAATTATCTGGCTGATAATTTGCCATTTGCCTCCCAAACTTTTCGCTACACCACCTCAGCGTCACACTCTTTTTTCTCTCGCCTGTTCTCTCCCACAGCCAGTCCTTCCACCCCCTTCCATTTTCTCTACAACATCCGATTATCAAAATAAAAGTCTGCATAACCACGTAAACTTATATAACTAGGAAATGGCTCTTACAGTCAATAAACAAAGTAAAGTTGAAACCAGATTCAGAAGTAATTTAATCTTCTCTAGCACTCAAGTCTCTCACTTAGTATGCAATTAATTTACACAAGTCTAGGCACCCTGAAGACCATTTTATATAAGCTGTCCACCATGGCATCACACTTCACGCATGCATGGTTTGGTCAAGCCAGGGTTCTTCATTCCTGTCTGTTAAAGCAGAGTAAAACTAGTTGTGCTACCTGCTGTTTAGTGTAACTGTGTCCAATACCTAATTTGATAAGCTGTAAATAACCTGAGGGTCTTGGAGAAAGGTTGATGTATGTTGTGATGAACGGTGGGACTTTTGGCAGCCTCCCACACTCAGAAAAATACCTAAGAGTCAAAAAAGTAAAATAAAAATCGTCATATTAAATTACATATAAAGTGAATTAAAACCACAAAAGGTGTTGTTCTTCTGGGCAAGACTATGCAGGTGTTGAATCCCCGTCGGTCCACTGGGGTGTTTTTCCATTTGCTCACCAAAGTCCCCACCTAACCAAACAACCTTGGACTGAATGATCTGTTATGACAAACATTATATTCTTACCAGTAACGGAGCACTGCACGATAACAAGCAGTGAATACACTTGACTTTTCATCCTCTTTCTCTGTACATTTAGCATTCATTTGCTCAGAAGTTGATGCGCTTGTTGCTTCCTGAGCAACTCATTTTCTCCATCCTAGCAACCTACTTCTTCTCTTCTTCCATCAGCATCTTTTTGCATTAAAACTGATTAAGTCCGTTTTTGTGTTGCAGTTACTTAGTATGTTTTTCTTAATTTTTCACCTAAGCTGGCACTTAAGTGTTCAATCTGCCTCAAGAATAATTTAAGATATGAAGAGGTAGAGGAAGAGACAGTGAAGGTGGTAGGGATGAGAACAGCACCCGTACATATGCGCCACACAGCTGCCCTGCTACGTGCTGCAGAGAGTTGATTCTACAATAAAATAAAATAAAAATAAAAAGGGCAATAAAAATCATCACCCCAAAAGCGGACAGTAGAGGTCACGTAGTATTTGTGTACCACATTTCAGGTCAATAAGTCAAACGGTTTGTGAGCTACAGGTGATTTAAAATCCTGGACACGGTAGCTTATTATATAAGAAGGTGTAGCTATCAAACATACTGTGCTTTCTTGCCTGCCATTAGTGAGTCATTCTCTGCCAGTGACTGGGTTACTTGTCTTGTAGTTTGCAGGGGGTATGACACACTTCCCTCCATGGTACTTGTCTCTCTTTTTCATGCTGTTGCCCCTACTTACTCTCCTTCCGGAGCATGCAGCACTTGCATAGCGTGTACCACTGGGTTGTCACATCTGTGTCTGCATGCTGGTATATGCAGGATCTCTACTAAAAGCTGTCTATAGGACTTTGCCCTGCCTCAGCCAAGCATGAATTCAAAATGTTTCAGTTTAATATAACATTCAAAACTCAAATAGCCTACTTCAGGATTGCAAAGGATGAAGGCTTTCCATCTAAGTAGAATGTTTTTGGGAAAGCTAAAATACCCAGAGAAAAACCCATGCAGAAATGTGGATGATGTGCAAATTCCACACATTGCAGTGATTGAACCCAGGATGAAGCAGTGGCACTGCCCTATGTACCACAATGGTTTATATTTTTTTATTTAATTAGACCAAGTAAGTATCTTACATTTTATTTCTCTTCCATTCAGGTTAATTCCTGAATGTTTTTCTAGGTTTTAACATATGCACAATTTTTCATTCTGCTCAATGAAAATATTAATAGATTAAAACACAGAGGGGCATGAAGTAGTTGAGGATTAAACTACATTATTTAAGGTGACGTTTTTGAACATAGTAGTGCCTGTTCTTATTAAAATCAAGACATCAAGGTAAGAAAAGGCAGTCAGTGACTCAGACATTATTCTCTGTAGCTCAATGGGAAACTTTATTATCTTTGGGCTCTGACAGTGAGCACTACATCATGCAAGAGAAGCCCAGTTTGCTCTCTGTAGGGGGTATACTTGAAGTACGTTTATGCGTGGAAGACATGCTGAGCAGAGATTATAACTACATTAGCAAAAGCAAAGACTTAACCAGCACCTTATACTTATCTTAACTTTGTATCTCTGTTTTTGTATGAACAAAAAAAGGTAAATAATGTTAAAATACAGATATTTCAGGACCGCAAAATAAGCATTGTTTGTTTAAAGTTTAATTTTTCAGCCTTTCACTTCTTGTAAAAAGTTTTAAAATATAATGTTATTGTAGTCCTACAATGGCCTTGAACCATACAGTGTTCCTGCTTTGCTCTCAACATTGCTGCTATAGGTTCTGATCCATGGCAACCATGAATTGGATTAATGTGGTGCAGAAATGAACAGATGGCTGTTATTTTATAGCTAAATGCAAAATTAACAAGGACTAAAGGTGTAGATCACCAATAACTGACAGGCTTTACTTACATTGTGTGATTTGTTTTTGAGTGATCCCTTTTATAGACTGGCATTCAGACACAAAAATACACAACACTTTAAAAACAATTAAAAAACTTGCACTGTCTCTTTGTACACTTGACAATAATGATCCAATAAACCTATATATACACAGTATGAAATTACTGTATATTATCACATATCAGGTCCAGAGTTTCACAAATAAAATTATAACATTTCTTTAAAAGCACTCTTTATTCTTTAACTTGTAGAAATAGTCCTTGGGGTCTTAAAAAAAATCTAACTTAATTATTTTTAAAGGAATTCAAGTCGCTTGTGACTTCCTGAAATTAAAAGAATTCAAAGGTATCCTCCTGAGAGCTGTCCCCCATAGATTTCGCCTGCATGACGCACCCCAAGAGACCAGCACCTCAGACAGGTAAAAAGAAAATAGAACTTTATTTGGCTTTTCATGTAGACTCTTTAAATAAATAAATACATAAATAGGTAAGTAAGTAAGTCAGTAAATACTTAAATGAATGAATATACACACATACACTGTGGTCTGAACAAAGAAGTAAATTAAAAAGAAAGAAAAACGTATGACTTGGCCATCACAGTAATGGAATTATGCAAACTTATTGCTGTAGGTATAAAGGAGCCTGAGTGGCATTTCTTTACATTCTTCTGTGGTATTTGGGAGTTGTACCGTGTTAGCCATTATGGATGTAGTGAGAAGTCAAGCAAAATTACACCTTTTATTGGCTAACTAAAAAGATTACAATATGCAATCAGCATCTTGCTTGAAGAAGGGGCCTGAGTTACTTTGAAAACTTGCATATTGTAATCTTTGTAGTTAGCTAATAGAAGGTGTCATTTTGCTTAACTTAACATTCATCTGTAAAGGATACTTGCATCAGGCAATCAATCACAAAGGTTTCTGTTAGTGTGAGATATGGGACTGATGCATGAAGGCAGCCGATAGGGCTTTTGTTTGACTGCGAATGTTATCACTGTTGCTGAACTAGCTCTAGAAAGCAAAAGCACGGCCCCATACGTCACTGTATGTACTGTATATCTAACTTTTATTCATGCTGTTGCCTATACCTACTCTTCTTCTGGAGCATACAGCACTTTACATGGGGTGTACCACTCGGTAGCCACATCTGTGTTTCCACGCTGGCATATTCAGGACCTTTACTGAAGGCTGCCTGTAGGACTCTGCTCTGCCCCAGCCAAACATGACATTACAATGTTTCAGTTTAATATAGCATTCAAAAGCTGCTTAGTCTGTAAATGATACCAAAAAAAATGTTCAGGCCCCTTCACTTTTTGCATATCTTGCTATGTTGCAGCCCTGTGCTAGTGCAGCTGTGCCGATCTTGGAGATGGCATTTCAGGGGTGTGCCAAAGAGGAGGGCTGCGTCGCCATTTACCAAAATTGAATGAGGTGCATTGTCCGACTTTGTGCAATCATGGTGCAATCGGTGTCTTGCAGTGTGCTGTCATTTGTAAGTAATTTATTAGTTTGTGCTCCAGTTCTGTGATATACGTAGAATCAAACATTGCATGTGCAATTGTTACCTGTGAATGAGCTGCAGAAATGTGCATTCTTATGAGTTCTTTGCTGTTGGTGGAGCCTTCATTAAGGCAAATAACTTTTTTTAACAGCAGAATCCCTGAAGCCTGCGAAAATATTCGTAATGTCGGGCCACCTTAATTTCCCTTGCACCTCCTGTGTCAAATGGGCGTAGGCAGGCAGCCTGCTATCCCATCCCCCACCGAGGCAGCTGCAGTCAGACAAAAAATTCTTACAGTTGAGGTCTGCTTATCTGGGAGTGAGGTGCCTGGAATTGTAGAGGACAATAATATATCGGTATTTGAAATGCATACATTTCATATGTGTTCCGTGGCAGGAACAGAACAAAAGAACACATAAGAACAACGCAGCTGCACTAGGCATCATCTTGCCAGTGAATCTGCCACACACATGTCCTTCAATAAAACATCAGGGCTAACACAGCTTGCCAAGGTATCATGCAAAGTTCTGATAATATTTTGTGATAGTCTTTATATAAAAATATTTATATGGCAGATTCACTGGCAGGATGATGCCCAATGTCTTCCTGCATCCAAACAGTGCCATCTTTTGCCTTTATGCCTGTTGCAGCTGCATTATTCTTATGTGTAACTGGATGTTTCTTGTGGGAAGGGCATCTGTTCTCTTTCTCCAATGTTGAATCCTCATCATCTGAGTTCACCTCTGTTATAGCACGTCTTTATTTGAAAAGTAACAGTGTCTGATCGGGGAAAGCAAGAACGTGACTGAAAGAATAAAACTGAATAAAAAAAATGCTAACTTTTAAAAGTATCATAAATTTACACTGGCTATTACAGACTCAAATAAATCAAATGTATGTTTTTATTCCATAATAGTAATAATAAATAGCCGCTCACTACTCAAAACAGCTAAAGGATGAAAGCCCCAGGTTCGAACCCATCACCTCTCGACTTGGAGACAGCAGTTCTTACCTGTACACCAGCCAAGCAGACTTATATGTGGGTGTGGGTGTCACACCCTATCCTAATTTCTTTTACTTTGGTTAAATTCTTGAAAAAAGCACACTTGTTTTGTTATATCTGTGTCTTGTTAAAGTGTTTATTTGATATTTGGACTTCATTCTTTACAAATTATACACTCAGCATTTGGCCAATTATTAGTAGAACATGAAAAAGCTTCTGTTTTAGTTATGTGTTCAACATTTCTTGCATTTCACATATTTCCTGACATGTCAATTCTATCATGTCAATAGTTTCAGCTTAAAAAGGTATAAAGGTAA
>JANRMT010062843.1:13471716-13488861 GCA_026402145.1 Polypterus bichir lapradei | reverse complement strand
GTGTGTATATTTTAAAATTGAATAAAACTAAAAGCTGAGTGAGAAATGAAAAATAACATACTTGAAAAATGACTGAAATAAAATAAAAATGGGTTGAAGCTAAAATCTGTTATTTCTATTTTTATAAAAACAATTGGATATAACATACTATTGAGTAGCATATTGTTGTGTTCCACATACAACATTTTGAGTGGCATACAAAGAAACCCATCAGTTACAATGCATAGAGAACTGACGAGTGCCCTCTGCTTGGTATTTATTAAAACTTGGCATGCAAATTGAAATGAATGTGACCCAGTTAGGATGTTGAATGCCCATACATGGTGAATGATACTCATACACAGTTTGGAAGCTGTTCTCTTTCAGGTAACTTAATTAAATTAAGAAGAAAGTATTTAAACGTGATCCAAGTTCAAGCTGTTAACTCAGAGAAGTGTCCGAGAGACTGTGGTTAAGACGAAACAGATCCGCCAGTTGACAACATGTCTAACAATTAAATGTTCTAATAAAATTGCACTGTTTTTATTCCCAGTGGTTTGTGTGTAAGTGTAACTGTTGTGAGGACAGCAGAGTAAGAATTGTAGACCAGCCATTTTATGTAAAATATGAAAACCCAAATACTAACTGGTGTGTGAAATGCGTTAAATAATGAGAGCTGTGAAGCTCGCTGGATTGTGATATGGAGACGAACTCTTTAACACTGAGCCTCTCTCCTCAGAGTCTGTTTATGGTAAGCCTAAATATTTTCTAATCTCTGCTCTTATCTGTTTTTTTCAGTTTTTCTATTCTTTTGGTCTTTTTTAAAACTTTTGTGTGTGATTTTGATTTCTGTCCTACACCTGATACAGTCGGGTTAGCACTGCAGGATTGGGCAGATTTTATCATGAATAGGTTGATGGAATACATTAGTTCAAAACTGTTATGTATTTCTGACTGGTAGTCATTTTTGCCAGTCCACTATTTGACTTTCCTGTTGGACACTGATACGAATAGAGAATTGTGATTTGTAGCAATTTTTAATCAAATTTAAATGACTTTTAATTATCTGGTTGTGTATAATATGCTAGTTCAAAAAAGGTTTGTGGTTAAATTGCAGGTACATTTTTTTTTTTTTTTTTGTAACTTCTGGTATGGAAAACCATTAATTATATCTGTTTGGCTAGGTGAATGAATTAATGATGTGCCTGAAAGGCTTAAATATACCACTTTAATAAATTCATTTTCTAGTGTGTGCTGAAATGCATATGAACTTAAGGTTATCATATATGAGAAGATAATTATATTACATAATAGTAAGTAATGCTCACAAGATAATGCCACTGAAAATCTTTGCTCTTGCCAGCCCATTGCCAGAGGTAACATTGCTGCTGACTGCCCCTCCATGTTTCTAAATGGCTAAACATTGCAGGTCTATATATAGCCTGACAAATTTAAGAGTCTTTAACTGTTATCATGAAGAACACTGTGAGGAGATTGAAGACAGTGATATGTGTTATGAATAATAAATGAATGAATAGCAGAAGATTTCAGGGTTCAAAAAAAAAAAACATAGGAAAAGCCCATTAGTTCCTGTGACTGCTAGCATTTGTTCGTCTAAATCTGAACAGTTTTCTTTCACTCTTCATACTAAGATGTGTCAATAATTGAAAGCATTCAATATTAAACATGTTTTTGTCATATAAGAGAGCATTATCTGGACCTTTTAACAATTTACATCTCCTTTGTGGTAGTTGAAATAAGTATTTTTTTTATAAAGTTTCTTTATTGTTTTCAATACATAGCATAGTCCTCTCCTTAGGACAATGCAGGGGGAAATATCCTCATTATCCATCCATCCATTATTCAACCCGCCATATCCTAACACAGGGTCAATGGTGGTCTGTTGGAGCCAATCCCATACAACACAGGGCGCAAGGCAGGAATAAACTCCGGGTAGGGCACACAAACACCCACACACCAATCACACACTAGGGACAATTTAGGATCGCCAATGCACCTAACCTGCATGTCTTTGGATTGTGGGAGGAAACCGGAGCACCCGGGGAGAACATGCAAACTCCACGCAGGGTGGACCCAGGAAGAGAATCCAGGTCACCTAACTACCCACTGTGCCACCGTGCCGCCCCTAATATCCTCATTATTTTGAATAAAAAAGCCTCATTTGATGAAACTGCTCCATTAGAAATCTAACATAGATGGTTTTATTGTTACTAGATTTCCAACTGTCTAACTTGAAAGGCAGAGTGCAAACAAATAGGATTCTGTCAGGAATTATGTATTTCTTAGCCCATATCAATATGGTTTAGCAAGGAAATGGAGTCTAGTATTCCTTTATATGCTTTACGTTGCACATCTTAATTTACAACCTATTACAAAATTTCACTCTGATGCAACCCTGGTTGAGTTTTTGATATTAGCAGAGGCCACATTTTAATTTGACATCATTACCATCAGTTAGAGTACACCATATTGTGTTTCATATACCTGCAGGGATGTAAGGATATAAAACATGTTTAGGTCAGTCAGTCAGTCATTGTCCAACCCGCTATATCCTAACACAGGGTCACGGGGATCTGCTGGAGCCAATCCCAGCCAACACAGGGCGCAAGGCAGGAACAAACCCCGGGCAGAGCGCCAGCCCACTGTAGGGCACACACACACCAAGCACAATTTAGGATCGCCAATGCACCTAACCTGCATGTCTTTGGACTGTGGGAGGAAACCGGAGCACCCGGAGGACACCCATGCAGACACAAGGAGAACATGCAAACTCCACGCAGGGAGGACCCGGGAAGTGAACCCGGGTCTCCTAACTGCGAGGCAGCAGCACTACCACTTCACGTTTAGGTCCTTTAAGTAAAACTGCACAGATTTAGAGGTCTTGCCTGTAAGACATGATTTCAAAACTTCATTCCCAACCACACTATTTTGCTTTAATATGTCATGGAATCAAACACTTTTTAGTCATAAAAGTGTTGAACAATCGGGTGCTGCCGACTTTTAAATAATCGGTATTATTTGGGGTGTCATGGTGGCACAGTAGACAGACGTGTGATGCCTTGTAGTTGCAGTAGTCTCAACGTAGTCCCTTCTAGTGTCCCTCCTGTGTTTTTTGTGGGTTTTTCCACAAGTCGTTTCCTTTCTGTGTGCCAAAAACACGCATGTAGGTTAAACAGTAACTCTCAATTTCTCTCGCTTGAGTGAATGAGGATATGCAAGAGTGTTCTGCAATGTTTTAAAGAAACAAGGATGGAGAAAAAAATAACAGAATATAATTTGAAGCTGTCAACTCAAGGCCATATTCTACAATGGTATAAATTCCACTAAATAAAAAGGGTATGATAACAATACCTAATGTCCCATCTAGAATTATTTCTCATTTTGCAGCCCCCACAATTTTAAAATTGGATAGAGTGCATTTGAAAATGGATGGATGGAGAGGCAGATGTGGAGCTCAGTGACTCCTGCAGTGGAGCTATTCATATAAAGTAAGGCATTGCCTCTCTGTGTTGTCAGAACATGAGCAATTTATCAGAAGAAAGTTATTTTCTTGTTTTTCAAAATTGCCAATTTTATTAAAAAGTAGCAGACTGTATTCTCAAAAGAGATGGCACATTTTGTTTCCTCCTAAAATTAAAAGTAAAAAAGAGATTTTATTAATCCAGTATCAGAGTTGCAAATAGAAAACTCTGTTTTGTAAAGTAATCACAAATGATTCCTGGAGTTACCACAAACTTTCCATAACAAAAAAACAATGATTTGAATTTTTTAGTGTTTTATTAAATATGTCTTGCCTTTCATAACTGTTTCACTTATTTTTAATGTTATCACTGGATAAGCTTTCCAAAGGGAATAATCAGAACTCTCACTCGCTCCCCATTCCCTCGTCCTGATGTGAACCATGAAGACATCACTGTCACTTTTAAAACAGCACCAAAACCAGAAACCAAAATAAAATGGGCCAATGGCTGGGTTTCCAGTGTTTTTCCATTACAAGCAAAAATATAAAGGAACACATTTTATATATTGATCATATCAAACGTAGGAGACAGATGTTTGCATTATTACCAAATACTTGTGATATGGAGGAAATTACTGTAATGCTAATTGGTCTTTTTTGCTTTTTTATACTCACGCTTGAACAGTAGTTTATAGTGTGCAGGATGTCCATTCCATCAAGCTTCTGTGTTATTCCCCGATGAGCGGCTCATCATTACAGGCTGAAGCTTCAAAGCTGCATTGACATTCCTAAGAAATGCATAAAGAGTTTCTATCTAGTTGTTCAGTGTTGAAGAAAAAAGCAAATATTTCACAAATCTTAAACATATATGTATTAAACATGTATGTATGTTTTATTATGCCTGCTTTTATATTAATTATAATTAATATTGTTTGTAGTAATTTTATCACAATGCCATTTTATTTGTCATTGGCACTACCAGTGTCATGCTTTTTCATGGTTGATGCTCTCCCTTATTTAAGTGCTAGACGAAACTAAAAAGTGCTTACAAGAAATATTCAGTGTTATAACTTTTCTACCTTTGTTAAACTTCTTTTTTAGTTATATCAATTCTTTCCAGGCTGGTTTCATTAGGTGAAAAAGCATTAAACCCCCTAATAGCATCTTTCCTCTCTCTTTGTTTGAACAAAGTCAGAAAAATAATCCAAACCCAAAAAAATAATAATTAAAACCAAAGACAATAATGATTCCTGTAACCAGGTACACACCTTAATCTGTAAAATCACTAGGAATGGAGCTTATTTTATACAGAAATACAGTATCACAAAACTAGGGATGCTATGACTGCTGCCATGCCATCTTAAAACACTTCAATAACAGGGACATCACATGCCAGTCATGTGACCTGCAGTAAATGGAATTGCAAAATGGTGGCACAATGTATTCATCATAATAAGTCACATGAAAACACAAATTTAACACATGCCACATATACGGAAAATATTCCTAACATTAAAATCCTTTTGTTTATTTCATTGCCTAGTTTTTTCCTTCTCTTTTATTTTCCTTTGGTGCTTCATTTCACCACATGGACTTTAACAGAAGCAAATAAAACCAATGTGTGAAAATGCACCTAGCAAAATAAATCTTTAGTCGCTTGTCATTTGCATAACAGATTCTGTTGTTATAGGGAACTATTATTTTGAAATGGTCTGTGAATACAAGCATTACTTTGAAATGATTTGTATGTTCTATTAGGCTGTGTGTGTGTGTGCTGGTTAACTTAGTACTCTGTGCTGCGAGGCAATCACATAAAGAAAATGGACCTCCTTTGCATCTCCTGCTGTGGCTGAATTATTGAAGGTGCTGCAGATACTGAAATAATATCAGGCTCTCTTTTAAGTGTTATGATACCCACTGAGTAACACCAGTAACCAATCTTTGATCAGTAAGAACTCATTAAGGTGTTTGTTGGCTGGCACAGGTTCCATAGCAAGAGTGTGCCAGTAAATATAATGACAGGTTTCAAGAACCTTCACAAAATGTCTGATGTCAGCAAAAGTAGATGCCTTGATAGCTTGGTTCCTCCAGGGTCCTGTATGGTAGTGAAGAAGCAGCATTTCTGTCTAGAGGACAGCAGTACTACAGGATACCAAACAATGCCTATAAAAAGTATTCATCCCTTGGAAGTTTTCATATTTTATTTTTTACAAAACATTGAATCACAGTGGACTTAATTTGACATTTTTGACACTGATTAAAGAATCCATCCCTCCAGAATTGGATAAATGGAAATTCTGGCTGGTGTTTCAATTAATTGTGGTATAAATGCGCCTTATCTAAATAGTCCAGCTTGGAGTGAGTCAATATTGTAGTCTAACAACAGCAACAACATTTATTTATATAGCACGTTTTCATACAAAAAAATGTAGCTCAAAGTGCTTTACAAAATGAAGAATAGAAAAATAGAAGACACAATAAAACATAAACATAAGTCAACATTAATTAACATAGAATAAGTAAGGTCCGATGGCCAGGATGGACAGAAAAAACAAACAAAAAAAAAAACTCCAGAGGCTGGAGAAAAAAAATAAAATCTGTAGGGATTCCAGACCAAGAGACCGCCCAGTCCCCTCTGGGCAATCTACCTAACATAAATCAAAAAGTCCTCTTTGTATTTAGGGTTTTCATGGAAGGACTTGATGATGATGGTCACGTAGACTTCTGGCTATCAGTCCATCAATGTTGGAGCATCAGGACGCTTTGAGTAGAAACCGGAAAAAGAAACAGAAGAGAGAGTAGGGGTCAGTACGAATTTTGGAGCCACTATAAATAGTTATTATGATGAATTGAACATACAGAGTATCAGTATTAAGTTAAAGTGAAGTTATAAAAAGGCCATGTTAAAGTAATGTGTTTTCAGCAGTGTTTTAAAGTGCTCCATTGTATTTGCCTGGTGAATTCCTATTGGCAGGCTATTCCAGATTTTAAGTGCATAACAGCAGAAGGCCGCCTCTCCACTTCTTTTAAGTTTAGCTTTTGGAATTATAAGGAGACACTCATTTGAGGATCTAAGGTTACGATTTGGAATATAACGTGTCAGACATTCCGATATATAAGATGGAGCGAGATTATTTAAGGCTTTATAAACCATAAGCAATATTTTAAAGTCAATCCTGACACGGGCAACCAATGTAGTGACATCAGAACTGGAGAAATGTGCTCGGATTTTCTTTTCCTAGTTAGGATTCTAGCAGCTGCATTCTACACTCGTTGCAAGTGATTTATGTCTTTTTTGGGTAGTCCTGAGAGGAGTGCGTTACAGTAATCTAGTCGACTGAAAACAAACGCGTGAACTAATTTCTCAGCATCTTTCAATGATATAAGAGGTCTAACTTTTGCTATGTTTCTTAAGTGAAAAAATGCTGTCCTAGTGGTCTGATGAATATGCAATTTAAAATTCAGATTACAGTCAACAGTTACCCCTAAGTTTTTTACTTCCATCTTAACTTTTAATCCTAATGCATCAAGTTTATTTCTGATAACCTCATTGAATCCATTATTGCCAATTACTAAAATTTCAGTTTTCTCTTTATTTAGTTTGAGAAAATTACTATTCATCCATTCAGAAATACCAGTAAGACATTGTGTTAGTGAATCGAGAGAGTCGGAGTCATCAGGTGCTATTGATAAGTACAGCTGTGTGTCATCAGCATAGCTGTGGTAGCTCACATTATAACCTGAGATAATCTCACCTAACGGAAGCATATACATTGAGAACAGCAGCGGACCCAGGATAGAGCCTTGTGGAACACCATATCGGATATCATGTGTCTTTGAGATGTGATTACCACAACTCACAAAGAATTTTCTACCTGCCAGGTAGGATTGAAACCAAATTTAAGACACTGCCAGAGAGGCTCACCCATTGACTAAGGCGACTTCTAAGAATATTGTGATCAATGGTGTCAAATGCGGCACTCAGATCTAAGAGGATGAGAACAGATAAATGGCCTCTGTCTGCATTTACCCGCAAGTGATTTACTACTTTAACGAGTGCAGTTTCTGTGCTGTGATTTGTTCTAAAACCTGACTGAAATTTATCAAGAATAGCATGTTTATTGAGGTGGTCAATTAACTGCATAATGACTGCCTTCTCTAGAATTTTACTTAAGAAGGGCAGGTTAGAGATGGGTCTAAAATTTTCAAAGGCAGAGGGGTCAAGATTATTTTTCTTGAGCAGGGGTTTAACTACAGCAGTCTTAAGACAGCCTGGGAAGACCCCCGTATCTAATGACGAATTAACTATGTCAAGAATATTGTCAATTAGCACGCCTGATACTTCTTTGAAAAACCTTGTTGGTATTGGGTCAAGGACGCAGGTGGAGGGTTTCAGTTGAGAGATTATACTATGTAATTCAGGTAAATCTATCCTGGTGAAAGCATTTAATTTGTTTATAATGGAGTACCGGGGCTTTGGAGGTTCTGCAGTGTTGGGGAGATGTACTATGTTATCTCTAATATCATTCATTTTTTGATTGAAGAATACAGCAATGTTCTCACAGGTTTCACTGGAAGTGTTCTGGGGGCATTCCTTTGTGTTACCTGGGTTTAACAGACGATCAATTGTAGAAAATAAGACTCTGGGATTACTAGCATTGTTATTTATAATATTAGAGAAATAGCAGCACCTCTCAAGACGGACTGTGTTATTGTATTCTGTTATTTTAACCTTCAGTATCTCATAATGGATAGTTAGTTTAGTTTTCTTCCATTTATGCTCAGCTCTACGACATGTTCTTTTTAAATCAGACACTCTTTGGGTCTTCCATTGAATAACAATACTAGAAGATTTTTTAACTGTCTTTTCAGGTGCAACTATGTCAACAGCAGCTCTTACTTTAGAATTAAAGTTTTCCACTTTACTATTTACATTATCCTCGCTATTATAGTTGGCACTATAAACGGACTGATTGCTTAGAATGTTTGTAAGTTTTAAAGCTGCTGATGAGTCAAAGAAGCGTTTTTTAACAAAATGCTTCTCATGAGTGTTTTCTATCTTTATTTCTATATTAAATTGTAGAAGGAAATGGTCTGATAGACCAATATCAATGACCTGCTTTATATCAACTTTAAGTCCTTTAGCAATCACTAGTCTAACGTATGACCTGCTTTATGCGTAGGTTGATTAACGAGCTGTCTCAAATCAAAAGAGTCCAGAAGGTTCATGAATTCTTTTACTTTTTGGTCACACTGATTGTCGATATGAAAGTTAAAGTCGCCGACTATTAAGAGTGTGTCATAGTTTGTAATTAAAATTGACATTAAGTCAGAGAATTCATCAAAGAAAGACGCGTTATATTTAGGAGGTCTATACACGGATAATACTAGAACGTGAGAATCTCCATGAACAACAACGGCGAGATTCTCAAAGGACTTAAATTTACCAAAACTAACATCTTTACATTTTAACCGGCTCGAGTAAATGTTTGCCAAGCCGCCTCCCTTTTTCCCCTGGCGGTCTGCATGAGTAAAACTGTAATCCGGAGGCGCAGATTCGATTAAAACAGCTGCGCCGTCTGAGTTAAGCCACGTTTCACTTAGTGCAATAAAATCAATGTTTCTATCACTAATAAGATCGTTTATAAAAAAAAGTCTTGTTAGTTAAAGCTCTAACATTTAATAGTGCCATATTTAATGTTTCGGAGGGGCAGAGCTGAATTTTATGCGCGTTATTGGTATTCAGAACAAAAACTTAAGTTATTTTTGTTAACGCCGCTCTGTGTGTATTTTTTATGTAATCTACAATCTCTTTTTATAGTTTTAATGCATTGTTGATCTAAAGTAGTAATTGCAATTAAATTATTTTTGTTTATGCCGCACTGCCTAGGTTTTTTATGTGCATTAAGATTTGTTATTAGATTGTTAATGTTGTGCACTTTAACGGAAGTCTGTGTTAAGTCATTATGTCCTATCAAAGCAGTAGCATTACGGAAGGGGTTTAAAGTAGAAGTAGACAGTCAAGATAGACGAATTACCTTAGCTATGTTTTCAGAGAGGACCCGGGCGCCAAATCTATTCGGATGCAGTCCATCCCGCTTCAAGAAGCGTGGCCTATGCAATGAAGACACAAGAACACTTCAAGCATCTCTTTCAAAATGTGATTGAAAAGCACAAGTTGGGATGGAGGCAAGAAAATATCTAAGTCACTGAATATCCGTTGTAATCCCATAAAATCAATCATTAAGGAATGGAAAAAGTATGGTACAGCCATAAATCTGCTTAGGGTGGGCCGTACACAAAATCTATATCAGGGCATGAAGATTAACGAGGGTGGCCACCAACAGACTTATGAGAACGTTGAAGGAGTTGCAAGCTACAGTGGCTCAGAATGGCTGTTTCTGTTGTTTAGGTACTTCACCAGTTGCAATTTTATGGGAGAGTTGCAAAGAGAAACCTACAGTATGAGTAATTACTGTAAGCTTCAAATTTAACTTCTCATCAACACACTTGATCCACTACTTTCAAATTTGAAACTTTGCTAAACTGCACCTGCCCAATTTTCCTCACCTCCCATCTATTACTATTCCAGAAGAAATATTGATTAGTCTTGAAGACTCAGATAGCATCATCACAACTTATAAAAATAGTTTAAAGTCTCTTCCTTTCAAAGATCCCAGAGCACAATGGGCAAAGGATCTGTCACTTAACATTTAGGAAAAGGAGTGGAAGGCAGCCATGCACAGAATTCACTCAAGCTCCATATGTGTTTTTATATCTTTTTTTCAGATGTTTCTATGGTGTACTGAAGTATAATTACAACCATTTCATAAGTTCCAAAGGCCTTTATTGACAATTACATTAAGTTTATGCAAAGAGTCAATGTTAGCCCTTCTTTTTCAAGACCTCTGCAATTCGCCCTGGCATGCTGTCAATCAACTTCTGGGCCAAATCCTGACTGATGGCAGCCTATTCTTGCATAATTAATGCTTGGAATTTGTCAGAATTTGTGGGTTTTTGTTTGTCCACCCGCCTTTTGAGGATTGACCACAAGTTCTCAATGGGATTAAGGTCTGGGGAGTTTCCTGGCCATGGACCCAAAATTTCAATGTTTTGTTCCCCTAAGAACTTACTTTTCAGTTCGTCACCAAACTGTTGTTGGATGGTTGGGAGAAGTTGCTCTCAAAGGATGTTTTGGTACCATTCTTTATTCATGGTTGTGTTCTTAGGCAAACTTGTCAATGAGCCCACTCCTTTGGCTGAGAAGCAACCACACAAATGAATGGTCTCAGGATGCTTTACTGTTGGTGTGACACAGGACTGATGGTAGCGCTCACCTTTTCTTCTCTGGACAATCTTTTTTCCGGATGCCCCAAACAATTGGAAAGGGGATTCATCAGAGAAAATGACTTTACCCCAGTCCTCAGCAGTCCAATCTCTGTACCTTTTGCAGAATATCAGTCAGTTCCTGATACAAGATACAAGAAGTTTATTGTCATATACACAGTAAAAACACATGTTAAAACCATGTAATGAAATTCATACTTTGTTTGCTCACCTTCATATACAAAGACAGAATGACAAAAGAAGTATAAAAACAAATAGCAACTTCAATTATAAGATTACAAAATACGGTGCACAGTGCCTGATGACATACCGCAACAGTCAGTACCATTTATGAGGCTATGAGTTGTGGTTTGGATTGACTTTAACTTTTAGCATTGTTGAGGAGTCTGATTGCTTGTGGAAAAAAAAAACTATGCATCAGTCTTGTGGTGCGTGATTTCACACTCCTGTAGTACCTCCCTGAGGGAAGCAGCATGAAAAACATGTGTTGAGGATAAGTATTGTCTTTAATTATGTTGTGCACCCTCCTGATGACCCTACTAGTGTAGATGTCCTGTAGGGAGGAGAAGGTTACTCCAAAGATGTGCTTTGCAGTTTTAATTACATGCTGAGTGCCTTCTTTTCCTGCAAGGAGCAGTTACCGTGCCATACAATAACAGAGCAGGTGATAACACTCTATACAGTACCCCTGTAGAAATTGGTGAGAATTTTGGTTGGCATGCCAAATTTCTTCAACTTCCTAAGAAAGAACAGTCATTTGCTCGGTTAATTAGTTGTTGTGTATTGTAAGACCAACTCAGGTCCTCACTGATGTGGGTTCCAAGGAATTTGAAGATTTTTACTCTCTCCACCTCAACCTCACCGATGTAAATGGGAGTGTGCTGCAGCTTCCTCTTCCTTGGGTTGATAATCATCTCCTTGGTTTTATCCATATTCAGGGAGAGGTTGTTTTCCTGACACCAGGCCACGAGTCCTGCCACCTCTATCCTATATTCTGCCTTCACCCCGTCAGTAACCAACCCTATGACTGTAGTGTCATCAGTAAATTTAATGATGCTGGTGTTGTTCTGAGAGGCCACACAGTCATAGGTAAACAGGGTGTAGAGCAGCAGACTCAGCACACAGCCTTGGGGGCAGCCGGTGCTGATTGTTCTTGTACCCAATGTTTGGTTTCCCACTCTGACTGACTGGGGTTTGTCTGTAAGGAAATTCAGCACCCAGCTGCAGAGGGATGATGTCAGTTCAAGGGAGACCAGTTTATTGCATATTGATGTTTTTCTTGGCTTCTTTGATACCCTTCTTGACACCAGGCCATCCTCCAAAAGTGTTTGCCTCACACCTGCCTGCTGCCATTCCTGAGCAAGTTCTGCACTGGTGTTGCCCCTATGCTGAGCCATGAATCGACTTTAGGAGATGGTCCTGGCAATTGCTGGACTTCCTTGGGCGCCCTGAAGCCTTCTTCACAACAATTGAACCTCATTATTCCAACTCAATCAGCATAACAGAGTGATCTCCAGTCCTTGTCGACACTCTCACCTGTGTTCACTGAAATGATGTCAGCAGGTCCTTTTGTCGCAGGGCTGAAATGCAGTGGAAATGTTTTATTTGGAATTAAGTTCATTTTCATGACAAAGAGGGACTTTGCAATTAATTGCAATTCATTTGATCACTCTTCATAACATTCTGGGGTATATGCAAATCGCCATCATAAAAACTGAGGTAGCAAACTTTGTGAAAATGAATATTTGTGTCATGACTGTAGACTTATCTTGCTCAAATGGAAGAATCTTAACCCACCTCTTTTACGTCAGTGGGTAACTGATGTCCTATACTGTCTGAAATTGGGAAAAAAAAATCATATTTTCACACAGAGGATCTGTTCAAAACTTTTTTAAAATATGGCAGTATGTAATCAGCAGCGTTTTAGAATAAGCTTCTAAATTTAGAGAAAATGATACTCTTCCTTCCTTGCTGCTTCAAAGGTTTGCTTTGTTAGCTTGCTCCCCTCTCTTTCTTTTGGGTGGGGGTTGAATTTTGGTTTTGTTCAGTTTGATTTGATTGTATGAATTATTATTTGCGTTTAAGTCAGTCAGTCATCATCCAACCCACTATATCCTAACACAGGGTCACGGTGGTCTGCTGGAGCCAATCCCAGCCAACACGGGGCGTAAGGCAAGAACAAACCCTGGGTAGGGTGCCAGCCCACTGCAGCATTCGTTTAAGTAATTTATAAAATAATAATAAGAAAACAACAAAGAGAAACCCACTTTAAAAATAAAAATGAGTATGACATGTCACCTAGAGTGCCAGTATGCACACGGGAGACTCTGAAGTCAGCTGGAAGGAAGTTCTGTGGCCTGATGGGACCCAAATTGAGCTTGTTGATCAGCAAACTAAATGCCATAATTAACATAAGCCAAACACTCTCTATGGTGAAGTATGGTTTTGGCAGCATCAGGTTGTGGTGATGCTTTTCTGCAGCAGGCCCTGGAAGGTTTGTGAGGGTAGAGAGAGAAATGAATACAGAAAAATACAAAGAAATCCTGGAGGAAAATGTGATACAGTCTACAGGGGACATGTGCGTTGTTTTCTAGCAAGACAGTAACTCCTAGTATAAAGCCAAAGCTGAACTGGAATGGCTTAAAAACAACAATGTTAATGTCCTGGAGTGGCCATGTCAATGTCTAGGTTTCAATCCAATTGAGAATTTGTGGCTGGAGTGGAAAACTGCTGTTCACTCACAATCACTAAGCATCCTGACAGAGTCTGCGCAGTTTTTTAAGGAAGAATACGTAAACATGGCAGTGTGCAGAAGGACAAAGCTGAAAGAGGCCTGTGGACTCATACTCAAGGCTGTAATGGCTGCCAAATGTGCATCTACTAAAGACTTATTTTAAGATGTTGTCACGCATGCATTCTATGGGAAGGCTCACCTCACAAGACAAACTGAGAGGCAGATTGGAATGAGACACAGCTATAAACCTCTCTTCCTCTTTCAGCCGTAGAGTAGTGGAGGAGCCCTTCAAAGACAAGTGATGTTCCTTCCAATTTCCCATAAATATCCACCTCTTCTGGTTACCCCACTATGAAAGAATGCAACTGGACATCAGCATTCATTAAACGGATCACAACTGTCAGAGCCAGACCGCCAGAGAAGTACTACTAAGATGATTGTTCGCAAAACAGCAAATGTTCTTCCCAAATTAGCATGGTCAATATTAAATGGGGATTTTGGTAGAGACCCCCAACAGCTCATAGTTCCTCATTTCTCCTCACTAGTGGTGAATTTTTATGTGATCAATTACTTTGCATTTTACATTTGTAATTAATTAGGACAACTTTGCAGAGATCTGTTTTCACTTTGATATTAAAGAGTCTTTTTCTGTTGGTCAATGTCAAAAATGGCAATTTATGTCCAATGCTTGTATAATAACAATAAGTGAAAAAGTTAACACTTTCATAGGGACTGAACACTTTTTATAGCCACTGTAATATAACATCCGTTATAATAGTATAGCCAGGTTAATCCAATTTTGGGGTTATGGGGGGCTGGTGTATATCCTTGTTGCACCAGGCTCAATTCAAGAAACAAATCTGTCCACGGGGCACCTGTCCAGCACGCAACTTGCTTATACACATTGTCACCCTTGAGTCACAGATTTACACGGAAACAGAGGAGGTTGTAGAGACAGCAACTTTATTCAAACACTGCAAACAAACATATGTCTCTTTCAAAAGTTTAAACATGTTCCTTGACAGGACAGAAATGACAGTTCTGTCTCACAATGAAAAACAATAAAGGAATGCAAACATATCTTACTCTTCAAAGGAATATTTGTCAGGAGCAGGGAGAGAGAGAGAGAGAGAAAATCAAACAATCAAAAACTGATAGGTGCTGTTCAGGCTTTTAAATATGCAGAGTATCGTGCAGGAAGCTTATCACGCGATAGAGCAGCCGCAAGTAAGGGAGCAATGTGAAGGTAGTCTGTCAGCGTTTTTAGGCGGGGTTTTCCAAGGAGCATCTTTATCCTCTAGGGATGCGATCAGCCCCCCCAGCTTACAACATGTGTTAACATTTATAAGGGGACAACTTGGAATGACCCATTAAGCTAACATGCATATCATTCTGAAAGAGGGAAGGAGAAAACCAAATAGACATGGAGAGACTTCACATGAGGCTGGGATTAAATTGTTGAATTCTGCTCTGTACTTGTAATATTTCTATTGCACTTTTGTATTGCATTGAGGATTACTTGTGTTCTGTTCTGTGTATTGTACTTACTCCCTTTTTGTGACACCCACTGCACGCCCAACCTACCTGGAAAGGGGTCTCTCTTTGAACTGCCTTTCCCAAGGTTTCTTCCATTTCTTTCCCTACCAGGTTTTATTTTGGAGTTTTTCTTTGACTTCTTAGAGAATCCAGGCTAGGGGTCTATCAAAAGGCAGGGCCTGTTAAAGTCCATTGTAGCACTCCTTGTGCGATTTTGAGCTATACAAAAATAAATTGTATTGTATTGTATTGATTAAGACAAAAGGCTTAACTAATGCACCAGTTAATTCCCAATTGTATTATTCCTGTTTGCAATAAATTAAATATCTATATCTATCTATCTATCTATATCTACAGACTGCCACACAGGTATAAATCGCTTCTCCCTGCCAGCATACATCTAACCTTGAGACTAGGAGCTGGTCAGATGCCTGCTTTATTAGCCAGAGATCTTGGCAACTGTAAAATTTTACCAGAGAAATGGCATTTGTTTTATGTTGTTTATGTCTTACTCTTTTACAGTAATAAAGTCTGTTCAAGGGACTCTTCCATGGCCATTTGCATGCTGTAATGCCATATTTTAGGAATGTTGTGTTTGTCTTTTTATACACCACACGTCATTAAACGCACCTTCCAGAGAAAAATCTGACGCCATTACAGTAGATAGAGCCAGTTTCTCTTACAGTATGTATATCATAGACCAGCGTTTCCCAACCTCGGTCCTGGGAGCTCACTGTGGCTGCAGGTTTTTGTTCCAACCAGATTCCTAATCATGGATAACACCTGATAACACTGATCTCATTTAATTAGCTGGTATTATTTTTCTTTTATTCTATATTCAGAAAAGCACAGCAGCATGATTTTTACATTTATAAGACATTTAGAAATATTTCAGTGTGGCAGAAGTGCCGGCTGCGCACCCGGCAGCCCTTCGGGTGTCCCTGCTCCTCTTCCCCCTAGCACTTCCTGGTGTGGCGGAAGTGCTGAGGTCCAGGGTTGTTCAGGCACCGGGGCGCCGCCTGGCGGTGGCCACGGGCCCCTACAGGGTTGGGCTTCCAAGCCCTCTACCGTGGCCCCCAATACAACCAAGGCGGTCGCCCCCTCGCGGTCTGGAGGAGGTACAAGCCCTCCTCCAGTCATCCTGGGCGTCCCGGCTGGGCTCCACCCCCAGCCGGATGCCACTATATAAATATATCAATACAATACAATAAAATTTATTTTTGTATAGCTCAAAATCGCACAAGGAGTGCTACAATGGACTTTAACAGGCCCTGCCTTTTGATAGACCCCTAGCCTGGACTCTCTAAGAAGACAAGAAAAAACTCCCAAAAAAACCCTTGTAGGGAGAAAATGGAAGAAACCTTGGGAAAGGCAATTCAAAAACAGTCCCTTTTCCAGGTAGGTTGGGCGTGCAGTGGGTATCAAAAAGAAGGGGATCAATACAATACAATACACAAAACAGAACAAATCCTCAGTACAGTATAAAAATAAAAATTTTACAAGTACGGAGCAGAATTTAACAGTAGACTAGGCTGACCCGCCTTTTAAGGCGACCAACTTTTAAGTTGACCACTTCTTAAGGCGATTCAATATGTAGATCAATTTGATATTTTATACAAACTCATTAATTTGGTTATATTGCATTTGAGCGGTATTACTTTAATACTCGTAGTTTCTGTTATTTTTGTGATGAAATTTAAACTTTTTTTCTATATTGAGGTTGCCCTTTTGAACCCCCCGATACAGTATTTACTACGCGGTGAGGCATTTGTACTCCAACAACATTAATTATTTCCAGAGACATAATTTTGTCTATTTTTCCAGCGCATCGCACACAAAAGCAAAGGAACAATGGGAGCACCAGAGCTTTGCTCACATCATGTCGCTTCGTACCGCAAGCTGCAAGTAGTACGTCTGTGATAAGCGGAATACCGCTACGCTTTCCAATCACGGGACGAAAGGACAATCCCGACCGCTTTTATATAGTAAGAAAGAAGAAGAAGATATCGCACAGTCTGGAGTAGAAAATCATCTTTTACCTGGAAAAACGAAACTACAAATCCCATCG
>JANRMT010062843.1:13461208-13471316 GCA_026402145.1 Polypterus bichir lapradei | reverse complement strand
TATATATATATATATATATATACCAAACTTCGTTTTCTAATTTCTATATTGTTCCCAAAACACAGAACCTGGGAAATAACACATCACTTAATTAGCCCAGGAGTCCAATTAAAAACAGAAGCTGGTTGGAACAAAAACCTGCAGCCACAGTGTGCCCCCTAACTGAGGTTGGTAAACACTGTCATAGACAATCCTTTTTTTCCTCTGAAACTCTTTGTATTTTTCTGCTTGCAAAGCTGGTTGTTTCATTAAGTTGACAGGCTGTATGTGCGCGCATTCAGGTCAACGAAACTTACATCGGGCAGCACTGCTGCTCGGTGGACCTGAAACAAGAAAGATTGTCGTGTCAGTGTGGTGGTTTTCTGCACTAGACCAGCCTGGGGAAATTTTGAAAAATAGTTTAAGGTAGCACAGTATAATCATTCATAGTTTTAGCAGATTAAGATTTTCTATACGCTTGCTAGACAGAGTCAGGAGACACTCTCCCCTGAATTGCAGAACATGAAATTGCTTTCATCTAAACAATTTGTTTTAGCCAAGTCAACACTATGCTTTATCTTTCAGAGGTTTCACAGTCTCAACAGTATTAAGCAATTTGTTTGAAATAAAGATGAAATAGTAAACTTTTTCCTCTCTTTTCCTTTTCAAGGTTTTCATTAATTTTGCCCTTCAGCAGAAGGATGCTTCAGAATGCGAGGCTGAATCAACAACTCCGCAGCAAGGAATGGGAGTCTAGGACGTCTGTCGCATCACTTGTTACTTCAATGCCGTGTCTGTGAAAAGAGACGACAGCCAGCATTCATCAGCCACCTGTTTTTAAAATGAAGCGTTTTATACTCTGCCAAAGCGCCCTCTTCTGGACCTCTATGGCAGTCAGCACACATATGGGATTCTTTAGCAGCCCCAATGTCCCCCCATGGGCATCTCTGGTTGATAAATTGCCCTTTAGTTTGGGTCTTTTTTCCTTTGTGGTTTCATCTTGAACTGTTTTTGCCCTGTAACAGGGTAGTGGTGTCTTTGCTCTTGCCTAAATCTTGCCAGCTAGCCATTCCTTTCTGATAGGGAAAAATAGGACAGATGATCAAAAATGTATTATTTCTGGACTCAAAGAACCACATCTTCTGGACTGATGCCCCACCTGTTGCCATTTTTATGGGTGATTTAGCAGCGTAGAGTATCTGGTTTTCCTACCCTCCTGCCATTGTGAGTCACCCTACATAGTGGTTTCATTTGAGATTATCCTGTGTCATGCTGGTGGCATTTTTGCCACTTTTGATACTTTGCTAGTCAGCCTCTCATTTCCCACAAATAAAGAAGAAGCTGAATTCTTAATAATGTAATCTTTATGGGCTTAAAGAAATTAATCTATGAGGGCTGACATTGCAAAGTAGAAATGCGTCTACTTCTAGTAAAAGAGCAATAAAAAAACAAAAATATTTCTTTAACGGAAAAAGTGACACTCATTAATACTATGATAGAATACATAGCATTAATAGTCTCATAGTACAGATTATATTCATTGTAATTTCTCAGTAATTCCCATCTTAATTTGGAATTATTACTGTGTAACTTGAGTAATGCTAAAGGTAGATATTCATTTCTCATTTTTATTTCATAACTGATTGTGTACCTATCTATACTAGTATTCCATACTAGTTACCCTGTGGTTAGGGGGTGATTTCTGAATTATTAGAATGTATACACACTGTAGTAATAGACAATTCATGTATATTGTTGCCAGTGTGATTATTCCAGTAGCAACACACAACTGTTAAAAACTGGGCCTTCCAAAAAAATGATAAAAGGAGTACCAGCCTGTAGACGGTAAGAGCGATACATCAGTCAGGTATAAATTGCATCAAATCCAAAAGAAACTATTTAGTCAAAATATTTTGAATATTTCTTGAGAAAAGAAGACGAAGGAATATTCTGGTGCTTAGGAAAGTCAACATTGAAAAAGAAAAACTGGATGGATCTCACAATATGACTGAACACTGGTAGTAAATTAGGTGACATGTCCTCCACGGGCTCACTAAAAGCCATAAATTAAAAAATATATTAAAAATACTCAAATATTTTATCTAACATTCACAAGCAGGTTAAGTAGCTCAAGAAATTTCCATTCAGTGCACTGAGCTCATTCGTTCAGCTAATAGCTAAGCTATCCCAAAATCTCATCCACATACTTCTTAAAGGTTGTCAAGGTTTCTGCTTCAATGACATGTCTCGGTAGTTTGTTTCAGATTCCCACAACTCTTTGAGTAAAGAAGTGCAATCAGTGAGCAAGACAGGAGTTTAAAAACCATCTACTTATATAATACACTACTGTGGCTGTCTGTTTGTCTGTTCAGGATTTTAAATCACCCGTAGCTCGCAAACCATTTGACCCATTGACCTGAAATTTGGTACACAAATACTATGTGACCTCTACTGTCCTCTTTTGGGATAATGATTTTTATTACTCTTTTTATTTTTATTGTATTTTACTGTAGAATCAACTCTCGACAGCAGGAAGCGGGCAGCAGGGCGGCCGTGTGGCGCATGCGTACAGGTGCCATTCTAATCCCTACCACCTTCGCCATCACTTCCCCTACCTCTTCATATCTTAAATAATCCTTGAAGCAGATTGAACACTTAAGTGTCAGCTTAAGTGAAAAATTAAGAAAAACATATTAAGTAATTGCAACACAAAACCTGACTTAATCAGTTTTAACGCGAAAAGATGCCGACGGAAGAAGAGAAGAAGCGGACCGCTAGGGTGGAGAAAACAAGAGCTACTCACGAAGCAGCAAGCGCATCAACCTCTAAGCAAATGAATGCTAAACATACAGAGAAAGAATGAAAACTATAAGTCATGTGTGTTCACTGCACGTTATCATGCAGTACGCCATTACTGGTACTGTATGTACATAACTCCTCTCTCATACTGCTTACACACCCAGTAAGATTAAATGAAAATGCAATGTTCTGTGATAAAGATGAACCATAATGAAACTTGCATTAGCACCAGTTGTTCATTTTAACTTGCAAAAAAAAAAGGTATTTTTAGTGGTAATGCTTGGCTTGTGATTTCTTGCTGAAGACATAAAATATGCTAATGTCATGCAATTAAAGAAGTTTCAATGGCTGGCGACCTTGAATAAACCAACTTCCCCAACAATATTAGAGAACAGTCACTCCCAAACCTGCATTTTCAAATCAATGGTATGGTTTCGTTTTCTTGAAGCATAGCTTTTAAGTATTGCCTACCTTTTAATGCAATTCTGAAAACTTTTTAGGCACGCCTACCTGTCTTACCTCGGTCAATAAAGATTGCATGACTTTATGACATTTCTTCTTTACTAGACATTTGCCCTCTTATCCATTTCCTTTGCAGCAATACAAGGGCTCACTAGTGGTCTTGTAGTTTGATTGTTTAGTTTCATAATAAAATGATACTAAATGTTGATGTGTCTTCTTTTAATATTTACACTAACTAAATAACAGCATTCTGCTCATTCCATTGACTCTAACAACTCATTACCTTCATGCTCTGGTGGTAAAATAGGCACATTTTACTTGCACGATGGAGGTGAGATTTCCTCCACAAACCGCCTGTAATTCAACAGTCCAGTGACAGGCTGTCTAGTTAATCAAAAACCCATTATTATCTTCACGTGAATGGATAACTACACCCACATATGGACTAACAACCCATCTTCAGCCTGTTCTTACCTGGCACCATTTTCTGCTGGGATAGAAACATGCTTCACATCACTTTGGCAAGACAAATGAATAAACTGACTGATTCATATGAAGATTTTTCTTTTCATCTAGAGAACTGGAGTGGGTCCTGTTTTCTAGACATAAATGTTAGGAGAGGTTCCGACTTCCTGTAGCCATTAAAAAAGACTGTTTAAGAAATCTAGAGGACTTTGTAGAAACTTTGTACAAAATACACTTCCATGGAGGAATCAAATTGAACTCCAGCACTGTAGGCACAAAGTCATCTTACAGCATACTGTTAAGTTCATAATTTGTATCTATATTATGGTGGCACATACTCAATACACAATAATAAAGCAAATATAACTAACCCTCTGGCTATTCTAAAAGGTCAGTGCTCATGATTACCTTATATACGCCGGTGCCCTTACTGATATTCCACAATTGCCATTACAATAACCTTGAAACCTGTGCTCTCACATGCTTGGCTCTTTATTTGCAGAACTCATTCCTCTCTCTAACACAAAGATGAGTGCATGACCAAATGGCTTAAATATTGATTTATTCTGGTTCTCTTATAATGTGGATTTTGTGATTTTATTTTAAGTGCTCCATTATCTTTTAAGACTGATTGCAAAAACAGATTTTTATACTGTTGATGGATGACCAATGATGCAAGCAATAAAGTAAGGCAACAGTTTATAATCTCCCAGTATAGCTCTTAGCTTTTGCAAATTGTAGTCTGGACCTTAAACCTTATAATTCAAATGATGCAAGCTAATGTGCTGAAATTTCTTTTCTTCACAGCAATAAAAATGTAATTCAAGATGGACAGCTTTAAAGAAATACTTCACCCAAAAAATGCATTTTTTAAATATTTCTAAGATTCTGACCACTGCCCTAACACTATAATATACAGTATGTAGCAAAACATTTTCAAGCCCATTTACTGTAATTCAGGGCTGTGACAGGGTGGCTGTAGACTACTCTGGAAGCATCTCATGAAAGACAGCAACCAGCCCCCTGAGTCATGTGCCACCCTACCCATGGCAACAGTCACAAGAGGCCAAATTTACAACCGACAATTAACCTAACATTTACATATTTTGGGATGTGGGAGTAAAACCTGAGCACTCATAGGACAACTCATGTAGTCATGGGGATCACAAGCAAACGGACAATGACCTGATTTAGGATTGGAGCACAGAAAGATGGAACCATGAGTAGCAGCTCTGGTTATAAGACAACCCTAATACAGACTGAATGTTTTATTTGAATTATTCTTAGTTTTGGCGGGCCTATTAAAAAAATCAAAATGAAATTCATTTAAGGCCTTTTATTTAGACTGCCAGATGCATTGCTCTATAGAACTGTCCTATACTTTTGGCAGATGTAATGGACATTAAAACACATAAATGTTAGGTTAAATGACAATTGTAAGTTTGGCCCTTTGAGACTATGGTCCTGGATAGACTAGTATATGCTTCAGGGATGGTTCCTGCCTTTCATGAGATGCTTCCAGAATTGGTTACAGCCAACCTCTCCAAGCCCTGAATTACAGTAGATGGGTCTATTATGTAACATGTTTTATAATATTAAGGTAGTTGTCACCTGAGAGTCAACAGAGCATGCATTGTGGCAGTAAATCTACCAGAGCCATTTGTAATGGCCACTGAATGCTGAGATTTTATACTGTGATTTGTTTATTTTATTTCCAGGACACCAGGAACGCACCCAGCATTCACCTGGCTCACACACTCACAAACAGAGACATGTAGAACTGTTCAGATAAGGAATATATTAAAATACAAAATAAGTAATGAACAATATGCATGCAAAATCCCACCCAACAAAGGAAATAATTATTTAACTAACACTGAACAAGGGAAACCTCACAAAAACACTCATGATGCAGTCCACAAACAGTCCGTTTCCTCAGATGTAAATGGTGATGATGAATGGAATAAAACTCCCCATGAACAGCCTCTTGTACAGTGTCCATTTATCCCATTTTGGTGGAGGTAGTAGAAAGAATGTCCAAGTGAGGAGGATGTTCTAAAATAGACACTCTTGAATGAAATGTAAAGTTTTTGTCCTACCAGGTTGCCGATGTATGTGAAGATTTGTAGTGAATGAGATGGCTCCCCAGATGTAACTGTTTTCCAGGCCAGAAAAAAATCGCATGTACAGGCGGGTATAGCATAAGTACATAAATCCAGGAAAAACTGTAATCCAAAGGGATATAGTATTTGTAATCCATTTGTGGGGTGAATTGTTGTAACAATGTACAGGAGAGCAACTAAGACCATGGCCGCTGAACGAACAGAATTCCGCTAGTGAAAGCAGTTCCTTATTGAAATCTTTTGGGGTTACGTGACCAAAGCTCGTCCTATTTCACCCCCTCACCACACACCCCAGATCAGCATATGATAAAAAGCATTAAAACAATGAAAGGAAAAAAAAAGAAAAAGGTATATTTACATATTAGTAGACAAGAAAGTTTAAACATAATTCCCCAAACAACATATATATAACGCAAATTGAAGACAAACATTCACAGATTAGGGTGCGAGGTGTTCTTGCCAGAGATAACCTGATTCCCTTAAATCATCCCAAATTGGATCATTGTCCTTACAGTTTAAGGGCACAGTGAAATGCTGGAAGCCCAACAGTGTACGCCAGTAGCCGATGCCAATAACATAAATGTTCTGTCCTACCGGTCCAAAAAGTCGATTGCTCCGGTGAAACCACAAAAAGGTTTGACTTCAGAGACACATCGCCCTTGTATCCCCAAGTAAAATAAAACTTTCTTCCAACAGGTGGCATGCAGGTGGATTCTTGGCACTAATACGCTGCTTCTCCTTGCTTCACCGCTCGATGTCTCTCTCCCTCTCCCTTCCTTTCCATGTTAAATCGTCTTCAGCCCAATTGTCCTGCCCACGCTGTGTCTTCCCCTTAAAAGGTGTAGTTCCCCATTTTCGGTGAACCTTCAACAACCCATTACCTGATGTACACCCTAAGGAGATGCAAACTAACAAAGGGGCAATAGTACATGTGGTACCCACTACAACAAAAATAAATCAGACAATTGCAATCCCCTTTCCAGTGTCTTACACCCACTTTTTAAAAGTAGCGCCTCATCTTGATCCTTCCCACTGTAAAAAATCTTAAGATGCCCAATAGTGTAGTACTCCTGGGTTGCTAGGAATTGCAGTCCCTTTAAACATCCCTACTACACATTGATCCATAAGAAAGTCAGTTAGTACATATCATGTTGATATAGGCTCAAGACAAAGGGAGAATGACTTGGCATGTGAAGATCTGGTACAAGTGTGCATATTCTGCGGTTAGATTTCACTCTGACTATCTGACACACTTTCTCTTAACGTACTGACTGTACAGGATATCAGACGTTTAAAGTAAGATGGAATCAGAAGGTGGATTATAATATTAATTACAAAGCCAAGGTCATAAATGGGAGGACAGGATTCAAATAAACAAACCCTAGGATGTAAAACAGAACTGTAGATTGAGAAACGTAGCAAGAGAGTCAATAATTGGAATGTTTCAATTAGACTAAGCTAAAAGGACAAGACACAAATCAAAGTCGATAAACACAAAAGAGTTTGGAACCAGAGGTATCTTTATAAAAACATAATACTATGGTTTTTCTTTCTACTGATATATCCACAAACTTGGACATCCAGGTGTGACGATGCGGGTTCGGCTCCATGCTCCCATCTGCTATTCAGGAGCCCTTGAACCCAACACCGTCAATAATGTCACCGAGTGAGCTAAACAGTGAGACAACATTTGAGCAAGGAGATGGTTCAAAAAAGGTGCATAGTGCTTTTATTAAAAACAGTCCATCAAAAACAAAGTGTTCATAAAGTGCAGTGATTCAATGTCCAAATAAATAATCCAATAAAAGAAAAACGTGGAGGTTTAAAAAAATCAATAAATAGAACAATCCTTTAAAAATCGAGGTTAAAACATTCAACAGGAATCAGTCTTTAAAAAACACAACAATGACAAGTCTGGTGCCTCTATACTGTTGGCGTCTCACCTGCTTCTCCCAGTTGGGCTTTGCAGCAGGCAAAATGCTCTCTGCAGCTGCCCTCTTCAACTCACGCACGAGACTGGAGACCTCCCGATCCCTGGCTTCAGTCTGGCACTCATCCCAGCCTCGAGACTTGGTTTCCACCAATGGCCAGGTCACTCACGTTGGGGACTCCACCACCAAGCCTCCCGACTCCCGCTGCCTTTCCGGTCTTCTGCGGCCAGTTGCCCTCCCCCGGTCACTCCCGCTACCTGCTCGCTCAGCGGGAGCGACATCAACTACAACCCCTGGGTGTAGGCCTAACACCCAGGCCTTCGCAGCTGCCCACGAGCGCTCGTTCGCTCGCTCTCCACACACTCTGTGTGTCTCTCTCTCGCACCGACCTGCTTCCTCTCTCGCTCCCATGTAACCTCCATCCTCTCTTTTTCTCTTTTCTTTTTCTTGTTCTCCCTCCCAACTGACTCGCGCTTCTTTTACACAGCGAGGGGCCATAGCAGCTGCAGCACATTAGCCACGGGAACAATCACAGATGTGGGCTGTCCCTCACCTGTGCACTAGGTGAGAAACGCCCACACCGCAGATCGCCCCGCGACTTGCTACGACTACTACGCCCCCTCACTAAGCCGCGAGCGCAGTGATTATTTATTTAAAAAGAAACAGCCTTTTCTCAGCGAGCTGTGGACCCATAACACCAAACCAGGAAATATACAATTCTAAACTTTATATTGTCAAGGTAATGACATCATGTGTTGCACGTTTCTGGTCATCCTGCCTAGCAACAGGGAGGTCTGCATCACAAACTGCAAAAAATGCCAACACTCATAATAAAAACAAAATAATGTAGTGGGAAGGAATATTTCAAAAATAACTTATTAAAAAAAAATAAAAATGATTTAGCCATTAAATTCTTTGAACTCTAGAACCCATAAATGATATCTCCATTATTTTAGGTATCCGTCAATAAGGGCGCGTAAATAAAGGTGAGCCTCAAAAGGGCGACCTCAATTGGGCGCAGCGAATAAAGGCAAATGCAACAAAATTATTACAGAAAATGTATTAGATAAAGGCAATGATTGAACGTATAAAATTATCTACGAACGCCTTTATTCGCCGTGCTCAATGAGGTCACCCTTTTGAAGCTCGCCTTTATTTACGCGTGCCTTTATTCGCTGCGCTCAATTGAGGTCGCCCTTTTGAAGCTCGCCTTTTTGTGCGCACCCTTATTGAATAGAGCCATTATTTTAAGGTTCCAAAGGAATGACTGTAAAAATTAAAAATAAAGTAAAGATCATCACACTAGCAAACAACAAAAAATTTGCAGTTTTTTGAATATCATTCTTATTTAAGGAAACATATCTGCGCAAAGACTTATACTAATAATAGAAATAATAAAAAATGGTAGGCATTTTTACTAATATAAGACAGCCATAACCCACAAACAGGCAAATAGTAAAGAGTAAAAAACAAAAACAGAGGCAACATCTATAAGGAAGGAATGAACAAAACAAGCAAATAAACACGAAGAGTTTTGATTAACACTTTGAACACATGAACGCAAGGTACAATTTAACATGTATGTCATTGCGCCCGCCAAGGCATTACATACAAGCTAACTCATACCTTGGTATACAGCCACTATAGATATGGCCAGCGTGCTGGCAATCTTTGCTGCTGTCTCAGTTACCTACTACAGTGCTGACATCTACTGGATAGCCTTAGAATTGTTTTTGGTGGCAACAGCTTGCAGAAAATAGTCTTATACATAAGTAGTTATGTTGTCACAAAAAAGGAATAGAGCTGCAAATTTTTTTTGAAAAAACTAGATTTATTGCAAGATGAATATTTTGATAATGACAGTGATTGAGATAGTGACAATAAATTAGATGATGTGGAACCTGTGGGCTCTGGTGCTGATATGGACAGCTGCCTTGAAGGCATTTCTTTATCACAAGGCATCCGACTTGCACTACATGGACATTCTGTCATCCTCTGAGCACATACAGTCACCAACTACAAAATATGTTGTGTGCAACAAGCATGGACAGTGCAACGAAATATGTTACATTTACAGCACTTTTGCTGCTAAGCCTTCACTCTGCGTGGTGCCATCCTGCAGGAACTCTCATTTAAATGCAGACTTTTAGTCATGTTGCTGGTGTAGATAAACTAATTAACAGGTTGTTTACATTTTGTATTGGATTTATTTACATTTTCAGTTTTGACAAAATTACTTTTGATAATAACACTGTTGCTTTCTACTAAATTTCTTTATATTTTTGTCAAGTTTTGATAGAGTTCATTATTTATCACATATATACATACATATACATATATATACATATA
>JANRMT010062843.1:13379733-13456208 GCA_026402145.1 Polypterus bichir lapradei | reverse complement strand
TAATACTGCAGCGTCCTGGTAATAAATAGTCCAGCAGTCAAATGTTAAGGCAGAGAGGCTAATTTCTTAGAGAACCACCTGAAGAGTGAGTTCATCTTTTACTGTCATACTCGTATTAAAACGGAACTACTTCACTAAAATTTCACAGGTCAGGTCGGGGAGCATGCACTGGTACAGTGTGTTGCCACACCCACCAAGAAAAGAAACAGCTTGGGATCCTGGTTGGCAACCCTCCAAGCAGACATACTGTTCAGTCCCACTCTCCGGAAAGACCATCCATCTGTCGCAACTAGGTGTTATGTGGGTGTCCCCTTGGCCTGGCCAAGTCCTCAATAATGAGGATCCTGAGAGCTGGTTCACCCTTGGGGAACTGCCCCCCATTGCAGTAGTGTCATAGCTGATGCTCCCTTACAATACAGGTAATGTGTCTCATTCAGGACTCCATGAGCAACCGCTCATTCAACAGAAAGTCAAACCAGAGGTATCCCAGGATTCTCCGAAGAGACACAGTACCGAAGGAGTCTAGTCTTCACCTCAGGTCACTGGATATCATCAATGTTTCGTAACCATATAGCAAAACAGGAAGCACAAGAACTCTAAAGGCTTGGACCTTCGTCCTTTTGCAAAGATAGCGGGAGGGCCGCACACCCCTTTCCGGAGACCTCATGACCTCTAATGCTCTCCCAATCCATCTACTGAATTCATAAGAAAAGTCACAAGAGACATGAATGTCACTGCCAAGGTAAGTGAACCTCCTTACATGCCTGACACTCTGCAAAAAGACACGCTGGCTCTTGGTTTTTATCAAGGACACTTGCAAGCCCAGACACTCAGACTCCTCCCTCAGTCTCTAGAAAGTTGTGATCAGAGCCTCCATTGACTTTGCAATGATCACACCATCATTGGTAAAGTCCAGATCAGTGAATCTTTCTTCACCAACAGATGCCCCACAGCTGCTGGACCCCAAAACCCTGCCCAACACCCAGTCCATGCAAGCACTGAACAAGGTAGGAGCAAGAACACACCCCTGATGAACCCCAGAATCAACTGGGAAGAATGCAGACGTTCTGCCTCCACTCTGCACAGCGCTCACAGTACCAGTGTACATGCGAGCAATGATTTCCAGCAACTTCGGGGGGATCCCGTAAAGTCTCAGGATGTCCCACAGGACATCTCGATCAACTGAGTCAAACACATTATGAAAGTTGACAAAGGCTACAAAGAAACTCTGCCGATATTCATGTTTGATGGTAGACTTCTTAGGCATACAAACCAGACTGCTCCAGTCACTGGTAGGTGAACAATATGATCACGGATACTATTGGGGATGACCATAGGAAGGATCTTACCCAGCACCAAGAGCAGTGTTATCCCCCTGTAGTTGCCACAATCCAGACAATGACCCTTTCCTTTCCTGATAGGGACGACAAGTCCCATTTTCCAGTCAGTTGGGATGACACCAGTCTCCCAAATGGAAGCAAAGATTCTTGCAATGCCAGGAGGACAGCTTTACCACCAGCCTGGAGAAGTTCACCCCGGATATCACAGATCCCTGCAACCTTCCCTACCCTCAGCTGGTTCACCACCTGTGCAATTTCAGTGAGATTGGGTGGTTCACAGCTAATTGTAGGATCACCCTCAAGAATTGTGGATCCAGAGATGTAAAATTTCATGAAGCAGCACAATTAAAATGTGTTTGGTGCAACACAAGAAGGTACAGGTAAAGGCTGGTAGCACAAAACAAGGGGGATCCATTTAAATCCCAAGATATAAAATGCACCATTTACTTTAGACTACACCTGTGTGGCAGCATTTACCGTTTTGGCCATTACTCAAGTGTTACTTCCTTAATAGGCTTTAGCCCAGGTGGCAAAGCAGAATAGAAAGACTAAAAATTGTTGGAGTATTTTTCATTATGATTCTTGCCTGTTATACTCTATTTTGAGAAAATATCAAGTTTAAAGCAGTCTTGCCAGTCCAGATCTGACATAATGACTATATTATCCCTCTGTTGGCATATGTGCCATGGCTTCTTCTATATTTTTAGAATCAATTACTTTTTTAAATGACATCATGGTGCAGCAATGGTTAGGGCTGCTGCCTCCTATCTCCATGGGAGGTTCAGATTTCAGCCTGTTATCGTTTTGTGTGGAGTTTACATATTCCCCATATCTTTATTGGTTTGCTCCAAGTACACCATCTTCCGTTCATATCTGTAGATAACTCTAAGTTGACTCAATTAGGTGCAAATCAACGGATACACCACCATATTCATGACTTGGCATGTGAACATATGTGTGTTCAGGATAATCTCCTCTCCCCATGGATCCAAAAAGGAAATGCAAGTACAGGAACTGAGTGGATGGACAATCCTATTGATTTTCCCAAATCCTGGTCATGTAAAGTATCTCTCTCTTGTTCAATTCTCTGAAGCACTCTACTTAACTCCAACTGTGAAGCTCCTTCCAATGTTTTCACTTTTTCTCTGTTTCATTTAAAATTTGATATTTATTTATGTACAATGATCGTGGTGATGAACTAATACTCTGTTTTAGGCCGATGCCTACACCACGTCATTCTGTTTCAGAACGGTGTCTCTTTAATAAAGATACTGATTTATTGTGGAAAGGCTTTTGGAAACACTTCTCCTCAAAACATATATTCCATTAAGTGTGCAGATTCTTTTTAAATGTGGACCTACAGTATAATTCTCAATTCGCTTTTATTCTGACATTTAATAGCACTGAGAATATACCGGCTGCACTATATTCTATATCATGCTACAGAATCAATGACAACAGCCCACACTTTATTGTATGTTGTGCTCCTCTGTCAATTCTATTGGAGTCTCCTCCTTACTCACTGACCTAACTAATGCACTTAGTCCCAGGTGTTACAGTAAACAGAATTGCAATGAGGAGAAGCAGGCACTTAATTTACTTTAGTATTATAATGTTCAAACTACTAACGTTAAACATCTTATACGCCAATGCAAAAGCAAATCAAGATGGTGATGATCCACACCATACCATCTGACAGTGCTAGATGTAACTCTGAGCTGGCTTTGTTCTTGCGTTGCTCTTTTAAATCTTAAGCTCTTCTGTGTTGTGGATTTATCTCAGTCATGATGGTAGTGGAAGTCCCACGATCAACTCTTAAAGCTAATCTAAATGTGGTGTGATCACCCTGTATCAAAGGACTCATAAATCTTTGCCTGTCCCAATGTCCATAGGTTCATAAAATCTAAATTCATGTTTTCAAAAAAAGAGTTCATAAAGACTAAACCCATCCTTCTTTCATCAAAAGCTGAATATTGAGGCATGCTTGTGTAGCTTGACACTCAGAAGAGGCGCTTAAAAACAAAACAATGTCAGAAGTGAGAGGCTATAGAGAAATGTGACTCTATAACCGCACACTCAGAAGGAGTGTTTGTAGTACTTGTGACAGTAGTCTTTATCATTGAAAACCCATGTAAATAAGTAACACAACAGCATTCCTAAAACATTTGGACTTACAATCACACTATTCAGGCATTTCCTTTCAGAATACAAAAGCAAACACAAACAAGATGCATTTTTCTAACTTCTTAAGTTACTGATTAAGACACTTCAAGAAAAATTCTGCTCCTTCCTCCTACAGATACTGATTATTTATTCTGATGCCAAGATAAGTACATTTAAATTCCACAAGAACTTCACAAATTAGCTAAGGAAAGCTAATAGTCAATTGTAATATTATCTGAAGTAAAATGTAGAGATGTGGTATAGCGGGTCCACAGCTCATGTTAAAAGGGCCACTTTTAAAATAAGTAATTGGCGCATTCGCGGCTTAGCGAGCGGGAGTGGTGGTGTGTGGCCGAAGCGGTTCCTGAGGAGTTCGTGATGTGGGCACTTCTCACCTAAGTGCACAGGTGAGAAACGGTCCGCATCCGTAATTGTTCCCAGGAGCTGCTGATTGCCACAGCTGCCACGTCCTCTTGATAAATGAAAATACGAGGTGGCTAAGGGGAAAAAAAAAAAAAAAAAGAGAACAGGAAAGAACGGGAGGTTGCAGGAGGAGCAAGCCAGTGCAGGGCAGAGAGCGAGCGTGCGAGCACAGGCTCGTGTGCATCTGAGCAGGGAGCCTGGGTGTTTGGCTGACACCTGGGGAGCAGTTGTAGTGGTCGCTCCCACTGAGTATTGTGAAGAGCAGGAGTGACCAGAAGGCGGATGACTCGTCGCGTAAGGCCACGAAAGGCAGCAGGAGTCAGGACTTGGGACGTGTATTCCCCAGCGTGGGCGCCCTGGTCGCTGGGGAGCCCAAGTTGCTGTTTGGTGGAGCCTACCGGAGCCAGGGGTCAGTGAGGCGAACCGATCAGCCGAAGCAGGCAGAGCAGGTCAGCTGCAGCCAGGGTGACTCCACTGTTGTGAGGCCAATTTGGGAGAAGCAGGGGAGCTGCCAGTAGTAGAAGGATGCACCAGATTTTTAAAAGGACAGATTCCAGCCGTTGTTTTCACCTCATTGTTTTAAAGATTTTTTGTAATGGATTTTAACCTCCACTTTTCACCTCTGTTTTTAATGGATTATTTATTTATTGAAGATTTGAAACATTGCACTATTTATTTGAACACTGTTTCTTTTTGTTGTTCATTTTAATAAAAGCACTTTGCACTTTTGCACCATCCCCTTGCTCTATTTGTTGTGCATCACTGTTGTGCTCATCGGTAACATTACCGACAGTGTCGGGTTTAGGGCACCCGGACGGACGATGGGAGCATGCAGCGAACCCGCATTGTCACAAGAGAAAACGTCAAGCAGTCATGCTAGTTCCTAATTATTATATTTGTGTAGTGTTCAGAACAACATTATTAAAATCTGCCAAAGGGCACCATTTAACAGTACATGGTTAATCAATGACCTAGAAACACTTACTTGCACTGTAATTTTGCTTTGTATGCGGGCTTATATGAACACTTTATCAACTAAAGTAAAGACCAAATGTCACCCAATCACTCACAGCTATTTAACCCAAAATACACACAGTAATTAATTATTTTTAATAGGATTAACTGGTGCTTTATAGTGTCAGTTCAGTTTGAAAATGCTATGCTTACATGACTGTAAGCAATATTTAATTGCCAATGCAAAACAAAACATTTAGAAACAGGGCTGGACACCTATGGCGGTTCTTCGAAAAGCTTCCACACTTTTTCAGAATTTATTTTTATTTATCTTAGAGGCATTTCAAATTCTTTACATCTCAATGTATTGCCCCTGAGATTAGTGGTCTGTTTGCTTCTGAAAGCCTTGAGAAACCACAAGTATTGTAGTGAGAGAATGCAAAAATCAGTCATGCACAGCTTCTATCTTCTCATCATCAACTGCAAATCAAAAACCTCTGCTAGTTGTGATGCGATTTCCTCCTTCATCATTACTCTTCTGTCTGTGATGGCAGTGTCCCTAGCTTCTCCTTCTCATCAGTGGTTGATGCTGGCTTGCACACAGAGTGCATCCATTACACTTATCCAACCCATGTGAAATATCTATTATATAAACTTCAGCAAGCTAAGGTATTATCCCCATCCTGAGCAAATAAATCAATGTGAATTCCATCTCTTTTAATGCCTTTTGCCCTCAATACTTGTCTCTTTTTCTTTGGAGCAGCTCAATATTTACAATGCCATATACATGACTAGGCATCAAGTATGACACTGGCAGCAAAATCAACAGACTGAAGGCTGCAGTGCTACTAATCTCAATGAGCTGCCTCACAAAAATGGCTTGGATACAATAAGAGCAAAAAGAAGAATCCTTGTATGTACAATACAATAATGTTCACATGGATCTCGCACCAACAGAATGCAATGTAGAGTATATAAAACCATTTAACCCATGTATACATGGGACTTGTACACACTATTGCATATCCAGGGTCTTTAGATACCTGGCATATATTTATATTTGAATCAAGCCACAAATAACCATAATTGTCCAAACGTTTATTGAAACCCCTTCCCTGTATATCTCACTTCTTTTAAAACTAATCTGATCTCTTCAGCGCTACAGTTCATGATCTCCTACTGCCTTTGTTTTCCTGCTGCATGCTTCTCAGTCTCATCATCTCCTATCAAGGACAGTGACTCATTCAACAGCTTCCTATGCCAATAAGTGTCAGCAGCACTTCTTTTCTTATTTCTTACCTCTCTGAAGTCCTCTATACCTAAATAATGAGTAACACAATAGAAATGCAGCTGTAATAACACCCTCTTTGTTCACTGTTGCTTCTGTGAGAAGTTGTTTTCTTGTGGCGTAACTTATGCTGTTTCACTCTGTGCAGCTGCTTGCCACCTTCACCTTCTCCTCTACAATTCGCTGCTCACAACATTCATGATCTGATAGCATCAGAAGTCTCACTCTGCACTGCGTCTTTCTCTGACTCATAGTCCACTATCAATGACAGAACTCTTTCATGGGGCTTGCTGCACTGATAAGCACACTACATTTCTTTTATTATATCTTCCTTCCATCCATTATCCAACCCACTACATCCTAACCACAGGGTCACGGGGGTCTGCTGGTGACAATCCCAACCAACACAGGGCGCAAGGCAGTAAGTAAACAAACCCCGGGCAGGGCGCTAGCCCACGTCAGTTTTGTTATATCTTATTTCTCTAAATAATACCACATAAACAGAGCTGAAATTAACATATGTAGATACAAGAAAATACTAAAAAAGGCACGTTTTGTTCAAGCGCCATTTACAAACACAGTATTTAAAATGTGTATGTAAAAAAAGTGACACTTTACCTCATCTTGGGTCACTACCAACCTATACATTTTAGGCAAATAACTGATCATAATAAAATTCTAAACTATTTTTGCATATTTTTGGTAGTAAATTGTTGCAGATGAAATGAATGATGTATAAACTCACACTATATCATATGACCCCATGAGAGCTGTAAACATGATATCACATGCTGCTAGTGACACCAGGTATATATCCAAGGGTTAAAACTGAAATCGTGGCTCGATTACTTCCATAGTATCATTTCTGCAATTCACCGATCTTCAGACACAATTCAATTAGGTTTTCTGGTAGTGAATGTTTATCATCTTATCAAACTTCATTTTAAATAGTACCTTTTTATAGTGATATATCTCTAAGGTACTTAAAGAAGGAGATCTATACTTAAGACTTTTTGTTGTGACCAAATGCAGTGGAAAATGTTGATACATAAAATTTTACAATTTCATTAAATTTATATGGAAATAATACATTTTCAAAAATAAACTTAAAATATGTCATTTTTCATTGAATAATTATTGTTTAAATATTCATTACATGTCTGGAATGTTTTTTTCATAAACTGAACTAAAGACACTATATAAATTAAAGAAAAAATAACAATAACAATAGGGGGCGGCACAGTGGCACAGTGGGTAGCGCTGCTGCCTCACAGTTAGGAGACCTGGGTTCGCTTCCCAGGTCCTTCCTGCGTGGAGTTTGCATGTTCTCCCCGTGTCTGCATGGGTTTCCTCTGGGTACTCCAGTTTACTTCCACAGTCCAAAGACATGCAGGTTAGGTGCATTGGCGATCCTAAATTGTGTGTGTGTGTGCCCTGCAGTGAGCTGGCGCCCTGCCCAGGATATGTTCCAGCCTTGCACCCTGTGTTGGCTGGGATTAGCTCCAGCAGACCCCTGTGATCCTGTGTTAGGATATAGGGTTGGATGATGACTGACTGACAATAATATTAATAATAATACCTGCATGTGAACAGGAAAAAAATATATGAAAAGAATCCAAAACCCTAAATTAGTCTACACATTGCATAACTTTCAGGTGTGTTTGGGTATTTGGCTAACTGAGTTGAAAGTTGGAACATTTTAAATTTTTTTAGTTACTTCATTAGAATCATTGTTAAATATTTTTGTAACAATGAGTCATATTCATAATATAATAGTGATTATATAATACAAATATATTCTTTAGTATATACATGCTCTTTAACAGCCCGTTTGCAATGTCATGTAGTTAAAAATGTAGACCAAATAGCCTTGGGGTGGCTCAATAGATAGCCGATTCCAATGCAGGTGATGTTAAGATGGCATTCATTGAGGTGCTTCTGGAGGTTGTGTAACTAAATGTAGTTAAAATTTTTTAAACATAAAATTTTTAAAAGAAATACCCAGTGGAGAGTTAGAATACATATATGTTTTAATTCTCGAAGTGGAACTGTTGGTTGCTCCAGACCATGACATAGTGCAGTTCTTGAGCTTTGCTCACATTACAGTATCAGAGAAATATGGAACCATTACAGTAGATTCAGAAAGCATTCAGACCCCTTCACTTTATGCACACTTTATTGTGTTATAGATTAAAGTTTAAATGAGTACCTTTACCATTGTTTGCCCATTAATCTATACTTAATATACCAATGACAAAGTGAAAATGTTTTCAGAAAGGTCTGCAAATGTATTAAAAATCAAAAACTCATTTGTATAAGTATTCAGACCGTTTGCTGTGACACTCCAAATTGTGGTGGGTTCCTCCATTTTGCTTTAATTATCCTTGAGATGTGTCTAGAACTTGACTGGAGTTCACTTGGGGCAAAACAAATCGATTAGACATTGTTTAGAAAGACAGAAAGTTGTTTATATTAGGTCCCATGATTCACACTAATGTCAGGGCAAAAACCAAGCTATGGAGTCCAAAGAAGTCCCTGTAGGCCTCTTTGATAAAATTGTGGTGAGGTATAGATCACGATGAGGGGATGAAACCATTTTTAAAACTGTGAATATTCCCAGGAGCACAGCAGTTTTAATAATTGCGAAATAAAAGAAGTTTGGACTCTTCCTAGAGTTGTGTGTAAAACCAAATTCAGTAACCAGGCAAGAAGAGCCCTGGTCAGAGAGACGATCTAAAACCTAATGGTCACTCTCACAGAGATTGAGATGTCCTCTGCTTAGATGGGAGAACCTGTTAGAATGATGGCCATCTTAGCAGCACTCCATCAATCAAGGGTTTATGCTAAAGTGGCTAACTCCTAGTTAGACTTTGCCAAATGCCATTTAAAAGATTCTAATTACATGAGGAAAAAGCTACTGTGGTCCGATGAGACACATATTGAAATCTTTCAGTAGAACTCCAAGCACTATGTCTGGCAAAGACCAGGCACTGGTCATCACCTGCTTAATACCATCTCTACAGTGAAGCATGATGGTGGCAGCATCATGTTATGTGGGTGCTTCTCAGCAGTAAGAACAGGGAGCCTGTTCAGAATTGAGGGAAGTATGAAAGCTGCTAAATACAGATATGTCCTTGAGGAAACCTGCTCTAGAATGTACAGGTATATGACCTCAGACTGTGGAAAATGTTCACCTTCCAGCATGACAATGGCCTGAAGCATACAGACAAGACAATGCTGGAGTGGCTTTGGGACAAGTCGCGGACTGTCCTTGATTGGCCCAGCCAAAGCATAGACTTAAGCCCCACCGAACATCTGTGGAGAGACCTAAAGATGGAAGTTTATAAAGGCTTCCCATCCAATCTAATGGAGCCTGAGAGGATCTGTCAGGAAGAGTGGGATACACTGCCCAAATCCAGGTGAGCAAAGTTTGTAAAGGCTTACCCAGGAACACTCAAAGCTGTAGCTTCTACTAGAGCACTGAATTAAGAGTCTGAATACTTAGTTGAATGAAAGACTTCAGTTTCTAACATTTGCAAACCTTTATGAAAACATGTTTTCACCTTATTATAATGTGTTACTGAGTGCATATTGATGCATATTCATTTAAAATTAAAGCTACCCCACAATAAAGTTTAAAAGTAGCAAATGTAAATGTAAAATGTTTCAATTTAAGATAATGTGCTATCCAAATTTGAGATATGTGACAACAGAGGTAAACTGAAAATACATTTTATCTGTGATTGTAGATGCTATTTTCTCAAGGTAAGTATACATTTCTTGCTTGTTTGTTAGCTCTAAACAGGTGTCATAGGTGGAGTTTTCATAAATGCCAAGCTATATTGTTTATTATCCTAGGTTTGCTTCTGCAATTCTGTTTCTTCAGCAGTTATATTCTACCATGGCTTGTAATAACAGACAGATGGACACTCCAATTTTATGACTGATTTTTCCTAAACTTCACCTACTTTTTGCCTGTTACATTCTGTCTTATTTTACATAACTTTGGAGTGAGATTCAAGCTGATTGACAGTATAGTGAAAAGTGCACATAAGAGTTTCATTAAACTTTGTACAAATAATAAATCTGAACTGCAGTGATTGCACTGTGTTATATTTTTAATAAAAACCTCATATTTTATAAAGAGACCGGCCTGTGGCACGTTGTGCGTACACACGATAAAACAAATACTTAAAAGTGTGTGATAGAGCACAACCACATGGTAATGAATTAAGTCAATTTAACCTATTATCAAAATTTGTAAGGCATCATGAATCACTCTTGTTAAGGATATGGTAGTAACAGCACTAAGGAGAACTTCCTGACATTGACTGATACTAATCAATTTATAAATACCCTGGAAGAACATGCAGTCTGCTACAGAACCTGGTGCTGTGAAGGAGGAATGAGGGCTCTGCTCTATCACTCTGCCTATGTTAAAACCACTGTACTAAACTTGCTAAACCTGATAAAAGCTAAATGTATTATTTATAATGTCTATTCTGTTCTTGTTAGTTGATTGCATGCTACTTGCGCAGTGAGATTGAGTGAGAGCACCAAAACTCTGTTAAAGCAGGCAGGGATTGGTTGTCCACCAACAGAGCAACTGCAAGTTCACAGGCTTACCCCATAATGTCTGTTTGTTGCTGACTTGGCCTTGCACTCTCCTTTCTGTCTTCTCTCAGCGGAAGGCTATCTGTCCTTTTAATCGGAGAATGGGAGCTAATACAGGAAGATGTCATCCTCACCGTTTGCTTGCTCAGTTTGTCTGTGCTGAAATAACAGCACCCATTTGAAAATATTTTCAATTGTTACAGTCTTCACAACAATAAAGGTGACTTTTTGGATACCTGGACTCACCTCCTTCTCTTTTGTGCAAGCCTGTGACCCACTTATCACAGCATGCTCAATGTTTGTCCAGCTAGACCACCAAAGTACATACATACATTTTCATTTCAGTGGCATTAGGCAACATCTTGTGAAATAACAAAATAAGCTTCCGTATAGTGAAACAATGTTAACAATCGGAACTTTTTTTTTCATTTATCATCTAATTGTCTTCAGAAAAGAGAGAACAATTCAGATCCGAGTATCAACATTCAATGTCAATAATGGAATTTAGCGAGGACATTCTAAGGTGACTCTACACCCCGGCCTTGAAAGATCGCTGAGGAGGAAGACGACCAGCTAAGTGAAGCACACAGTCGGTCTTCTTTTAAAATGACTGAATCTCACAACAATATTTTGCTTTTTTGTTTCTTCTTAAAGTGACACAGATGCACTGTTTTGCAATGTGTGTGTAATCTCAAAATGCAAATCAACTTGATAAAATGGACATATTTCAGAATGTTTTAGATCTTTTTTTTCCACATCGGGACCCAAGTAATCATTAGTTCCACTATAAAACACAATAGCAGGCTAGTTATCTGTTAAAGTTATAAAATACACTTCACATTAAAATGCAATTTCATGAGTAACAAGAAAGGGGGTCAGAAAGAACCAGAAAGGAAACTTAAAGCTACATCCAAGTATAGACAGACATCAAGCCCAAGTGCGTGGTACGGCCTTTCAGAGACTGACCTGGAACAGGTAGGCGAATGCACAGACTCCCCAGGACCCCGTCCGACTCCAGTCGAGAGCGAAGGTGCAAGTGATGCATGTCACAATAGCTCGCCGAAGCCAGAAGATCACTTGAAACTAGAAATGGCCTTGCAGTCCGAGCTTTTATCTACTCCTCGCGAGCCTGAAGCATCGGCTATAACCGGGGTTGCCACTCCACCCGTGGAGCATGAAAGCCGAAACGATTTGTCCGAACTGAAGAAAATGATAAAGGAGCTTAAGAAAGACATTCAGAGAAATATGAAGAAAGAAATAAGTGACTCGATCAAGACAAACGAGAAGCTGCGTATGGAGCTGCGGCAGGATAATAAAGACCTGGAAATGCCTCTATATACTCATTTTGATGCAACCTTTAAAGGTATGCTGGGAAAAATTGAGGAACACATTCAAGAAAATATGTCTAAACTGAGAAAACTTGCCGATCAGCTGGATGATGTTAAGCAGACATTCACAGCTCAAATTGAAACAGCAGAACAATTGGCATCTAACGCCGATGGAAAAGCTACAGCTGCGAATTCCGAATGCAAAAAACTCTGAGACAGATTTGCAGCTCTGGAAGATGGATGCAGAAGGAATAATATTAGAATCGAAGGTCTACCTGAGAATCGTAAAGGCCAAACCCAGTGAAATTCGCAGTTGAACTATTCTCAAAAATAATTGGAGAGGACTTTAAATCAGATCCCAAGATAGCAGCAGCTTATCGCGCACGCGGATCAAATACCTTTAAACCTAGGTCTTTTATTGTCCGCTTTGAGAGATTACTATGTAAGACTGATGTGATGGCATTTCTTAGACACAAGCAAGAGATTACATTTGAAAATAACCACATTCGCATTTTCCCTGATTTCTCACCCTCAACGGCTGCTAAACGTGCAGCCTTCCACAACATTAAACAGTGGTTACGGAAAGCCGATATCAAATACAGCCTCTTGTATCCTGCCAAACTGAAAGTGGATGTTCATGGCCAATACTACATCTTCTCCAGCAAGGAGGAAAGAGAAAAAGGAATAAAGAAAGCTGATCCTGACACTTTTTTGAAACACAATAGTGAGTCGCATCCTGTCATGTAAATGTAGGAAAGATGGTTCTTGCAGCACGGAGAAAAAAAAGAAAGAGACAAATATATGGGACATTGGGTATAAATTTATGGTACTTGTAAAAGTTAGCTTTTTTCAGTTTTATTCTCTCAATCACGATCACGCTCTAACGCCCCCCCCCCGCCCCGCCTCTCCTGATATTACCCTAAGTAACAGCGCCAGCGTAAATTCACACCTGATCTGACGCTGTTCATTTTCAAATAATATTGCATTAATGCAATGATGTTTTCTGATTGGTACTATTCAGGTCATAAAGTGATTTCTTCAAAATATCATATACTAGCAAAATACCCGCACTTCGCAGCGGAGAAGTAGTGTGTTAAAGAAGCAATGAAAAAGAAAAGGAAACATTTTGAAAATAACGTAACATGATTGTCAATGTAATTGTTTTGTCACTGTTGTGAGTGATGAGTGTTGCTGTCATATATATATATATAAATATATATAAATATATATTTACAGATACACACATAAACATATATATATACATATCTATACATATACACATATATATATACAAACACATATATACATACATATATATATATCTACATATATACACATACATATACATACACACATACATACATACACACACACAGATATATACACACAAATACATATATATATATACATACACACACACATATATAAACATATATATACATATACATACATATCTACATATATACACACACAGCTATTTTGTATCAGTGCAATACGCTGCTTGTTAAAATGGATAACTCCCGCTCTTACGTGCAAGTCTGCGTGGATATTATGAACTATCGTATTTGTTCAAGTTCTATTTAAATTTTAAATAGAAGGAATTTTTATTTAGTCGACAGAAATATCTTTAGTAGGAATGGTAAAAACAGACAGGAATATTATTCCTAAATAAATCAACTCAAACCTTAAACAACTTATAATATTTTGCTCTCCATAAAAATATATCCTGTCTAAATTATACAAGTTAGAAATAAAGTAAACGTTAAAAGAACAAACATTCAAATTTCTTTACTCTTATGTAATTTTATATAAAAAATAAACTTAGATTTTAAATATCCCAAAAGATTTTGCTCTCCATAAAAATATATCCTGTCAAAATTATACAAATTCAAATATGAAAATGCTGCATAACAAAACCTGGAAATATAAATAAAATGTGTTCCTTTCAGCAATAACAAATCAAATCATTCAGTTGTCTTTGCTCATATGTCATTTTAGAGCTGGACGCCTGGCATCTTTTTTTGGCAACAAGTTCGTTTATGTTTGGTGTGAGGTTCTGTGTTGTGGAGATTCTCAGGATGGACTGCAGGTGCTCATCAGTGAGGCGACTCCTGTGTGCTGTTTTGTTAGTCTTTATCACTGAGAAGAGCTTCTCACACAGATATGTGCTACCAAACATGCACAAGGTTCGAGCCGCATGTAGACGGACTTTTTTTGTTCTTCAAAGTCACCAAAGCGCCGTGCAAACTCAGTGCGCTCAGTTTATCAGCAAAGTGCGTATTTGGGAACACCGTAGTGATGACTTGGTTCAACATTACTTGGCAACAGGGAAAGTGGGGCAAGTTGCACTGGTGCATTTGTGTCTCCCATAAAAGCAGCTTCACTTGAAATCACTTTGTGATTGTGCACGGGTAAAAACGTCTGCTGAAGTGTCAGATTCTTATTTAATTCTTCTGCTTTCTGTATCTTCTGCATTGCATTCAGGTCTTTCAGGTTACCGTGATGTTTTGTCTCATAGTGCCGTCTTAGATTAAATTCTGTAATTACAGCCACATTAGCTCCACAAATGAGACACACGGGTTTACCGGCAATGTCAGTAAACATATACTCAGCCTCCCATCGGTTTTTAAAGGCTCTATTTTCAGAATCAACTTTTCTCTTCAGCATCGTGTGGGCTAGCTTCGCAGTAACTTGCAGCATCATAAGCTAGACTTGATTAACGCGGTAAGTGTTCGGCAAGGCAGCTGAAGCGCTGCATTATGGGATCTGTAGTTTATTGTGTTACCAGCGCTTCATATACCCGGGCCATTAATAACAATAATACAGTATATAAAATGATCTCGCGGGCCGGATATAATTACACGCCGGGCCGGATGTGGCCCGCGGCCCTTGAGTTTGACACATATGGACTAAATTGAACTTGAAAAGATATATTTTTTCAAATGTGATTGCGCAATTCAGAGTTGACGCGCACTACAGCCTGCATGCCTCAATAAGTCATCCTCCCCTCGCTCTTACTTTTTTACCGTTCATCTAATGAATACACTGAGTATGGCTTTACCAAAACAATCATTGATGGCGAATAAAGTATCCATTATTCGAGTATGTAGATCGGGGTATATATATACATATATATATACCCGCGTATCGCAGCGGAGAAGTAGTGTGTTAAAAAAGCTATGAAAAAGAAAAGGGAACATTTTAAAAATAACGTAACATGACTGTCAATATACAGTATTTGTTTTGTGAGTGTTACTGATTGTTGCTGTCATCAAGGATTTGATTATCATTCAATCAGGTTCATATTTGTAGGATTTGTTGTGTTCAAGTTACATTCCGTGTTTGTCAATCGTTGTAAAGATGACAGGTTTCATTCATCGATTCGTTTCTTACTGCATCAATAAACAGCTCGTCTTCTTCTTTATCTGAGACCTGACACACTGCATGCACGGGTTTTTTTTTTTACACCGTCTTCCTTTAGCGGGACATTGACTTTTTCCACCGTGTGCTTTGTTTCCGCAGTAGCTGGATTTATGAATATGCTTGTATGTATCAGACGCTTCATATTTTTTGCTGCCTTTTCAATTGTGTAATTCGGTTTTTGTTCAGCGCTCTTTGGAACTGTTGCTTTTTGTCTGTGCACTGCGTCAGTTCACGTGAGCCGCTCGGTGTACATGCATCGAAGGTTCCCAGCTGTGCTGGTGCCATCTCGTGCTATGTCCATGGCTGTATTTAATGTTACCAAAGTCCTGGCACTTAAAACTTTCTCTCGCAGTTTCACTGAGTTTGTGCCAAACACCACCCTGACCATCTCATCTTCCTCTGCATAAGCACAGTCCTTCACCCGTGAATATTTAGTGGGAGTTTGCTATTGGATTGCCGCTGACGGACGGCCTTATATGGGCAGGCACTAAATTACAAACGCCAGCGGCAGCCTGTCTATGAACTTAATTTAAAGTGTAGGTTTACATCGTGCTTTGTTTCCGAAGTAGCAGAACTCATGAATATGGTTGTATATGTCACTCGCTCGCTTCTTATTGTTTCGCTGCCTTCTCAATTATATAATGCATGTTTTCTTCAGCGCTTTTTGGAGGTCTTCCTGGTTTTCTATGTACTGCGTGATTACGTGGGAGGTGTGATGATGTCACACGAAACTCCGCCCCCACGGCGTTCAAGCTCATCTCCATTACAGTATATGGAGAAAAACAGCTTCCAGTTATGACCATTACGTGTAGAATTTCGAAATGAAACCAGCCCAACTTTTGTAAGGAAGCTGTAAGGAATTAACCTGCCAAATTTCAGCCTTCCACCCACACGGGAAGTTGGAGAATTAGTGATGAGTCAGTGAGTGAGTGAGTGAGTGAGTGAGTGAGTGAGTGAGTGAGTGAGTGAGTGAATGAGTGAATGAGTGAATGAGTGAGGGCTTTGCCTTTTATTAGTATAGATACCTATGTCTGTGTTTTTTTTTTTGTTTTTTTTTTTTTTGACATCATACACCATAAGGTGCATACTAATTCTGCGTGAGCAGGAACACTCAATAAAACTGAATAAAAAAAAATAAAGTGACCGTGAGATACGAAGAAGGAAGATTCACCAGCATTTGTGTGTCAGCTTTTATCCCTCCATATGAGAGAATGTCCAGTTCCATTGCCTCAAAACAGTACTCACATCTCCAGTTTCAAATAAAAACTAACAGCGTCAGATCCCTAGGGCGGTAGTATGTATCGTGATCGTGAATGAGTGAATAAAAGTGAAAAAAAAGGTAACAGTACAGTACTATAAACGTACAGGGTCCGTTACAGACGCAAACCAAATGTATGTGTGTACTGTATAATATTAACAATAAGAGCAGCTCACTACTGAAAACAATAAATATAGGAGGCAGTGGGGATCAAACCGGTGGCCTCTTGATTACAAGTCAGCAAATCTTACCACTACACCACAGAAGCTGTTGCATTGCCCTTGAACCTTTTGTGAAAGTGTTTATTTGATCTTTGGACTTCAGGCTTCACACATTCTATAGTTTATGCCTATATTTTGTAACATTTATTACTAAAATATGAAATTTCTGCTTACACAGATTACTGTAAAATGGAACACATATGAAATGCATGTGTTCCAAATAATGATCTATTATTTCCACTCTAAAACTCCAGCAGTTCACTCCTAGATAATCAAAGAAGGCATGAGCTGGGAGAACTTAATGAACGTTCTGCGATGGTGGGGGATGGAATAGCAGGCTGCTTGCTGCTTGTCTTAATCGGCATATTTACCGGACAAAAGACGCTGACGGAGAGGTGCAAACAGATTTATGAGTTTTCTCGTAGGCTCTGGTAATTCTAGTGTTAACGGACGAGAACTGTACATAATTTATATCCAAACAAATCAGTTTCTTCCTAGAGACAAATACATCCTCAGAGGTTTCTGCAGAAATACTCTGGGAAACTCTAAAGACCTTCTTAAGAGGACAGATTATTTCATATCTTTCCCACAGGAATAAATCAGAAACCAAGAAAGTATCAGAGCTAAGAAGCGAAATTACTAGAATAAATGAAAAACATGCCAGGCGTCAAAGTGAGGCTCTTCATAGGAAAAGGCATGCTCTGCATTCAGAACTCAACCTCTTCACAACTAAAGAAACTGAACAACAAATTTATAAATCAAGACATTATTATTATGAACACAAAGAGAAAGCTAATAGGCTTTTAGCTCAACAAATCCACAAGCAAGAAGTTCACAATGCAATCCCAGTAATCACCAACACGAAAGGAGACAAAATCATTGACCATAAAAATATAATGCACACATTTAGAGACTACAATAAATTCTTATATTCTACTGAGTTTAAAGAAGACAACACACAATCTAATGCATTTCAGGATACATTACAGATACCACAAATAAATACTTTTAGTGCTGAGGAACTGGATAAACCTCTGGTGCTATCAGAATTACTAGATGCTGTAAAGTCACTTTTAGGCAGGAAAGCAGCAGGCCCTGATGGCTACCCTGTAGAATTTTATAAGAAATTCTCCACTCAGCTAGCTCCCCTCTTATTAGCAACATTTACAGAAGCTAAAGACAATCAAATTCTACCTCAAACTTTTCATCAAGCATTAATCATAGTCTTTCCTAAACAAAATAAGGACTTGTTACAATGTGTATCATATAGACCAATTTCACTTCTGAATAATGATGTTAAGATACTCTCAAAAATCTTAGCTAGAAGGATGGAGAAAGTGCTGCCTTCGGTAATATCACAAGATCAAACTGGATTTATTAAAGGCCGACACTTATCTTCCAATCATCGACGCCTGTTTAATGTAATATATTCACCGGCAAAGTCAAACACCCCAGAGATATTATTATCATTGGATGCAGAAAAAGCATTTTACATGATTGAATGGAACTCTCTTTTCACTACATTAGAGAAATTTGGGTTTGGCCCGAACATTTGTGCATGGATCAAACTACTGTATACCAATCCAAAAGCTTCAGTTTGTATTAACAACATTTGTTCAGACTACTTTAAACTAGAACGTGGTACCAAACAAGGATGCCCTTTGTCATCACTGCTGTTTGCTATCGCCATTGAACCAGTGGCAGTTCACTGTCGAAATGCTTATCAGATAAAGGGGATTATCAGAGAACGACTGGAACAGAAAATTTGTCTATATGCAGATGATATGGTACTGTATATATCAGACCCAGAAAATACTGTGCCTGCCGTCTTAACAGCACTTACAGAATTTCAAAAGATCTCTGGTCTTAAAACTTAAAAGTGTACTCTTTCCAGTGAATTCTCAAGCATATAATATTAGATTGGACACCCTAACGTTTATCATTGCAGATCAGTATAAATACCTAGGGGTAAATATTACAAGTAAACATAAAGCTCTTTATCAACAAAATTTTGGTGTCTGTATGGAAAAAATTAAGCAAGACTTGCATAAATGGTCAACCCTTCATCTCACTCTAGCTGGAAGAAGTAACATTGTTAAGATGACTATCCTTCCTAAGCTTCTTTTTTTATTTCAAAACATTCCTATATACATCAATAAATCATTTTTTAAGCAATTAGATTCAACCATAACCTCATTTATTTGTAACTCAAAACATCCACGTATCCAAAGAGCAACCCTTCAAAGACCTAAGGCAGAAGGTGGCATGGCTCTACCTAACTGAGTTTTATTACTGGGCAGCAAACATATAAGCTATATAAACCTGGACACAAATAGATGAACATGCACAAGCTTGGTCTGCAATAGAAGTAAAATCCTGCAGTACTTCTTTATATTCCCTGCTTTGTGCCCCAATAAATGCAAGTTATTGCCAATATACTAATAACCCAATTGTGCTTCACTCACTTAGAACATGGAACCAATGTAGAAAGCATTTTAAGATGGAGAATCTTGTATCTGTGGCACCTCTGCATGAGAACCACCTCTTTCAACCCTCGCAAACATATGCAGTTTTTAATATCTGGAAAAGATTTGGGATTAAATTGCTTAGTGATCTTTATATAGACAACATCTTTGCGTCCTTTGAACAATTACATTCCGAATTTGACTTTCCAGCTACACATTTCTTTCACTATCTTCAAATTAGGAACTTTGTTAAACAGAAGCTGTCTGATTTTCCTCATCTCACACCCTCCTCCATGCTGGAAAAAATATTGCTCAGTTTGGAGGACTCAGACACCATTTCTGCAATATATAAAATTATTTTACAGTCCCTCCCTTTCAAACATCCAAGAGGACAATGGGAAAAAGATCTCTTAATCAATATATCAGAAAAGCAGTGGAAGGTAGCAACGCAGAGAATTCACTTGAGCTCCATATGCACAAAGCATACAATTATTCAACTCAAAATTACATATTGAGCACATCTGTCATGCTTAAAACTGTCCAAAATACTTCTAAGGCAAGATCCAACCTGTGAACGCTGCAATCAAGTCCCAGCCTCACTGGGTCACATGTTTTGGGCCTGCCCCAAATTAACATCATTTGGACCAAACTTTTTAAGTGCCTTTCAGACAGCCTTGGTGTCACAATCCCTCCTAACCCATTAACAGCTGTGTTTGGTGTTCTTCCAGATGGGTTTAAAGTGGAGAAAGACAAACAAATTGTGATTGCATTCACTACACTTTGACACGCAGACTTATTCTGCTAAATTGGAAGAATCCTAACTCTTCCCTTTTAAGTCAGTGGGAAACCAATGTTTTATACTATTTGAAATTGGAAAAAATTAAATTCTCAGAGGATCTGTATAGAACTTTTTCAAAACCTGTCAACCTAATCAATAATATTTTAGAATAAGCTCTTAAAGCACCGAGGAAGTAATTCTCCCCGCATTTCTTTTTCTTCTCCATTCATCTCTATTGCCCTATTAAATTCATCAATTTAGGTATGCTTACAAGTTTTAAGTTTTAATCCGTTGGCCATGCTCTGTTTCTCGGGGTGGGGGTCAATTTGTTTTCAATGATTACAATAAAATAAATTAAATAAAAAAAATAGCTGAATCTCATAATATTGACATTTATGACAATGTGTATTAAACTAAGTGTGTGTAATCACAAGATGCTGTTCAATACTCGTCAGCTGTCTTGGCTTCAAAAATTGACATATTTGGTAAGTTTTTAAGTCTTTCTTCTATGCCCTATAGCCTACAATGTAATGGACTGGTGTGGGCAAAATATCTTTTTTATTTAGAGAAAGTGAAACTTTAGAACACACTTTCATATAACAATGCATATATACCTTGTTTGTGAAGAAAAAACTTTGCCTTGAAAAATACCATACTTTTCCTTTTAAGTTGTTAACAGTTGCAAGTTTTCAAATGACTGGAATGACTATGGTGCCTGACTATGCTGACTTCATTTGCACTCCAATAATAGACTTGCTGACTCTTCTCAACTTAAGGCTACAGTATTCTTCAACTTAATGTGTGCAATTAGTGGAAGTTTTGGAAATTTAAAAAAAGTATGTTCGGAAACTTGGTTAACTGGTTTGAAATTTGGAGCAATTTAAAATTTTGTAATCATTTCATCAAAGAGTTTGGTATCATATGTTTGTAGTAAGTCATATTAAAAAATAATGGTGATAATAGAACGGAAGTACGTGTACTAATAGTCTAAACAAAATGTTTTTAAACTGTTTTACAATATATGGCTGAAATTTTTCTTAAAAAAAAAAAAAAACTAAATAAACTAAAATGACACACTCGGCAAACGACATCCAACATGAAGCGTCACACTGTCATGTTGGAAATTAAGGAAATGCCATTTGATTGTTTGTATTAAAAGAGAAATGGTGTTTATCATATTTAAAAACGAAAGCAAACATCTTAAAATGAATGTTGTATTAAAATATGATTTAACTATGAAACATGACTCTTGCTTAATGATCATTCTATTGCAATTGGTCTAAAATTGCAATGTGGCATTTATCATATTTAGCAAAGCAAACCTTTATTTATCATTCTTGAATATGATACAGTTGTCTCTTTATAGTTTACAGCCAGGGCAAGCTGAGTTGGTGAACCATATGAAACTCCCCTTCTGAAATGAACAAGGGTCTAAGCATTAACAGCATACAGTTTGGAGGTACAGTGTGTCTGAACTAGAACATTTATATTTTTGATGACTAAAGGAAAAACATATTTTGCAGCTTCATAAAGAAATGATTTTTTTCCTAAATTAATTTTTTAGCTTTTCTATAGTGGGATACTGAGAAAATACAAATATAAAACAATAAAAAATGATGTACAGTAGAACCTTGGTTCACGACCATAATTCGTTCCAAAACTCTGGTCGTAAACCGATTTGGTCGTGAACCGAAGCAATTTCCCCCCATAGGATTTTATGTAAATACAATTAATCCGTTCCAGACCATGCGAACTGTATGTAAATATATATTTTTTTAAGCTTTTAAGCACAAATATAGTTAATTAAACCATAGAATGCACAGCGTAATAGTAAACTAAATGTAAAAACATTGAATAGCACTGAGAAAACCTTGAACAACAGAGAAAACTAACACTACAATAGTTTGCGCTATAGCGCTACCAACCACTGGCTAAAAGCACTTTTTTTAATGAGTTTTAAGCACAGGGAAAAAAATGAACAATTGAAAAAATCTGTAATTTGATAAACCACCAAGAAAAATAATATTGCAACAATGCACGCTACGAACCAATCACTGGAAACAGAAGTGAAAACAAAATCAAGCCCAGTGCATTCTTTAACTGCCTTCCTACCTTAATGCGTCCAGCTCTCTCTCACGCTGCCTGCGTGTGTGTCTGTCGCGCTCTCTCTCGCGCTGCCTGTGTGTGTGCGTCTGTCTCTCATGCGTGCGCGCTGCCTGTGTGTTTGTGGGGAAACTGGCTTGTTCGTATACCGAGTGTGTGGTCGTGAACCGAGGCAAAAGTTTGGCGGACTTTTTGGTCGTAAACCGAGTTGTACGTGTACCGAGACGTTCGTGAACCGAGGTTCCACTGTAACTCCAATAGATTTATGATCCTTTACTATGTAGCACTGACACATAATGTATTTTTCTGGTTTGTTTTTGGTCGTTCTTTTGTTTCATCCTAAACATAAACCCTTTCTCTACCCAAACACATATACAAAAAAAATTGGAAGAAGTAATTTAGGTATTTTGGGAAGACAGCAATAATGAGGAGTTGTGTTGATTGGTTAAATTCACCTAAGCATTTTTCTCATAGAATATGATGCGTTTGCCGGTGACCTTGTTTGCTGAATGTTGTCCCGGAAATTCGCTGTGTGGCCTACTTAGGCAAATTTTTTTCCAAACACCCCATGATGCTTTGTTAGGCCAACATGATATCATAGTGCCCATGCACATAACTTTCAGTAATGCCTACTGTGGGATCAATTGTTGTGTCGCAAGCACATGAATGAAATGAATAAGGCAAACATTCACACTGTATCATATGACCGAATGAGAACTGTAAACATGACATCACAGGTCTCTAGTGACACCAGGTATTTATACAAGGGTTAAAAGTGAAATGCAGTTTCAGCTACTGAGATGTAGTGAAACCACCCACACCCACGCCATCCACTGAACAGGGCTGTGTGATATTTTTTCCCCATCTCTAAACGCACTTTTTTCTTTTACTCATGGTCGTTTCAACTCCCCAGGCTCCTCAATTGCCATTTGTTTGTCATCAGTGATCCTACAAAGCCATATAGGTTGAGAAACACTACCAGAATTCCATTTGGCATGTGTTTAAAAAAATAAACAAAAACCTTGCAGTATTACTGGTACTGCCAATGGATAAATAACACTGATCACTGTGCGCTGGCAATACAGCACTGCATGGCTAATTTAAGCATGCCTTAAAGTAGCACTCTCCTAACTGGCTACTCATCACAAAACATGGGACATGCTGCGAAATAATTAAAACAAAAGTTTAATTACTATTTACAAGCTCTTTATTTTTAATGGAAGAAAAAAGTTCTAAGCATCTGCACAGATACATGGGAAACAAAAAAAAAATTCCTGCTGTGCTGGGAGCCATGATTAAATGAGACAGTCCCATGCTGCCACTTTGGGGCATAGCTAATGTGTGCCCCAAGACTGGAACTCTTTCAGTGCAATGATCTATATTTTATTTGCTTATTGCTAACTTGTAGTCATTTGTTGTATTTTATTTGTGGTTTTTATTCCATCTGCACACAGCAGTTAACAATACCACCTCACAGCTCAGATCACGTATTTGGCCACAATATTCAATCCAAAATGTATTGAAGACTTTCCCCTAGCCCAGAGAAAGACTTAAAAGACCATTACACCTTTATAATCCACTAGTTCTTTTCCTCCATCCCCGTTGACTTCAATACATTCTGCAGAGTTCGGCGAAGTTCGCAAACATGTGAGTGATTTCACCGAGCTCAAGGCGACACAAATTCAACGAGGTTCATTCCACACTCGTGATGACCTTGGTGCTGTATGGCCAGTTACGAGGATTTCCTATAAGCCCAAAACCTTGTGCTGACTTTAACAAGCATGTACTATATAATGCCAGCAAGAACAGTTCCTCAATTAGATATTGAAGTTCTTTTCGATTTGGAGGTGGCCACTACAAAGAGCTTCCTGGCACAGCTATTCTTGGCCGCGTAAAGCAAAAAATGAATGGGCAAGTTTGATGACTCAAGATTGATTTAGGTGTATAATCTCTTAATATAAGAACAGCACATCTGGAAACTAGAACATGATAATATTTTCAGTTCAGAGGTGACAATACTTTGTAGATATTGAGTGTGGTCTATCATCTGAGAATCTTTGTGTGAATGTGTCCGGGCCATGGGGCTATGCATCCACTTGTTGCCATTTCTTTTCTTGTGACTCAGATTTACTTTTTATTACATAATTGGTCTCAGCCTCTCTGTTTCTGTCTGTCTTTTTCTTGACATTATTTTATTCGTTGTGTTTAAACTGTTAGTATCACAGGAATGGGGTCAGAGGGATATTGAGGGTTTACTTGTAATCTGAAACAAATGCATCATTATGAGAAAAGGTTAAAAGAGCTGAGCCTATACAGTTTAAGCATAACAAGTTTAAGAGGTGACATGATTGAAGTGTTTAAAATTATGAAGGGAATTAGTACAGTGGATCAAGACTGTTATTTTAAAATGAGTTCATCAGGAACACGGGGACACAGTTAGAAACTTATTAAGGGTAAATTTTGCACAAACATGAGGAGGTTTTTCCAAGTAGTGTGGTAGACAGTAAGACGTTAGGGACTTTCAAAACTCGACTTGATGTTATTTTGGAAGAAATAAGTGGATAGGACTGGCAAGCTTTGTTGGGCTGAATGGCCTGTTCTTGTCTAGATTGTTCTAAAGCGTGGTGAATTATTGCAACATCATCTAGGATAGGGAGAAGCATTATAATTATGTGAAGCACTAAACATAACATTCTTAGAACTGCTTGATGCAATTCAGGGCTACAAGTGAGCAGCATTGAGCACAATGCAGGAACCTGCTCTGGACAGGGTGCCCTCTCAATCCCACCACACTCACACTGGGCCAATTTGGAACCACCAGTTAACCTAACTGTAGATCTTCAGGCATGGGGGAGGGAAAAACAGAAAACACGAGAACATGCCTTTAAACTCTGTACTGGCAGCAACTAGAAACAAAACAGGGACATAGGATCTGTGATATAGATGTGTTAACTACTCCACCACCATGCAGCCAAGCATTATTTTACCTTACCTGTAAAATGTACATTGATATCTTCATATTTTGCTAAACCACAACTTAATTGTATCAATTGCCCAAGAGCAAAATCAGAAGCCTTGCCTTTTAATTATCTAGTCAGCAATGACACAAAAAGTATATATTTCTTTTAATTTAAAAGCCTATATTAAATTTGAGTGCCAGAGTTTAATTATCCCAGGAGCTAGAGAAAACCCATAATATAAATATTAAAACAGAGACAATTATCAGTACAAATCTTTTAATGTGTTAGTTAAGAGAGCAGCCAGAAGTCTTACAGTAATTGGGACAGGCCTAGGACCAAGACAGTGCATTATTTCTTAATCAGTGTGTTTTTGTAAAGGGAAACAGAAAACTCTTTAATGTGGAAAGATTGGGAATGATGCTGAACAGTCTCCCTCAACTTCAAGGATCCTTTCCTTATATCTTTGTATGACTCACAATTGACATTAATATTTCAGAAATTTGAATCTAGTGTATATATTGTATTACCAAACAGCAAATTTATACAATTTGTAGAAATGAAGGCAGTGAATATTTAGATAGTAGTAAACACACACCAAAAGCTCCAGTTTGGACAACCTGTGTAACGAATAAAGATTAAGGCTGATGCAGATTTGTGTATTTATAACAGTATTGCTTGCATTCATTTTCATGCATTTCAGTGTACAACCAATCAAGATATCTCTCATTGTCGATGTCTTTAGCACTTAGCACACTCCTCACCTTCTACATGCTTTACCTTACTGTGTTCTCCATGCTCTTCTACCAAATTAGCCAACTGTAATACACACGCTGGAATGACACTGCTGTAATAGCAAAAGTTAGACTTCTTATATCATTGAAAGATGCTGAGAAATTAGTTCACGCGTTTGTTTTCAGTAGACTAGATTCTTCTCAGGACTACCCAAAAAAGACATAAATCGTTTGCAACTAGTGCAGAATGCAGCTGCTAGAATCCTAACTAGGAAAAGAAAATCTGAGCACATCTCTCCAGTTTTGATGTCACTACACTGGTTACCTGTGTTATTCAGGATTGACTTTAAAATTCTGCTTATGGTTTATAAAGCCTTAAATAATCTCACCCCATCTTATATATCGGAATGTCTGACACCTTATATTTCAAATCGTAACCTCAGATCCTGAAATGAGTGTCTCCTTAGAATTCCAAGAACAAAACTTAAAAGAAGTGGTGAGGCGGCCTTCTGCTGTTATGCACCTAAAATCTGGAATACCCTGCAAATAGGAATTCACCAGGCTAATACAGTGGAGCACTTTAAAAAAGTGCTGAAAACACATTACTTTAACATGGCCTTCTCACAACTTCACTATAATTAAAATCCTGACACTCTGCATATCCAACTCATTATAATAAATATTCATGGTGGCTCTAAAATCTGTACTAACCCGTACTCTCTCTTGTTTCCTTTTCCAGTGTCCTTTTGGTGGTGGCACAAAGCACCGTGATGTTCCAACAATGATGGATGGATTAAAAGCCAGAAGTCTGTATGACCATCAACATCAAGTGACTCCGTGAGAACCCTAACTACAAAGAGGACTATTTCATCTATGTTAGGTGGAATGCCCAGAGGGGACTGCAGCTGTCTGGAGTTTTTTTTTTGTTTTTTCTATCCACCCTGGCCATCGGACCTTACTCCTTTTCTATGTTAACTAATGTTGTCTTATTTTAATTTCTTATTTTGTCTTTTATTTTTCTTTTCTTCATTATGTAAAGCACTTTGAGCTACTTTTTGTATGAAAATGTGCTATATAAATAGTTGTTGTTGTTGTTGTAATCCACTGACATAACAAAGGATGTAAATAAGGTTGTTAAAAAAAAATTAGGCAGTGTGACCTGTAGGGGGGCACTTGAACCCCAAACACAACTAAACCAAATCCAACAGTCACATGTTCAAAGAAAGATCTTTTTATTTAAACAAAATACCTTTTACAGGTTTTTATCACCTGGTAAATCAATCACAATTCTGTTTCTTTCCTTTTCCACCTCCACACTCCTCTGAGCAAGTCTTGTCCACCTCCACCTAAATCTGACTCTCTAGGCCAAGTGGAGGGCTCCCTTTTAACTCCCGACCCAGGAGCACTACCAAAGCTTAATCCATTGCCTCTGGGAATCACTTCCAAGCCAGGCAGGACCCCAACGGTCCTTGTTTCACCTGTATCTAACAGTTCTTCCTGGTGGCATCCACAGACCCCGGGAGGGCATTTCCTGGGACCATAACTCCCAGGCTGTCCTGTGGGCATCCATACTAGGGCTCACCAGAGTGGATGCTGCTATCAAGTGTACTGGGGGAGAGCTCTACCCATAGCAGACAGGAACCCACTGTGCCAACGTTCCAGGTACTCAAGCCTAACCAGAGTGTCCCAATGTGGTTGCTGGAATGATTACCCCCTGTGTGGCCACTGCCATAGTGTCTTTCTGTGTTCATGTCCTGGCTTGGAAGGGGAATATCACCATTTCCCAGATGACCTTCCTTTCTCATGGCCTCCTGAACAAGCAAAGGGGCAGGATCCATCTCGGCATTGACACCAGTTGGTCTCTCACTTCAGACAGGATAGTGACTTAGTAGAATAGGAAGAACTTAACCTACAGTACCTGCATCCTTTACGTCACAAGCCTCATATGGCTCTTTGACATTGGTGAATCATGGGCTTAGTGGGGAAGCATGTCTGATATGGGTAAGGAATGTGAGTGGCAGTCACTGAGACATCTTGAAATGCAGACAGTTGTTCTGAGATATCTTGAAGGGTATGGTGGGTGCAGTAACATGCTGTATCAGTGCATGCTCCCCGCCTTTCTGCCTACGTATAGGCACGTATCTACGTATCTCTCACAATCTGTTGTAAGAATCGCAAAATGTAAAGCAACGTATTTTGAGATATCTCAAAACAAGTTTCAGGTATCTTAAAAAGTAAACTGCACTTTAAGATTTCCAAATGTTAATTTGGCTTGCCAAGTGTGTACATTTTTAAGGTATCTCAAGTACTTTTTGAAACGATACTATTGGCCTTGCAGGGATTTTAAGATATCTTACTTCCTTTAAAAGTACATATTACATATGCAATATCCACCTTAATAAAATAATACGTGTCTGTCTGGTTGCTATGTCTGTCATTCCAACAGATGGTGCATCACAAACATTAACACTGCTTTTACTAATCCCGTTCAAAATGGAATATAACAGAGACAATTGAATTGCATTTAACATTCCAAGAGACAGTACATCAAACATTTGTAGTAATACATTTTTTCAATACAAATTTTTGAAATGTGTCATCTGTTGGAATAACAAATGCAATGCATTTCATTACTACATGCATTACAAAATACATGCCAATAGATGGTGTACTACAAACATTAACGCTGAGGTGTATATTGATAAATTGGATTTCAACCTGACACAAGTAGTGTTACATATTTACATGTCCTAATATTAGCTATACATTCTCTCTCCACTTTATTTCTTCCTCTGTATATACGCTCAGTAAAATATATATATATATATACTAGCAAAATACCCGCGCTTTGCAGCGGAGAAGTAGTGTGTTAAAGAAATTATGAAAAAGAAAACGTTTTAAAAATAACATAACATGATTGTCAATGTAATTGTTTTGTGACTGTTATGAGTGTTGCTGTCATCAAGGATTTGATTATCATTATTTCTTTCAATCAGGTATGTATTTGGAGGATGTGTTGTGTTCAAGTTATATTCCATGTTTGTCAACCGTTGTAAAGATAACAGGTTTCATTCATCGAAGTGTTCACTACACAAATCGGTACTCGTGAATCTAAGATGTTTAACAGGCATTCCTGGTATTAAGTTGTGGATTTGCCTGCGAATATTTAGCAGCAGCATGTCTATGAACTTAATTTAAACTTAAGATTTACACCTTGCTTTCCTATTGATATGTCTACAAAGGCTTATTCAGATTCAGAGGGTTGTTCCTTTCTTACTGCATCAATAAACAGCTCGTCTTCCTCTTTATCCGACACATCACACACTGCATGCACGGGTTTACCTTTACCAGTCCTCCAAACTTTAGCGAAGTGGTTCAATTTACCACATTTTTTACACTGTCTTTAGCTGGACATTGACTTTTTCCACCGTGTACTTTGTTTCTGAAGTACCTGCACTTATGAATATGCTTGTATGCGTCACACGCTTCATATTCTTTTGCTGCCTTCTCAATTGTGTAATGCGTTTTTTGTTCAGCGCTCTTTGGAGCTCTTGCTTTTTGTGTGCGTACTGCGTTCACAGTCAGTTCACGTGAGCCGCTCGGAGTACATGCATCGAAGGTTCTCAGCTGTGGTTGTGCTATCTCGTGTGATCTTGTGATGTCCATGGCTTTATTTAATATTAGCTCTGACCCGGCACTTAAAAGTTTTTCTCGCACTTTCGCTGAGTTTGTGCTAAACACTATTCTATCCCTGACCATCTCATCTTCGTTTGCACTGTCTTCCTTTAGCTGGACATTGACTTTTTCCACCGTGTGCTTTGTTTCCGCAGTAGCTGCACTTATGAATATGCTTGTATGCGTCACTCGCTTCATATTCTTTTGCTGCCTTCTCAATTGCGTAATGCGTTTTTTGTTCAGCGCTCTTTGGAGCTTTTGCTTGTTGTCTGCATACTGCATTCACAGTCAGTTCACGTGAGCTGCTCGGAGTACACGCATCGAAGGTTTGCTATCTTGTGCGATCTTGCGATGTCCACAGCTTTACTTAATGTTAGCTCAGACCCGGCACTTAAAAGTTTCTCTAGCACTTTTGCTCAGTTTGTGCCAAACACCATTCTATCCCTGACCATCTCATCTTCGTTTGCATAAGCACAGTCCTTCACCAGCAATTTTAACTCCGTTACAAAGTGATCAAAAGTCTCGTTTATACCCTGCCAAATCTCAGCCTTCTACCTACATGGGAAGTTGGAGAATTAGTGATGATTCAGTGAGTGAGTCAGTCAGTCAGTCAGTCAGTCAGTCAGTCAGTCAGGGCTTTGCCTTTTATTAGTATAGATATATATAAAGGCAGGAATGTTTAACTTTGTGATAAAACTCCAATTAGACCACTCAGCTTTAACTTTGATTGCTTTAACTTAAATTTGCTTACCTTCTTTGTTTTATTTAAATCATAAATTGTTCTATTAAACTCTATTGAGCTTTTTTCCATGTTTAAAAATGTTTTTTTTCACTCTTTAGTGCATTGTGATTACTCGTGAATTATTTCTTTATTTAGAGTTAGTTTCTAACTTCTCTTAAAACTTGTAATTAGGACATTATGCTGCACTTACTTCTAAACTTAGAACATAAAGCACTACTAATTAAACTCTTAAATGGTTATTTAATCAATTATTATTAAACAGACACTTTTGTTGAAAGTAAGATATCCTCTAGAAAATCCTTGACAAACCTCTCTGGAAAAACATTTAAAACATATCTGAAATAAATTGCTGTTTCACACGCAAAAATAAACTGCATGCCTGAACGGCAACAGAATTAATTAATCTCAACTCCAAAATGGACAATGAACATTCAAGATTGTCCATCACTAAAGCCTGAAAACACAGCAATTATTACTCTACATTAAATAATTCTTATTTTAAACTGGTAAAAATGCATAATAGGATGCAAATCCAGCCAATACATAAGAAAGACATGTGGAACGCTATTGTAGATATGAACAATACCATCAAAACCAAAATTACCGAACTGAAAGATAAGCAGCATATTCATTTAAGAAATATTGTGAAATTTTATACTCATCGGAATATGGTGAAAATGTCATTGTCATCACATCTTGTGTCCTGTTCAGAAAACTGTAACAGAATGACTTAAACCAAGTCACACGGACCTTAATATTACTGATCCATAATCGTTTCTTCCATATGTGCTAAATGTGCTCAGAGTTTTACAAATCGTTAGTGTAAAATATAACTTTAAATAAGGACATGTTGTAAGTACCCTTACACAACAGGTTAAACTTGACCATTTCTTTACTGTATCACAGTGTTTCCCATACAGTACTTAAGAGTCATAATTACACAGTGATCTAAGGATCTAATTAAATTTAACTTTAGCAATGCAAAATAATTTGTCAAGCAAAACTGGTTATGTCTTCATCTCACATTAGCTAGAAGAATTGACATTGTTAAAATGAATATCATCCTTAACCTTATACAGGTACAGTCATATGAAAAAGTTTAGGAACCCCTCTTAATTCTTTGGATTTTTGTTTATCATTGGCTGAGCTTTCAAAGTAGCAACTTCCTTTTAATATATGACATGCCTTATGGAAACAGTAGTATTTCAGCAGTGACATTAAGTTTATTGGATTAACAGAAAATATGCAATATGTATCATAAAATTAGACAGGTGCATAAATTTGGGCACCCCAACAGAGATATTACACCAATACTTAGTTGAGCCTCCTTTTGCAAATATAACAGCCTCCTATAGCCTTTGATGAGTGTCTGGATGCTGGATGGAGGTATTTTTGACCATTCTTCCATACAAAATCTCTCCAGTTCAGTTAAATTTTATGGCTGTCGAGCATGGACAGCCTGTTTCAAATCATCCCATAGATTTTCGATGATATTTAAGTCAGGGGACTGTGACGGCCATTCCAGAACATTGTACTTCTCCCTCTGCATGAATGCCTTTGTAGATTTCAAACTGTGTTTTGGGTCATTGTCTTGTTGGAATATCCAACCCCTACGTAACTTCAACTTTGTGACTGATGCTTGAACATTATCCTGAAGAATTTGTTGATATTGGGTTGAATTCATCCGACCCTCGACTTTAACAAGGGCCCCAGACCCTGAACTAGCCGCACAGCCCCACAGCATGATGGAACCTCCACCAAATTTGACAGTAGGTAGCTGGTGTTCTTCTTCCGCCATGCAACACGCTTTTTTGTTATGACCAGATAACTCAATTTTTGTCTCATCAGTCCAAAGCACTTTGTTCCAAAATGAATCTGGCTTGTCTAAATGAGCATTTGCATACAACAAGCGACTCTGTTTGTGGCGTGAGTGCAGAAAGGGCTTCTTTCTCATCACCCTGCCATACAGATGTTGTTTGTGCGAATTGCGCTGAATTGTAGAACGATGTACAGATACACCATCTGCAGAAAGATGTCATTTCAGGTCTTTGGAGGTGATCTGTGGGTTGTCTGCAACCATTCTCGCAATCCTGCGCATATTCCGCTCCTGTATTTTTCTTGGCCTGCCAGACCTGGGTTTAACAGCAACTGTGCCTTTGACCTTCCATTTCCTGATTACATTCCTTACAGTTGAAACTGACAGTTTAAACCTCTGAGGTAGCTTTTGTAGTCTTCCCCTAAACCATGAGGCTGAACAATCTTTGTTTTCTTATCTTTTGAGAGTTGCTTTTCAGTGCCTTCCAAGATACAGTAGATAGACTTTATTTGTCCCTAAGGGGATATTCAAACTTTACAAAAGCTCAAGGAAAAAAAATCAAACTATCTATCTACAGTCATGGCCGAAATTATCGGCACCCCTGGAATTTTCCTAGAAAATGCACCATTTCTCCAAGAAAATTGTTGCAATTACAAATGTTTTGGTATACACATGTTTATTTCCTTTATGTGCATTGTGAACAACACAAAAAAACTGAGAAAAAAAGCCAACTCTGACATCATGTCACACAGAACTCCAAACATGGGCCGGACAAAATTGGCACCTTTTCAAAATTGTGGGTAAATCATTTTATTTCAGGCATATGATGCTCGTTTGAACTCACCTGTGGCAAGAAACAGGTTCTGGCAATATAGCAATCACACCTGAAGCCAGCTAAAATGGAGAAAAGTTGACTCAACCTTTCTGTTGTGTGTCTGAGTGTGCCACACTAAGCATGGAGAACAGAAAGAAGAGCTAAGAATTGTCTGAGGACTTGAGGACAAAAATTGGAAAAATATCAACAAACTCAATGCTACAAGTCCATCTCCAGAGATCTTCATGTTCCTTTGTCCACTGTGCGCAACATAATCAAGAAGTTCACAACACACGGCACTGTAGCTAAGCTCTTTGGACGTGTACGGAAGAGAAAAATTGACAAAAGACTGCAATGAAGGACAGTCCGAATGGTGGATAAACAGCCCCAATCAACTTCAAAACATATTCAAGCTGTTCTGCAGACTCAGGGTGCAACAGTGTCAGCTCAAACTATCCGTCAACATCTGAACGAAATGAAATGCTATGGCAGGAGAGCCAGGAGGACCGCACTGCTGACACAGAAACATAAAAAAGCCATACTGGAGTTTGCCAAAATGTACTTGAGGAAACCAAAGTCCTTCTGGGCGAACGTCTTGTGTACAGATGAGACCAAGGTAGAGCTTTTTGGTAAAGCTCATCATTCTGCTGTTTACAGAAAACGGAATGAGGCCGACGAAGAAAAGAACACAGTACCTACAGTCAAACATGGTGGAGGTTCTAAGATGTTTTGGGGATGTTTTGCTGCCTCTGGCACTAGAGGCCTTGACTGTGTGCAAGGCATCATGAAATCTGAAGACTACCAAAAGATATTGGGGTGCAATGTAGGGCCCGGTGTCAGAAAGCTGGGTCTGCGTCAGAGGTCATGGGTGTTCCAGCAGGACAATGACTCCAAACATGCCTCCAAAAGCACCCAGAAATGGTTGAAGACAAAGCGCTGGAGAGTTCTGAAGTGACCAGCAATGAGTCCGGTTCTAAATCTGATCAAACACTTATGGAAAGATCTCAAAATTACTGTTGGGAGAAGGCGCCCTTCAAATCTGAGAGACCTTGAGTAGTTTGCAAAAGAAGAGTGGTCGGAAATTCCAATTGAGAAGTGTCACAAGCTTGTTGATGGTTATAGGAAGCGCTTGATTTCAGTTATTTTTTCCAAAAGGCGTGCAACCAAATATTAAGTTGAGGGTGCCAATAATTTTGTCCAGCCCGGTTTTTGAGTTTTGTGTGAAATGATGTCAGATTTGGCTTTTTTTCTCTGTTTTTTGTGTTGTTCCAATGCACATAAAGGAAATAAACATGTGTATACCAAAACATTTGTAATTGCAACAATTTTCTGGGAGAAATGGTGCCTTTTCTGAGAAAATTCCAGGGGTGCCGATAATTTCAGCCATGACTGTATCTATCTGGGCAGGCCAGGATGCCCCTGTGATGGAAGGACCAGGGGAAAGGACATATTCCAGGCAATACCTCCCCTGGAACATGAGAGGGCAACCTCCCTGGCTTACACTGGGCCACGGGTTTGGAGCTTAGAAGCTCAACCCTGCTGGGGCCTGTGGCCATCAGTTCCGGAGCCCTGGACTGCAGCACTTCCGCCACACCAGAAAGTGCTGCCAGAAGAGGATCAGAGAGCACCTGGAGCACTTCTGGGTGCATTATAAAAGAGGCTTCCTTACTCTGTTCAGGGAGCCAGAGTTAGGAGGGAGTGGACAAAGCTTTCCCAGAGGAGTGGAAGGAAGAAAATGAGAGAGAAAAAGAGAGAGAAGTAGAGTATTGTGTTGTGCTGTGTTTGTGAACTATGCTGTGATTGTGGAAAATGAGGGAAGGCGTTTCCCACGAGGGAAAAAGAAGAATAATAAAAGTGTGTGCTTATACTTGTGCCTGTTTGTGTGTCTGTGTTGGGTTTGGGCGGTGGTGTGCCTGCCTGGTGGTCCACACTGTCTATCAAACAACCACCAACCAAACCCTCCCTCCCCCACACCCCCCATAACACATGATAAGAACTTGTGGCATGAATAAGAGAGCTGCTGCTATCAATCACAGGTTTGTAGGTTGGAGTTTACATTTATAGGTGAATAGAGCAAGTGCAGCTTGTTGGTGTGTGTGTTGACCCTGTGATAGGTTGGGACCCTGTCCTGGAATTATTCCTGCCTTATAATTGCAGGGTTCGGCTCCAGCTTTACCACAGTTCTGCTCTGGATAAGTGGGCTTAGAAAATGGATGGATGAAGATATACTGTATACATTTTACAGTTGATGTATTCTTTATATCTTTGGTCTGTTGCTGGTACTGTATTATACTAGTCTGTTAGAGACACGCAAGTAAGAATTTCATTGTACTGCACACATGACAAGAAATATGAACACTTTGTGACCAGTGCACTCAATATGTAATGGTGTATAGTTGTTATAGTTGAGAAAGACACCATACAGTTCTGTTCCCATAAAGTTTAAGGGGCATTAAGGAATGGAATTTTTAGTGAACATTGGGGGAGTAAAGAAATAGCAGCTTATCCCTGCCTAAAGCTTATGCCATCAAAGTGTGGCTGTAAATTTAAATCAGTCCTACAGTGTGGTGATTAACAGTCATCGAAGGGTGGAATGTTATAGTTAGTAATAAATGTGTCTCTGTCATCTGCAAGTATAATTAACTTCCATTGCTGCAGAAAAAACTAACTGGTTAACCCATTAGCTGCTCCCTGAAAGAAGGCGTTTTTTGGTATAAATCTAACCAAATGTTTACTACTCTACTTTGTACCATTTCTGGTTATTCACTGAACTTGAACTGCTTCATTTCAATAACACTCAAAAATTGGGGTGTTCTGAAACTTGACTGGTAGAGTATACAGTATATGCCACATATTAAAAATATACATGCCAACAAAGCCAAGACAACATGAATTAAAGAAAACTCTGAACTAATGACATTTTCTCTAAGAACTCTTATTATCAGTTGCATTTTACTTTATTTATTAGATGTATCCAAAGTTTTAGTATTACTCCATCATTATAGCTAAAAAAGTGAAATGCTCGAAGAGCTAGCCCCCCAAACGGGATACAAGATTATATGTTATTGTCAGATAGTGATCTTTGGGCCCAGTTTGCCTTTCGGTGTTGGCTGCCTTTTGTATGACATGTTCTCTTAGTTTCAGACACAGCTCCTTCTCGGTGCTTTTTGTTTGCAAAAAGCATAATAGTGATGGCAGCCAATGAAAGAAGATTAAGAAAAAGAAAACAGAACAAATTATTAATACGTTAATAGCAGTATTAATAAGGGTATGTTTATTTTGGGGGAAGTGTAATGAATTAATTGTGTAAAAGCCCAAAAAGCCTAGCCATACATCAGAATTAATTAAGTGTAACAAAGAACTTCATTATTAAGATGCATCCACAGCAATCCTATTTGCACACAGTGGCTCAGTGATACTCCATGCCATGTTTCATTTGAAAACAGCCATCTTTATCTGATACAGTTGATTATCTATATAATCCAAATAGATAAATACATTGAAATTTCTTCCTACATTAGTCTGATTCAATTGCTTATCTAGTTACAAAAGACTTCCAAAGTAATTGAGTCAACATTCCATGCGATTTACTGAAGATGCAACGGAGAAGATTCATATAACATGCCTGCATTTTACCAGAGCTCTAAAATGAAAGAGCGCTGACAGTCTTACAAAATACACTATTTACATTCATTCATCCCACAATTAAGTTTTAAAATACATTTTTTTTTACAAGAGAAAAAAAAAATGTAAATAAATCTGAGACTGCTCCAATCAATTTGGAGATTGTGTTAAAATGCCAGAAGGAATGCCAAAGTACTTAATGGGCATTTCATCTGCCACTGATTAAAGCCAACACATTTTTCAGGCCAGAATATTTCAATGCCTCTGTAGTAGCACTTTGGTTTCTATAGTAACTTGAAGAACCCTCTCCTCAAATGTGGCCGTCGGATTTAGGGCCTGGAAGAATGTCTATGTTTAAAATAATACCAAGAAAACCACACATTGTTATTCTGGAATAGCTATTAGTGGAATGGTTGCATGGGTTCAAACTCCCTGCATGACGTAAACTTCATACATCCTCTTCATGTCTGTATGTTTATTTATTTAGTTAGTTATTTATGTATGTATGTATTTATTTGGTTCCAGGTTCTCTGCTTTGCATCACATATTCCATTTATGTACGGTTTAATTTAAACTGGCATGATGTTTGTGTGTGCATGGGTACACTCTGTAATGTACTTGAGCCTCATCTAGGGTTAATTATAACAATAATAATAATTCTTTACATTTATACAGCTCTTATCATCACTCAAAGTGCTTTATTTAAAGAGTTGGGAGCCACTTCAAACACCACCAATGTGTAGCACCCACCTGGTGATGCAATAGCAGTCATTTTTTTGTGCCAGTATGCTCACCACACATATTAGCTAATAGGTGGTAAGGGATGAGAGGGATAGCCAATTAGGGACAGGAAAAGATTAGGGGGCCAGAATGACTAGGTCAAGGTGCACAATTTAGCCTGGACATCAGGGTATACCCTACTCTTTACAAAGGATGCCCAGGGATCTTTTATGAGCACAGAGAGTCAGGACCTCTGTTTCACATCTCACCCAAAGGATGGCACCATTTGTACAACACTGCACTGCACTGGAGCATTGGGATCCACACACAGACCACAGGGTAAGCTCCCCCTACCAGCCTCACCAACTTGTCTTCCAGCTGCATCCCAAGCTTTTGCTAGATGGACTCTCATCTGGGCCAGGCCTGAACATGCTTAGTTTTAGGTGGAAAATCTGTTCTGAAGAACATGTACTATGGCTGCTTTATTCCTGGCTTGTGGATAATGCTGCTGTTATGACCTTGAACTGGACTGACCAGGCTGAAATGGCTTCCATATGTAAAATTCTATATCTCTGAAAGTTTTGTCAGTTTTTCTTAATATATAAACACTCAAAAGCAGACCATTCAGCCCATCAGGCTCAATTGGCTACCTAATAGCTAAGTTGTCCCAATACCACCCACATCCAAATTGCTTTTTAAATTTGTTAGGACTTCCACTTCAACTACATTACTCAGTTGTTCATCGAAGACTCCGTGACATGTTGTATGATGAAGCGTTTTTTCATTTCTGCCCTGAATGCAATGCCTCTTCAGTTCCACCAGTGCAACCGGGTACATTTTTAGGTCTGCACTTGCCCTAAAGACTAAAGAGGTTTAATTCCCTTATCCTGTCAGAGAAGGACATTCCCTTTTGGTCCAGCATGTACTTGGTTGCTCTTCTCTGTTCTGTGGTTCCTTATCTCATTGCCGAACTATGTCATTTTAAATTAACACAAATCACTGAGCATGTCACATTTAGTGACAGAGTGCCGATCTTCCAGCACAGTCATGCTCGCCCCATTTTGTGACAGCCAATAACATGCAGCCTTGATGGAATTAGTGCTATACAAAATAGTTACCAGCTATGGCAAGTTCAGGCACAATCTCCACCTTTTAATTTCTTTTTCCATATTCTCATGGTATGCAAAACACGAGACATCAGACAGAGGAGCTTCTCTTCTATTGGCGAGGTACCAAATAACCTTGAATTCCTTATTCATCATTGTTGTGTTATATGCATTGTACTTTTTTTTTTTTTTTTTGTAAAAGTAAACTTTATTTACACAGTACAGAATACAATCCACAATGAAACATTACAGTACATTCTCATTAACAAATGAATTACAGTGAACATTAATTGGTAGTCAGCTCTCATGAACACAGGGCATGCCCCTATGGCTAAAGACAAAATCAGGGCATGACAAAGCCTGCAGAGGTGACGCGACCTTGCATATTTCTTGTGCCTAAAATGGGCTCCCAGCAGCACTCACATCATGCATATTGGATACCATTAAAAAGCTGGACCTGAAATGACTGAATACAGACCACAGTTCCCCTGTATTTTCCCTACATTACCACACCAATCTGAGCTTGTTATACATCACATTCCCAAACTATAGGCATTAATATAAAGTCGGCTAGAACAGCTTTCACTGCTCTGGTAAGGTTTAACAAAAGAGATTGTGGAGTGTGTCTGTGGGAATCTGTGCCAATTGAGCGTTAAGAGCATTTGTGAGGTCAGGTAGTCTTGGCTTGTAATTGCCATTCTAATTCATCCCAAAGGTTTGATAGGGTTGAGGTCAGGGCTCTGTGCAGGCCACTTGATTTCCCCGATGTCTTTATAGACTGGACTCTGAACAGGGGTGCTAGTCATGATGGAACAAAAAAAAAAAAAAGGTCTTTTCCTAAAGCCAAATGTACAAAATTGCCAAAAATGTCTTTCTGTGCTGCTGCATTAACAAGAACCAAGGGGCCTAGCCCACTCTAAAGAAACAGCCCTAGGTCATTATCCCTCATCAAACAAACTTTATAGCAGGAACAATGCAGTCCAGAAGGTAGTTATTTTCATCAAACCCGAAAAAAAAGTCCTGAGCTAGTTGGAGTGAGTTGCTAGGTACATCAGTGTTGCGGAAAATACTTCTCTCTATCATAAAAAATCATCTTGGGACGAGACGAGACATGATCTTTTGAAGAGAGACAGAGAGACACTTTCACGTCCTGCGAGACGGTCAATTTATGTCATACTTCCAACCTTTGGACGCAAGTCCTGTGAAATGGTGACTTTAGCAAGTCACACCCTACTTGCAACCATTTTCAAACAAGACCACGGTCATCTATCCTCTCAGATGTTGGAATGCTTTTGGCAGACACACTTCCTGTGATCTCAGCTCTTAAAAATTGTATACATTCTAGATGACACTTCAATGAATAAACAAAGAAGAAGCAGCGCATCCAAAAGAGATCCAAAAGCGTTGGAAAGTAAAGAATACAAAAAAGAACAAAAATGAGCTATGTGCAAATTCTGAAAATAAGGAAAGTAATAATCAGCCCGTCCTACAAGACTAGACTTTGTGCCAAGATATTTAACCACGCCTGGGGCCTGAAAAAGACAAAGCAGAATGTTGTAAAGAATTCAAAAACGCTGGCATGATACACATGCAGAGCAGGTTAGAGATAATGGAAGTAGGAAAATTCGAAATTCTCAAAAAAATGATAGTAAAGATCACATTACAGCAAACAAATAGAAAATATTACTCGGTGAAATAATGGAACAGCAAAAAGAGATTGAATAGTGTTTGAGGATGTCTGGGGGAGAAGAGAGCCAAAGCAGTGAGACAAAAGGGCAGCTGCTGTACAGGCTTTTAAACGTTTGAAGTGCCGCACGAAATGCAGATCACACAGCATGACAGCAGCAGCAAGCCAGCAGCTGATATAGCAAAGAGGAGGAGAAAAAAAAAACAAAAAACTTTGTTTCCCATTGTATCACCCTTTAAGAGGGGGTTTCAGAGGAACGACCACGTCTCCTTGGGGTGCATTCAGCCCCACCCTTCACAATGGCACGTAGCGCTGGTGGGGGTGGGGGCAAAGCCTCCTAGTAGTAAATAAAAAAAGTCTTGAGTCATTGCAATAAATGAAATCCAAAGATATCCTTTATTTGCACCAACTGTTGGAGGCTCACTATGTGAGCAGGAAAGCTCACCATAGCAAGTCTGATTAGTCTTAAGAGAACAGCACTTGTTATCACAGAGCTCCATTTACAGTACATATGGTTGCTGGTAGACATTTCAATTCCACCAATGAGTATATTCTAACAATACTCCTGCGCCATTAAATAGCATGCAAAGGTCCCAAAAATGTTAATCACTACAAGTCTTGTCTAAACATTTGGTTTCCAGAATAAAACTGTAATAAGACTGGTATATATGACCTCATTTCCTATTATAAAATGTGCTGGTACAAATGAAGACATTGTGTCCTTGGATAACAGGCAGGCAGTTTCAAGCACCTTTATTTTCTTTTCTCTTACAGTCAGCCTACGAGACTGGCTTTCACAGAAGCATGTCACCGACTGCCCCCAGCTCGCTAAGATTATGTAAATAAAAGCTATGACTGAAATCACTAGAAAAGTCATCTAATGCAACATGGCCTTGAGTAAATTAAGTTGTATTATTTGCTTTTGCCAGCTCTAAAAAGTCTAAAATTGGCTTGGAAAGATCTTTTTTCTCATAAATAGCATACAGCAAAACAAACCAAACCATTATAAGAGAAGGCAGATTGCCAGACCAACCATAAAGCTCCATTATGAGATCAATCAATCACTCCATCCTTAGTTTACTGTGAGCAGCAACTTTAATTTGACACATTTCACAAAAATCACCAACTATGCATAAAAAAATCATTAAAAAAACCTAACAACAAAAAAAGGCAATGTAGACAACAGCAGTAATACCATACCTAACAACAGAGAAGGAAAGGGCAGAGACTGAGATGCCAGGGTCAGGGCATTGATGTCGAAATAGAGTCCATGCACTACTTTAATTACATTCAGTCTGATCTGACATTTTACTTTCAGCAGCCGGCACTGCGTACTTCTAATTAAATGCTTCAGGACAATTTCATGTTTGCATCCAGAGAAAACACTGAACATTATGACTGTGACATTTCTTTAATGTTGTGCTGTATTAATAAATGTAAACGTACAGTGACGCCTCCGGCAACCCGTTTGTCTGCCTGTCATGTTAATGCAATGCATGTTCCTGTGGTAGAGCTACGGTGTTGTTTTCTGCATTATTGTTCCATTTCTCTGTGGTGTGCTAAACATTTTCTGCTTAATTATAAATGTTAAAATAACATTCGCATAACTCTCAGAAAATTGCATATTAATTACATCAATTATTATTCAGGCATTCTTAAGTATTTGTTTGCCTATTTAGTGTTATAAGGCATTGTTCACTTGACAGTACCCTAACTATGTTATGGAAAAAATGGCATCATTAATGTAAAATACAATTAGTGGTGGGGGGTGGGGTTAGAATCGACTTTAAGCTCTTGATTAAGATATCCCAACATATGCATACTGTATATAAAAGAGTGACGGGGTCAAATTTAGTATGAAGGATGCTATGTAAAACAATTTCTGTCTTAAGATAGAATGTCTTTTGCCATTTTTTATTTAATATAACACATAATACAAGTGCTGTCACAAACAGCTTGACAAAGTTGTTGACACTAAAGTACAAGATGAGGCAGAACATAACACCATCTATTTATGCATTTCCAGAGCCTGCAGAGGTGATGCCATCCTACATATTTCTGGTGCCTAAAATGGGCTCCCAGCAGCACTCACGTCACACATAAGGGATACCTTTAAAAAGCTGGACCTGAAATGACTGAATACAGACCACAGATATTTTACCTACATCACAAAAGTTTGTGGACACTGAATCGTCACACCAATCTGAGCTTGTTGAACATCACATTCCCAAAACTATAGGCATTACTATAAAGTTGGCTATGACAAGCTTCCACTGGTAAGGTTTTCCAAGAGATTGTGGAGTGTGTCTGTGGCAATCTGCGCCAATTGGGCCTAAAGAGCATTTGTGAGGTCAGGTAGTGATGTTGGATGAGAAGTCATGGCTTGTAACCGGCGTTCTAATTCATCCCTAAGGTTTGATAGGGTTGAGGTCAGAGCTCTGTGCAGGCTACTCGATTTCTCCAATGTCTTTATAGACTGGACTCTGTGAACAGGGGTAATAGTCTAGCTTGAACAGGAAAAGGACCTTTCCTAATGCCAAATGTACAAAATTGCTAAAAATGTCTTTCTGAACTAAGGGGAGTAGACCAGACTAAAAAAACAGCCCTAGGTCATTATCCCTCATCAACCAAACTTTATAGTAGGAACTGTGCAATCCAGAATGTAGTTGTCTCCATCAAACCCAGATTCATCCAACAGACTGCTAGATAGTGAAGCATAATTCTTACTCCAGAGAACACATTTCCACTGCCTCAGAGTCCATTGTGCATAATAATCGAAGGCTTGTGTGCAGCTGCTTGGCCATGGAAACCCATTTCATGAAGCTCCCAAAGAACTTCTCCTGTGCTGAAGTTGCTTCAAGAGACAGTTTGTAACTCTGTTGTGAGGGATGCAGCAGAAGATAGGTGATTATTACGTGGTATGCACTTCAGTACTCGGCTGCCTCACACTGTCAGTGTATGTGGTCTGCCAGTCTACCACTTTGTGGCTAAACTGTTGTTACTCCACGATGCTGCCACTTCACAATAATAGCACTTACAACTTCACATATTGATTTAAAGCAAAAGTAGCATTCTATGTAGGTGCTGTGTTGAAATTCACTACGACCCATTCTCCTGCCCATCTCTGTCAATGGAGATTGCATGGCGTTGTGCTTGGTTTTATATAACCGTTGACAATGAATGTGGCCGATACACATGAACTTAGTAATTTGGAGGGCTGCCCCCATACTTTTGTTCATATAGTGTACCTAGTAAAACTCTTGCAAGTACATATGGATGAGAAGGATCTATGAGTCATAGTGGACTCGTCACTATCTACATCACGATAGTGTACAGAAGAAATCGTACATTTCTTTCCCAGAAATACAACAACCTCAAGCATGAAGCCAAAGCTACACAGGAAGGGCTTCCAAATGTCCTGAAGTCTGAATTTCACTCCATTTCAGAATTTGAATCTGGACTTGAAAAGAGCAGTTCACTTATAAACCCACACAACTTGACAGATCTCGTGTAAGGAAGAAGAACAGGGAAAAACTGCAGTGCCCTGATGTGCAAAACTGAGAGAGATCTGTGTACACAGACTCAAGGCTGTCATGGCTGCTGAAGGTACATCTACTAAATACTGACTTAATTTAGAACACTTTGCAGAGATCCTTTTTCACTTTGACATTAAAGAGTCTTTTTCTGCCGATTCATATAAAAAAGCCAAATTAAACCCACTCTGACTGAATGTCATATAATAAAATGTAATAACCTTTAAGGGGTGAATTCTATTTACAGGCAGTTTGTCTAAGATTGCACAAATAAGTAGCCTAATTGTTAGAGCTTACGCTTCACAGATCCAGGCATTTGGTTGAACCCCCAGCTTCGTTTGCATGTTTGTAAGTCTCTCTGTGTCCACTACAGGTTTCCTCTGGGTCATCAGATTTTTCTTCAATGCCTCAAATATGTGCTTCTTGTGTTAACTTAAGATTCTATAAGCTCTATGTGAATAAGTGGGTGTGTGCGGATGTGAGTACACAGACGGACTGAAATCCTTTTAGGAACAGGAGTTCTGACATGTGGCCAATAATGTTCTGATAGGCAGCAGTCCCCCAGCAACCATTAACTGGTGTCACAGATTGCTGGGATCCTTACCCAGCCGAGATGCCTGGAAGGACCGGAAGGTGACATTTATGTCCTCCGGGCCACGAGGAGGCAACTGCCCCGGATCGGGAGAGGAGGAAAGAAGTTCCAATCCGTTGGGACCCGTGGCCACCGACAGGGGGCGCCTCTAGCCTTGTGGAACCCGGGAAATATTTACTTCCGCCACACCCGGCAAGATGGAGGAAGAGCCTTCCAGGGACGCCCGGAGTGCTTCCGGTGCAAAGGGCAGCACTTCCGCCACACCAGGAAGTGCTGCCAGAAGAATGTCACAAGGCACCTGGAGCACATCCGGATGGGAATAAAAGGGGCCGCCTTCCTACAGTCAGGGAGCTAGAGTCGGGAGCGGGAGCAGGACGAAGCTCCCATAAGGAGAGGAAAGACGGCCACGGACTGTGAGAGAGAAGCCCGAAATAGAGGTGATTGGTGCTGGGAGCATTATGTACTGTGTTTTGTGGAATAATAAATGTGTGACTTTAATAAAGATGTGGTTTGTGACTGGTGGTGTCTGGGCAAGTCTCACACTGGATAACTTGGTACAGAAGGAGGATGGAAGACTACATACATTGTCTGAGGGTTACAATGGACAGAAGAGGCAAAAGTATGATACACAAATGAAAATTCTCCTAAATGTGTGAGTATTTTTTAATCCATAACATCTTTTAATTTATACTGATATAGAAGGGTTTGCAAAAATAACTCAAACTAGTCAAAGTACAGTATGGGTAAAGAGCTGATGGTAGGGCATGGTAAGTTGTGTCAGGAGATGAGGTGCAGAAAGAGTCTCACTAGCACAACCAGCCTATTGCCATTTACAGTAAATTATCCTATTATATCAGAGTTAAAATATAATATTTATATTTTATTATATTATTATATAATAATATAATATTCCCTTAGTAGATTAACAGAGCCTGATCCAGAAGCACTGGACACAGTGCCAATCCATCACCATTACATGTTTATCTATACATTCACATTAGGACAGTGTGATATAAAAAGAGTTCCACGACTAGAAAAAAGAGTTGGGGCCCGTCCCCATATAATGTCCAATGGACGATAAGTGTAAAAAGGCAAAATTATGATCAAAATACTTTACAGCAATTGACAACGGTACATGACAAAGGTGGCATTTTTAAACAGTGAAAAACTGGCTTAAGGAAATGAGTTGGCAGGATATGGCATGATAACTGTCAGACGGAAGCGACGTCATCATCGGGAGCTGGAAGTGAGGTGATGCCAGAAGTGACGTCATGGCGAAGGCGCCAGAAGTGACGTCATCATTGGGAGTCAGAAGCAGAAGTGACGTTTGGAAGCCATCTTGGGATCCCAGAAGTGTGGAAGGTGAGTTATATTTCTTCTTTTTGTATGCCGAAAGAGAGAGAGTGGTGTTATTACTGCATATTAACCCACTTGTCTGGCGATATTTCACTCACCTCAGGGCTTGTTGAGTGCACATGTGTGACACCAGTTAAGCTCACATGTAGTAAGCGAATGTGCTTACTAAACACAGACAGCAAACTAGGTATGATATTCAAACACAGGATGCCTGAGGCTCTACCATTGTGCCTTAAACAAGGCAGACAAATATTTAAAAAAAAAAAAAAAAAAAAAAAAAGGTGATTTATTTTTTCTTTTTTTTTGATGAAATGGGTGTAAATGGATGAGTACATGGATGGATGGACCTTCACTCTGACTAAATGAGACCAGACTGAGTAGTGTTTTGAGTGTTTTGTAATGGCACAGATCATGGATCAATTCATTTACTAATCATTGATTTATTGAGTCATGTATTTTAACAATATTAACCTTGCAATGAAATATTTTCAGAATATTAAATTGCAGCCTTAAATGAATGGAATTAAAATAATCAGATGCAATTCTACCAGAAAACTTCACCCTGCAAGTTCTGTATAAGTACAATTTTTTGTAGCCTTGCTGTATGAAGAAGTAGCAGGTGATACAAAGGTCTACCATCTTTACCATCGATTAAAATGCTTTATAATTACCCAGGCGACTGTTGCACATTGCTTGATTAAAACTAAAAGCCTACATTTGTGAAATAGGATTCATTTTTTTAAGCCAAAATGTAATTGAAGTCAATTACCTGCTGCATAAAATCTGCTTTCTGTGCTACTTAAAACATTTTGCTTAAGTGCAGAGTGTGCCAAGCAGTCATTATTGTCATGGAGCCAGCCTTTCATGATTTTCACATGAGGAGCTTGCATTATGCAGCCTTTAATGTACCAACAGTAGCATTAAAATTTTAATTGCGTATCTTACTAGTAATAGCTGTCCACAAAACTCTTTTGGCTGGAGTTTCCAAAAATATTCACATATGACAAAAAAAAAATAAAAACGGGAACTTTCGTTGCCTTCAAGTTCTGCTAAATATAACAAATGCAAGTTGCTTGACCATTTTCATAAATTTCTAGTCAACATCCCAGTCAAGGAAGGACTCAGTCCTGGAGTATACAGTAGTATGCAGTTGGATGGAGTAAAGTTAAAATGATAGTTTATGTCATTTTCAAATATACAGTACAATGGATCCAGAAAGTATTCAGATTCTTTCACTGTTTGCACCCTCACTTGTGTTGTAGCTTTAATTTTAAATGGATTTATTTGACGTTTTTGCCCATTAATCTACACCCATTAGCCCATAATGACAAAGTAAAAACATTTTAGAAAAGTTTGCAAATGGATTAAAAATCTAAAACTGAAATCTCCCATTTTTATCACTCCAAATTGTAGTCAGGTGCATCCTGTTTGCTTTAATTCTAATTGAGAGGTGGCTGTAACTTGACTGGAGTCTACATATGGCAAATTTAATTGCTTGGACGTCATATAGACTTCAAGCTCCTAGGACTTCATGACTTGGTTTTTGTCCTGATATACAGTCATATGAAAAAGTTTGGGAAATCCTTTCAGCCTGCATAATAATTTACTCTACTTTCAACAAAAAAAGATAACAGTGGCATGTCTTTCATTTCCTAGGAACATCTGAGTACTGGGGTGTTTTCCAAACAAAGATTTTTAGTGAAGCAGTATTTAGTTGTATGAAATTAAATCAAATGTGAAAAACTGGCTGTGCAAAAATGTGGATACCCTTGTAATTTTGCTGATTTGAATGCATGTAACTGTTCAATACTGATTACTTGCAACACCAAATTGGTTGGATTAGCTCATTAAGCCTTGAACTTTATAGACAGGTGTGTCCAATCATGAGAAAAGGTATTTAAGGTGGTCAATTGCAAGTTGTGCTTCCCTTTGACTCTCCTCCGAAGAGTGACAGCATGGGATCCTCAAAACAACTCTCAAAAGATCTGAAAACAAAAATTGTTCAGTATCATGGTTTAGGGGAAGGCTACAAAAAGCTACCTCAGAGGTTTAAGCTGTCAGTTTCAACTATAAGGAATGTAATCAGGAAATGGAAGGCCACAGGCACAGTTACTGTTAAACCCAGGTCTGGCAGGCCAAGAAAAATACAGAAGTGGCATATGCGAAGGATTGAGAATGGTTACAGACAACCAACAGATCACCTCCAAAGACCTGTAAAAATATCTTGCTGCAGATGGTGCATCTATACATCGTTCTACAATTCAGCACAATTTGCACAAAGAACATCTATATGGCAGGGTGAAGAGAAAGAAGCCGTTTCTGCACTCATGCCACAAACAGAGTCACTTGTTGTATGCAAATGCTCATTTAGACAAGCCAGATTCATTTTGGAACAAAGTGCTTTGGACTGATGAGACAAAAATTGAGTTATTTGGTCATCACAAAAAGCGCTTTGCATGGCGGAAGAAGAACACTGCATTCCAAGAAAAACACCTGCTACCTACTTCATTCATTTTGAATTCTTCAAGATCTTTATTTAGATTACCTTCAGGCCACCATAGAAAATGTAAAAGATCTGTGTCTTTGTCTGGTATCTTAACTTGGTAGAACATTGACTTAATGTCTGCCATTAAGGCTACTGGCTCCTTTCTGAATATGGAGGGCAAAAGGCATTGTTCATTCCTGATGGGCAAGTCCAGAGTTGCACCATTGAAACAGGTCACGATTCCAAGAATGGAGCTGACAGCAGCCGTTGTGGCAGTAAAAATATACAAAATGCTTAAAGGTGAGCTTCAAATGCCCTTACAAGAATCTACATTTTGGACTGACAGCACCACGGTGCTAAAATACATCTCAAATGTAAGCACTCGATTCAAGACTTTTGTTGCCAATAGAATCTCGCAACCTTCGCAGTGGAGGTATGTCACATCCAGCTGATCAAGCATCTAGAGGGCTAAGCGTAGAAAACTTTCTTAAAAGCACCACATGGTCACATGGTCCAAGTTTCTTATTGAAGTCAGAACGTGAGTGGCCAAAAAGACCAGATCAACTGAACAATTAACTTTTTGAAGATGATCCAGAAGTTAAAACTTATGCACTTAACATGACAAGAATAGAGGAGGCAACTGAACCCAACAACAAACTAATCACTTACATCACTTGAAGAAAGCAGTGGCTTGGTTCCTCAAATTTAAAGACATACTGTTGCGCTTAGGAAATGAAAGAAAAACATTTCAACTAGAAGCCAGTCAGACTAAAGGTAATCCAGAAGAACAAAAATCACTCATCACAAAGCATATGAAAAGGTACAAACAGACTTTAAAACAAGATCCAGTTTCTCTAGATGACTTAGTTAAAGCTGAAACAGAGCTTATCCATCTAAGTCAACATCAAGAATTTCCGGAAGAATTAAAAGCTCTAAAGAAAAAGACTTGTGGTAAAAAGAACAGTCAAATCTATAAACTTGACCCAATCATACAAGATGGAATACTAAGAGTTGGAGGAAGACTCTGCAAAGCTGCAATGCCCGAAGAAGCTAAACATCCTGCGATTTTACACAAGCATTCACATGTTGCTTCTCTCATATTGCAACACATTCATAAATGAATCAGACATTGTGGGCGCAATTATGTGCTCGCACAGTTATGCCAAAAATACTGGATACCTCAAGCGAATTCAGCTATCAGAAAAATAATTTCAAAGTGCACAACGTGTAGAAGATACAATGCGAAAGTAGGGAGCAAAAAATGGCAGATTTGCCAGAAGATCGCCTAGCACCAAACCAACCAACGTTCACAAATGTTGGAGTCGAATATTTTGGCCCCTTCCTAGTCAAAAGAGGAAGAAGTCTAGTCAAGAGGTACGGAGTAATCTTCACATGTTTAACAACCAGAGCTGCGCACATAGAGATCGCACATAGCTTAGACACTGATTCTTGTATCCAAGCCATACTCCGATTTACAGATAGAAGAGGACAAGTTAAAATCATGCGCTCAGACAATGGAACAAATTTTGTTGGAGCAGAAAGAGAGCTACGAGAAGCTATTAAAAAATTGGAACACAAAAAAATCGGTGACGCTATGATGCAAGAACAAATCAAATGGATTTTCAATCCACCATCAGCTTCTCATCAAGGTGGAGTGTGGGAAAGACAAATCAGAAGCATAAGAAAGATCTTAAATTCAACACTAAACCAACAAACACTCGACGATGAAAACCTTCCTACAATGATGTGTAGAGTTGAATCAATACTCAATAACAGACCCCTTACAAAGACATCAGATGACCCAAATGATTTGGAACCGCTCAAACCCAATCACTTGGTATTACTAAAGACAAAACCTGAAATACCACATGAACTCGTTTCAGAAAATGAACCATACCCAAGAAGACGCTGGAAACAAATTCAATACATGGCTGATTTGTTTTGGAAAAGATAAACAAAAGAGTATTTGCCAATACTTCAAGAACATCAAAAATGGCTTGCACCAAGAAAAAATTTTGAACCAGGGGACGTTCTTTTAATTGTAGATAAAGCTACACTACTGTCAAATTTGGTGGAGGTTTCATCATGCTGTGGGGGTGTGTGGCTATTTCAGGGACTGGGGCCCTTGTTAAAGTCGAGGGTTGGATGAATTCAACTCAATATCAACAGATTCTTCAGGACAATGTTCAAGCATCAGTCACAAAGTTGAAGTTACACAGGGGTTGGATATTCCAGCAAAACAATGATGCAAAACACAGTTCGAAATCTACAAAGGCATTCATGCAGAGGGAGAAGTACAATGTTCTGGAATGGCCGCCACAGTCCACTGACTTGAATATCATCGATAATCTATGGGATGATTTGAAGCAGGCTGTCCATGCTCGGCACCCAGAGGCTGTTATATTTGGAAAAGGAGGCTCAACTAAGTATTGATGTAATATCCCTGTTGGGGTGCCCAAATTTATGCACCTGTCTAATTTTGTTATGATGCATATTGCATATTTTCTGTTAATCCAATAAACTTAATGTCACTGCTGAAATACTACTGTTTCCATAAGGCATGTCATATATTTAAAGAAAGTTGCTACTTGGAAGCTCAGCCAATGGTAAACAAAAATCCAAAGAATTAAGAGGGGTTCCCAAATTTTTTCATATGACTGTACAGTATGTGTGTGAGGCCCCACAACTGCCACTATATATATCAGGAACAAAAACCAAGGCAGGAAGTCCTAGGAACTCTCTGTTGACCTGTGCAATCAAATATGGTGAGGCACAAATAAGGCCTAGGGTACAAAACCATTTCTAAACATTTGTGTATTTGCAGGAGTACAGTAGCCTCAATAACTGTGAAATGGAAGTTTAGAATCTCTCATCTTAGAGTTGGTCATCTAGCCAAACTGATTAACCAGGCAAAAGGGGTCTTTATCAGGGAAATGACGAAGAACCCTATGGTCACTGAAACAGAGCTTCAGAAGTCCTCGGCTGAGGTGGGAGAACCTGTCAAAAGGACGAAGTACTCCATTGATCAGGGGCCTCATGAATAACGGCGTGTGTAGAATTCACACTAAAAGATGGCATACGGACAAATGCGGAAATGTGCGTATGCACAAAAAAATCCAAATGCATAACTCTGTGCGTACACCAACTTCTACTTTCTTCTACTACATAAATCCCGGTCTACGTGAAAAGTAACACTCGTGCATGCACCTGCTGCCCCTCCCAGAATTATGCCTCTTTGAATATGCAAATCAATATAAATAGCCCTTAAGCTCAGCATTCTGTGAAAAGGCAATGGCAAAAGCATGGGGGGGAAAAGAAGAATTTCAGCCAATACCAGGTAGAGGCAAGGGAAAAAGTACTATTTGTTGGTTTAAGCAGTGATATAATCAACAAAAGGAAGTTAATTGAGTGACAGAGTGTGAGAGAAACTCAAAAGTTCAAGTACAGAAAGTCATAAAGTGCCCAAAATAAATAAGTGGACAGATATCAAAGTCGCCGTGAACAGGCGAGTCGTAGCCCACCGTCTGAGTCATATGGAAGCATATTAAGGTACAGAGAAAAGAAAAAAAAATTTGGACACAGTGAGAAAAAAAATGTCCAAATGTCAACTTTAATCTCGAAATTTTCACTTCAATCATGTAGTTTATTTTGTGATTAAAGTAGAACGACAAACTTCATCTTGAAATCGTTTCATTTACTAGTTTCTCAAATCCCATCATTACCTAAAGTAGCATGTTCAATACTTTGTTTTGTATGTGTTCTTCAATGTGCTCTATGTGTGTGAATCACTATGTGCTTCTTAAACTTTTAAGGGCTTTTAAATGTGGTGATCAGCATGAGCTGAAGCGCGTGCAGAAGGAACTCAGAGTCCAGCTCAGAGCGGCGAAAGAGAAGTACAGGAGAAAACTGGACCAAAAGTTGCAGAATAACAGCATGAAGAAAGTATGGGATGGGATGGGATGAAGATCATCACCTTCTGCAGCTCGAAGCAAGGTGCCACCATCGAGAGAGACGTGGAGGGAGCAAACCTGATGAACAGCTTCTTTAAAAGGTTTCACCACCCTAACCCACTCTCACCTCAGAGTACTGCATCCTCCACCCATCCTTCTTCTGATATCAGCATAGGAGAATCCACTGCATCCACTGAACAGTATCATCTCCAGACAGAAGAGCAGCTTCAGCGACAGACTGTTATCACTATCCTGCTCCACTGACCTGACTGAGGAGATTGTTCCTCCCCCACACTATGCGACTCTTCAATTCCACCCAGGGGGGTCAACATTAACATTATACAATGATATTATCTGTTATACCTTCCTTGCACTCTCCACCCTGCATTTTTTAACTTGCACTGCATTTTTATCACTATTTAATTAATACTGTTTTTATCAGTATGCTGCTGCTGGAGTATGTGAATTTCCCCTTGGGGATTGTACGGGGCTTTATGACCCTGGTAGGGTCACCCAAGGCAAACTGGTCCTAGGTGAGGGATGAGACAAAGAGCGGTTCAACAAAACCTCCAATGAAGAACAAAAAATTTGGACGCCGTTTTCCCTCTCCCGGACGCAGGTCACCGGGGCCCCTCTCTGGAGCCAGGCCTGGAGGTGGGCCTCGATGGCGAGCGCCTGGTGGCCGGGCCTGCACCCATGGGGCTCAGCCGGGCAGGGCCCGAAGAGGCAACATGGGTTCCCCTTCCCATGGGCTCACCACCTATAGGAGGGGCCAGGGAGGTCGGGTGCAGTGTGAGTTGGGTGGTGGCCAAAGGCGGGGACCTTGGCAGTCCGATCCTACAGAAGCTGGCTCTTGGGACGTGGACTGTCACCTCTCTGAAGGAGAAGGAGCCTGAGCTAGTGCACGAGGTCGAGAGGTTCTGGCTATAGATATAGTCGGGCTCACCTCGACACACAGCTTGGACTCTGGCACCTTGAGAGGGGCTGGACTCTCTACCAATCTGAAGTTGCCCCTGGTGAGAGGCGCAGAGTGGGTGTGGGCACACTTATTGCCCCCCGACTTGGAGCCTGTTCATTGGTGTTTACCTCAGTGGACGAGAGGGTAGCCTCCCTCCGCCTTCAGGTGGGGGGACAGGTCCTAACTGTTGTTTGTGCGTATGCGCCAAACAGCAGTTTGGAGTACCCACCCTTTTTGGAGTCCCTGGAGGGGGTGCTAGAGGGCATACCTTCTGGGGACTCCCTCGTTCTGCCGGGATACTTCAATGCTCACGTGAGCAATGACAGTGAGACCTGGAAGGGCGTGATTGGGAGGAATGCCCCCCCCCCCCCCGCCCCCAATCTGAACCCGAGCAGTGTTTTGTTATTGGACTTCTGTGCTCATCACGGATTGTCCATAACAAACACCATGTTCAAGCATAGGGGTGTTCATATGTGCACTTGGCACCAGGACACCCTAGGCTTCAGTTCAATGATCAACTTTGTGGTCGTGTCATTGGATTTGCGGCCACATGTTTTGGACACTCGGGTGAACAAAGGGGTGGAATTGTCAACTCATCACCACCTGGTGGTGAGTTGGCTTTGATGGTGGGGGAGGATGCTAGTCAGGCCTGGTAGGCCCAAACGTGTTGTGAGGGTCTCCTCGGAACATCTGGCAGAGTCCCCTGTCAGAAGTAGCTTCAACTCCCACCTCCGGCCGAACTTCAACCACGTCCCAAGGGAGGTGGGGGGCATTGAGTCCAAATGGGCCATGTTCCGTGCCTCTATTGTTGAGGCGGCTGACTGGAGCTGTGGCTATAAGGTGGTCAGTGCCTATCGTGGTGGCAATCCCCGAACCCGTTGGTGGACAGCGGCGGTGAAGGATGCCGTTGAGCTGAAGAAGGAGTCCTACAGGCCCCTTGGTCCTGTGGGACTCTGGAGGCAGCTAATAGGTACCGGCAGGCCAAGCAGAATGCAGCTTTGGTAGTTGCTGAGGCGAAAACTCGGGCATGGGAGGAGTTTGGGGATGTCATGGAGAACAACTTCCGGACGGCTTCGAGGAGATTCTGGTCCACCATCCGGCATCTCAGGAGGGGGAAGGAGTGCAGTGTCAACACTGTATATGGTGGGGATGGTGCGCTGCTGACCTTGACTCGGGACGTTGTGGGTCGGTGGGGGGGAGTACTACAAAGACCTCCTCAGTCCCACTAACATGCCCTCCAATGAGGAAGCAGAGCCTGGGGACTCAGAGGTGGGCTCCCCCATCTCTGGGACTGAGGTCACCGAGGTGGTCAAAAAACTCCTTGGTGGCAGGGCCCCGGGGGTTGATGAGATACGCCCGAAGATCCTCAAGGCTCTGGATGTTGTAGGACTGTCTTGGTTGACACGCCTCTGCAACATTGCATGGACATCAGGGACAGTGCCTCTGGATTGGCAGACCGGGGTGGTGGTCCCCCTCTTTAAGATTGGTTCGCAGCTGAGTGTGAAGCGGCTGCGATGGGAATCAGCATCTCCAAATCCGAGACCATGATCCTCAAGCAGAAAAGGGTGGAGTGCCCTCTCAGGGTTGGGAGCAAGATCCTGCCCCAAGTTGAGGAGTTCAAGTATCTTGGGGTCTTGTTCACGAGTGAGGGAAGAATGGAGCGGCAGATTGACAAGCAGATCGGTGCGGCGTCCGCAGTGATATGGGCTCTGCATCGGTCTGTCGTGGTGAAAAAGGAGCTGAGCCGTAAGGCAAAGCTCTCAATTTAATAATAATAATAATTCATTACATTTATATAGTGCTTTTCTCAGTACTCAAAGCGCTATCCACACAGGGAGGAACCGGGAAGCAAACCCACAATCTTTCACAGTCTCCTTACTGCAAAGCAGCAGCAGCACTACCACTGCGCCACCTGTGATCTACCAGTCGATTACCAGTCGATCTACGCTCCTACCCTCACCTATGGTCATGAGCTATGGGTAGTGACCGAAAGAATGAGATTGCGAATACAAGCGGCTGAAATGAGTTTCCTCCACAGGGTGTCTGGGCTTTCCCTTAAAGATAGGGTGAGAAGCTCAGTCATCAGGGAGGTGCTCAGAGTAGAGCCGCTGCTCCTCCGCATTGAGAGGAGTCAGATGAGATGGCTCGGGCATCTGATCAGGATGCCTCCTGGACGCCACCCTAGAAGGAGGCCCCGGGGAAGACCCAGGACACGCTAGAGGGACTATGTCACTCGGCTGGCCTGGGAACGCCTCGGGATACCCCCGGAAGAGCTAGAAGAAGTGGCCGGGGAGAGGGAAGTCTGGGCATCTCTGCTCAAGCTGCTGCCCCCACGACCCGATCTCGGATAAGCGGAAGAGGATGGGCTTTCTATCCGCCGACAGGACACAGAATACATTACATTCATGATATTGCAGATGTATACTTGATATCATTTTCATGATGATAGGAATTAAAGCTTGTATTAAACATGGGAACACGGTGGCGCAGTGATAGTGACGAGTTGGCGCCCTGTCCAGAGATTGTTCCTGCCTTCCGCAAGATGTTTGCTGGGCCGTGTGCAACCTTCAGTGAAATAATTTATTGCAGCAGTACTGTCTCTTTCAAACGTACTAACCCCTGTCGCAGTAGGGGGCAGTAATGCTCCCTTGAACCCTCAGGTACCACGCCAAAACACTAGGTAAAAGTGCAATAATTCTTTTATTATAATAATAATGTGCACTAAGCACCCTCCACTCCTCACTACTCATAAACAATACCAATAATAATAACAATAAACAATCCTCCACTCCCAGACGCGTTGCCCTCCTACCACCCAGCTCAGCTCCTTGTCTGGGAGTTCCCATGGTCCTTTTATACTCCCTGACCCGGAGGTGTTCTGGGTCAGGGTAAATAGTCCTTTTCTTCAACCCGGGAGCACGTCGTTTCTTCCTGTCATGTGACCATGACGTACTCCCGGGTCATAGGGCACATAAGAGCCTACGAGCCCCCCTACAGCGACGCCTGGTGGCCCCCAAGGTATCCAGCAGGGCTGTGTACAAACACTACATAGTCCATGATGCCCTGCTGGAACTCGGGGCATGTTCATGCTGTCGGGAGAGCTCCTCCTGGCAGCCTGGGGGTGAGGGCCGGAATAAAATGCCGGCAATCCACCACACCCCTAATTCCTGTCTGTCCTTTTCTTTCTCCAAGTAATCAATCACCACACGATCAGCTCTGTAATAGATGCCAAGCCATCTGTAAGCTTAGAACACAAATTCTTCAAAACTTTAAAGGAACATTGTAACATCTTCGTAGTACATGTTTAATTATTCCATCCATCTGTCCATCTAGGGTCGCGCCAGTCCCAGCAAGCATACAGCGCAAGGCAGGAACAATCCTTGAACGGGGCACCAGCTTGTCGCTACCTCTGTCCACTGTGTCCTCACATTTTAATTATTAACAATATACATTATTTTAATTAAGTTTAAAACTTATCTGTATAATGTAAAAAACATGCTTTACTGCATTTCATCTTAAAAATGATATCAAGAGCTCCAAGAAAATAGTGCTTGGAAATCTAAATTGACTTAGAAGCCAGTCGCAATCATATGTAAATACGTGCTTTATAAAGTGGCTCAGGTTGTGCAATATTATAAATGTATCGCAAGTTTACAGTGAGGTAATTGTACTAATAAGTACAAACAGTTCTACAAGGAGCACTTGATGGACTGATTGAGTGCGTTTAGAGCTCTTGGGATGAAACTGTTTCTGAACCCTGAGGTCCCTACAGGAAAGGCGCTGAATTGTTTGCTGTACCGTAATAGACTGTGTGCATGGCTGAGACAGTGTGTGCCAGATACTGTATCCCAATCATCCGATCAACTGCTGTAGAGCTGTGATTCCACACTCAGATACAGTGGGTTAAATACTCAGTGGTGAACTGGAAATAACACTAAAGCAGCTATACTTTTAGGAATAGCTTGGCCATTCTGTGCACCATTATATGGTTACAGGTTGATTACAATCAGATGCCTTAAACTAATGAACGATATATGGTTAATTTCAGTGTATATGATAAAGCTGCATCAGAGATGTGGATCTAAAAAATAAAGGGAAACCACATAGGAATAGTAGCACGTACTAACCCCCAATTCCTGTCCTTACCTTTCTTTCTCCAAATACCCAATCGCCACACAATCTGTAATAGACGTTAAGCCATCTGTAAACTTATAACGGGATTCTTCAAAACTTTTAAGGAACACTGAAATATCTTCGTAGTACATGTTTAATTATTCTATCCTTCACACCTGTCCCAATGAAGCATACAGTGCAAGACAGGAACAATTCGTGAACGGAGCACCAGATCCTTGCTAGTGTAGCGACACCATGTCCTTTAATTAACAATATAGATTATTTAAATGAAGTTAAAGTTTTATCTGTATAATATAATAAACATATTTTGCTGCATTTCATCTTTAAAATGATAATGGCATCATATGTAAATACACGCTTTATAAAGTGGCTCAGGTTGTGCAATATTATAACTGTATCGCAAGTTTATAAGTACAATCACAGTGAGGTGATTGTACTTATAAGTACAGACAGTTCTACAAGGAGCAGTTGATGGACAGAGTGCGTTTAGAGTTCTTGGGATGAAACTGTTTCTGAACCGCTAGGTCCGTACAGGAAAGGTTTTGAAGCGTTTGCTGTGTGAGCAGCAGTTCAAATAGGAAGCATGACTGAGGCAGCATGTGCTTGATGCTGTATACCGGTAATTCTCTTTCTGATCAGCTGCTCCGAGTGGTGCAGTGAGAGTAATATGGAAAAAGATGATCCGCTGTGGCAACCCCTCACGGGAGCAGCTGAAAGAAGAAGAAGAAGGTGCAGTGAGAGTAACAACGCTAAAGCAGCTATGGTATTTTGAATAGTTTGACCATTCTGTGGACCATTATATTGTCAAAGGTTAATTACATGCCTTAAACTAATCAACAATATGCGGTTAATTTTAGAGTATTTATAAAGCTGCAGCAGGGATGTGCATCTGAAAAAGAAAGATAAACCACACAGGAACAGTAACACTGCTTTGACGCTGGGTGCCACCAGTCTGCAAAACCGAGCAGAGAACTTGTGTACGACAGGGTATGAGGTACCATGGAAATGTGCGTGGCTTTACGCCAAGTTTAGGTTTTATACATTTGAACGTGGAAACGTTCTTACGCAACATTTCTGTGCGTACATACCTTTTATACAAGAGGCCCCAGGTGTTTATGGTAGAGCGGCTAGGCAGAAGCCACTCCTGAGTAAAAGGCTCATTGCAGTTTAAATGACTTCAAAAGCTTGAGGTAAAAGATTCTCTGGTCTGATGAGATAAAAGTTGAACTCTTTGGGCATCATATACCTGATACAAATCCTATAGTGAAGTATCGTGATTGTAGTATTATGTTACAGGTTTGCTTATTGATGGTATTGACAGGGAGACTGGTCCGAATTGAGAGAAGGATGAAAGCAGCCAAATACAGAGAGGTCTTTAAAGTAAACTTGCTCCAGAATGCATGCGACCTCAGACTGGGGCAATGGTTTACCTTTCAGTATGACAGTGACTTAAAGCATACAGCCAAGATAACAATGGAGTGGCTTCAGGGCAAGTCTGACTGTTCTTGAGTATTCTTGACTGTTCCTGCCACTTAACCTCCATAGTACATCTGTGGAGAAACTGAAGATGATAGTTTACAGACACTTCCCATGGAATCTAACAGAGACTTAGAGGATCTGTCAGAAAGAGTGGAATAAACTGCCTAAATCCAGGTGTGCAAAGCATGTAAAGACCAACTGAAGAAGACTTGAAGCTGTAATAGCTGCCATAGAGGCTTCTAGAAAGTACTAAATTAAGGATCTGAATACATACTGTATATGAACAAGAGATTTCAGTTTGTTTTATTTAATAAATTTGCAATTATTGACTATTATGTATAGATTGTCAAAAATGGCAAATGCATCCATTTAACATAAAATCTACAATACAAATGTGTGCAGAAAGTGAAGGCATCTGAATATTTTCTGAACTCACTGTATAGTCTAATCTGCTATCATTGTATTTTTCCGTTACCTGGCACTAGTAGGAAATAAAGGACAGATGGTGAACAGTAAGTTATCAGTTTAAGTTTACTGTGTTTAAGTAAGTAAATACTTTATTGCCATAACAACGTCAGTTGCATGGAATTGGATTTGGTGAAGCTCATGCAAATGAAACATCAATGCAAACATACAACATAAGGACAACAGTAATAAAGTCTGCCTACACAAGTCTTCTTTAATACTGTAAATTATCTTCAATGTAACAAACAAATGAATGACTTCAGTTTTTTTTGTATACCATCTGTGATTAATTAATAGAAAACTTAAGGAGGTGCTAGAAAGAGAAGGGACAAAGGGCAGAGGTGCAACAGGAGACAAGCTTGGCAAGGTCTGTTTTTGAAAGAAAAGCCCTCAGTGGTAACTGGATGGGCTTGTGTGGGTAAATACGTTTATAGGCCAAAACTGTGTATAGAAGTAATAACTGAGAGGAAAGTGAAGAAAGGAGGATATGGACTGAAAAGCTAAGTTTCTTTCAATAAACCATGGTGCTCCAATATTAAAGAGGTTGCACCTAGCTGCAAATTTTGGAGACATGGGAGTGCGCATGTTAACAAGTGTGTCTGCAATACTGCCTGTTTGTACGCTTATGAATGACCTAGAAATCAACCCAGGAGGAGGTCTGGAGGCATCTCCCTGCCAGTGACTCACTGATCTGGGTGTTGCTGGGAGAATTTGAGCAAGGACTAGAGTGACAGGGAGATAAGGTAGCCAAAGTGGCAAAAACATGGTAGTAGTTAAAGATATTAAATTCCAAGAAATTTGATAAATGTTTTACGCATTTACAAGGAACTCTGAGCATCATAATGCCAAATTACAGCAACTCAAAATAAACAGATTTAAATTTCATCTTAAGTCTTTGAGGGCTGAATATTTTTTCCAAAAGACTCAGGTTTTCTGAAAAGCACACAGAGCAATGGTTTCTAACATAAATCAGCATAAAATGTCTGTTGCTGCAACTGTTTGGGGTCTTTGGCAGATGCGCCTGAGCAGAGGCAGCTTGATGGCCAGAAGGAATGCATAGCAGGCCAACTGCCTGACTGTCTTCACATGGCGGTGGGTGTTGCAGTGGTGGTCCTCCCAGGCGAATGTTGCTGTAGGTGCATTAGCTACAAAAACATATTCTGCTCTATGATCATCTGGGAATCGATAACCTGATGCTAGTACCTCACCTTTGTTTTCGATCTCCATCTCCAGATCACTTGCATCAAAATCGAAGTCTGACAAGTCAGAGTCTGATTCAGCGATAATGCGAAAAAAATCATCCATGGAGTATTTTGCTTTGCACATTTGCTTTGGTCTCTCGCCAGGTGTCAATGCCATTTTAGAGGTTGGTTGCTCTCCGCTAATCATGCACATGCAAGGAATCAAACAGCTAACCTTCTTTCTAGCATAGAGCATCGGACTAAAACGTAACAGTGAGTTTTGTCGCAGTTTAGAGCTGGTTACCATCCCCTACCCCTGAATTTTGACAAAAGTCGACATTCGCCCTGAAAGAGTTAATGTTGGAAAATCCTTCTAAGTACTGGAAGGTCATGGATCGCCCAATTGCTCTAATTCATCTGCTAGCATGATCCAAAGGCTCTTCAGTTTATCCCAGGTTTTATGCTTATGTAGGTGGCTGCTGCTTAAATGTTGGGAGGTAGGGTTTCAGATGTGCAGCATGCGTTCTCCTGTTTGGTATTTGGATGGCTTTCTTTTTCTTCCATTCTTGCGCTCTCACTGTGCATTCTCAATTGCTTTTTTCATAGTACAGTAGACATGCAGTTGATTCTACCTGTTTTTGTTTGTTTTTTAGCCAGTGGTGGACAGAGTGAACTTTATTTGGCTAGATAAGACCTATTCATGCAACACAGAGTTCTTAGTTTACAAGTATATATACTCCTCTCCCTTATAGCAAACATCAAAAAATAAGTGAGTCATTGTAGGACAAAGAAGGCATTGCCCATTTTGCTAGGTGTTGGTGGCACACCAGGTCTGTTAAGAAAGCAGACTTTACAGGGATACAAACATTTGGCTGTACCTTCCCCTGGTTTTTTCCTAACTAAGTGACTGAACTCCAGCTTGTACCAGACTTCATCCGATAACAAAGATGTATATCAGAGTTGCATTGACATCTCTCTAGAGGGCCCTCTGCAGATATCTTGAGCCAGAAGGTGTGAAATGGACTTAAGCAAGAGCAAAGACCTATAATTCAAGGGATGACAACTAAGATGGACAGAAGAACTTGCCCATGAGGACACACTGATTTTGTACCTGGAAGTGACATTAATCCAATCAGGAGAAGGTTCAATCTTCCTTTAAAATCACATGCACCCCATCTCAAAGGGAACGTAAGTGAGAAGATAAAAAGAGAAGGAGAGAATGGCAAGTTAAGAGAAGTTCAGGGATTCTCTCTGGGCACCCTCTCTAGGATTCTCTCAGGGATGGGGGAACTCTCCAAAATAACTGAAAACATGTGAATCCTGATCTCTGAACCTAAAAATACGAGCCACTCTTCCTTAGAGAGCCGACGCAAACAAACTGTTCTCTTTGTGAGTCTGAGAGTTGAGAGCCAGTCTGCCATGATAAGTATGCCATTACTTTATGAAGGGAACTTCAGCATTTAATATCCTGGGCCAAAAAGACTAATGCCTTTTCCCTGTGAAGTGACAAAAGACAGCAGAAGACCAGCTGAGGAAGCAGCAGCACAACACTGACAAGGACCATTCAGCAAAGAGAAAGAGTGCACACCAATGCATGAAAAACCCTCCACTTGAACCCAAAGCAACAACAAAGAAACTACTCCACAGAGCATTGGACATCATCCATAGAGACTTAGTATCTTAAAATTAATTATCTGTGCCAAGATAAAGTAGAACTAACCAGTAAACAGTCAGCCTACATGTTATACATTGGTCTGTCTAGTGTGTCTGCGTCCATACGTATATGTCAATATCTGCATGCAGTTATCAAACTTCTTTAATCCTTGCATCTTCTTATACAATATGCTACCATGGCTGTCCATTTGTCTGTCCAGGATTTTAAATCACCTGTAGCTCGCAAACCATCTGACCTATTGACCTGATATGTTGTACACTTATACAACGTGACATCTACTATCTGCTTTCAGGGTGATGATTGACCTCCAAGGTTATTCCTCTTTTTATTTTATTTTAGAATCAATTCTCAGCAGGGTGGCCGTGCGGCGCAAGTGTACGGGCACCATTCTCATCCCTACTACCTTCGTCGTCACTTACCCTACCTCTTCATATCTTAAATCATTCCTGAGGTAGATTGAAGATTGAAGTGCCAGCTTAAGTGAAAAATTAAAGAAAACGTACTAAGTAATTGCAACACAAACACTGACTTAATCAGTTTTAATGCGAAAAGATGCAGATGAAAGAAGAAGCGGGCTGCTAGGGTGGAGAAAAGAAGAGCTGCTCAGAAAGCAGCAAGAGCATCAACCTCTGAGCAAACAAATGCTAAACATACAGAGAAAGAGGATGAAAACTACTGTATAAATTCTCAAGTCAAGTGTATTCACTGTACATTATTGTGCAGTGTGCCATGACTGGTTTATTAATAAATTGTATTTTTCTGTTTCTTAAAATGAATGTGCTTCAGCTGCAGTATCTTGATATAAGTCTAAAGGCCAGAGACCAGCCTTCTATTGTAAGGTAAATAATGTAGGAGCCTGGATAAAACTATTGGATTAATTTCTGGAATTCCTGAAGGGAAAATTGATAATTAATTAACAAAGTTAACAAGTTCTTTTTCAAATCCCACATTATTGTGGTTTCCTCCTGGTTGGGCATCTTTTCTTAACCATCAAAATCCTACGCTTGCAAAATTGATCATTCCTTTGCTGAGGGATTCTACATACTGTACTCTTAAATGGAGCGACTGTCCTAAATGCCATTAAAGTGCACATAAAGTAGGAGTGACTGGGGTCACACTAAGCCACTAGAATATGAAAGGGTGGATTCAAATTACTCCATAAAGAAAATCTAAATACTAAAACAGCTCAAAAAGAATTCACAGGCTCCTGGGCATTTACAGTTAGTAAGCTACAAACATGTCACCATTCAAGTAGGAGCAAAGTGGAAAAACTGTGAGAGCCTAAACCCTTCAGTTTTCGATGCAACATTTTAAAAACTCCTAGAATTCTTCAGAAAGGTTAAAATAGTGAATTTATCTCTCAGCACACCATTTTCCTACCAACGTGTCTGTAAGCAGAAATAGCAGCCCAGCCTAAAGTAATACTATCAATGCTAATTTTTAAAAATCCAAGAACACAACAGTTATTAACAATAATACACATTTCTATTATACTCACCATATTGTGCCTTGAACCCAAGAAAGTTCTGACATTTCTTACTGTGATCATCTGTACTACAAACCATAATGTCTCAGTCTCACTAAAGTACACCTTCTCTCTGTTTTGTTTGCTCGCTGCTTGGCTATAACCTCCTTGTTGCTTCCATGCCAGTGTTACAAAAGGTGCAACTGCTAGTGTGGGAACAATTCCTTTATTTATAAATTCTGATTGTATAAGTGTGTAAAATGACAAGTGCTGGTGAGGAAAGGTTCCAAAACCCCTTTTACCAGGGTCTGTCATTGGTTTCTTTGTTTTTACCTTAGATGGCGGCACCCTGTGTGGTTAGTTTGGCTCCCACTAACAATGTGCGTTTTCATTAAATGTAATGTCTTCTCCGTTATGTTCTTTCACAAAAACTACCTACAATCGATCCATTTTACTCAAACTTCGTGCATCTGATCAATCCAGTACATTGAGCGATTTGCTGGCTTTAGATCCCCAAACTCTACGCAGACTGGGAATACTACGGCAGCAAGACCCAGAGACTTGCACAGCAGCAGTACCACCCATCATGACAGGCCGCCTGGGAAAGTGATGCAAGCAGTGTGGAAGACCACACAAGCGAGGCATTTGGGCAAGTATCGCTGCTAGACTAAAGGCTAATCCACACAGACCGGCGCTTCCATCTATTCTGCTGTCTAATGTACGCTCGCTAGAGAACAAAATGGACTACCTAAGACTGGATTTAACCACAAAATGCAAGTTGAGAGACTGTTGTGCACTCATTTTTACCGAGACATGGCTGAACTCTGCTGTTTCCAATAGCGCGATTAGAGTGGAAGGGCTAACAAACTTTCGAGCAGATAGGATTCATGCTCTCAGTGGAAAATCTCGGGGAGGGGGTGTATGTATATACACAAACAGCAACTGGTGCACAAATGTTGAACATGTCTCGAGCCACTGTTCTGAGGATATAGAATTTTGACACTGAAATGCCGACCATTCTACCTACCAAGGGAATTTACAGCTGTTAGCATTACAGCCGTGTACATCCCCCCCAGCGCAAACACAAAGGCAGCGCTATCCACACTGTATCAATCTGTCAGTGCAATGCAAACTGCAAATCCAGACTGTGTTTATATAATTGCTGGAGACTTTAATCAAGCCAACCTAAAGACAGTTCTGCCACATTTTTATCAACATGTTGACTTTGCAACCCGGGGAGTAAACACGTTGGACCGGGTTTACACAAATATCAAACAGGCATTCAAGGCAACTCCCCACCCCCACCTCGGACCATCTCTCTGTTATGCTAATTCCTGCATACAGACCACTACTGACTAGAAGCAAACCATCTACAAAGCAGATACGAACCTGGCTAGAGGGAGCACTTTCAGCCCTCCAGGACTGTTTTGAATGCATGGACTGGAATGTGTTTAGAGAGGCTGCCACAATTAACCAGCACATCAACCTGGAGGAGTATGCAGAGTCTGTGACAGGATTTATATCCAAGTGTGTGGAGGATGTGACAGTGATCAGGAACATCACTACACGTGGCAACCAGAAACCGTGGTTTACCAGGGAGGTGCATGCCCTTCTGAGAGCACGTAATATGGCCTTCAAATCCGGAGACAGAGATGCTCTCAGATCCGCTAGAGCTAACTTGAACCGAGGCGTGAGAGCAGCAAAACGTGCTTATGGGCATAAAATCCAGAGTCACCTCACTGACTCAAAAGATCCCAAGCGCCTATGGCAAGGCATCCAGTCTATTACGGACTATAAACCCTCCCCGCCACCCTGTGATGATAACACAGACTTCCTCAACACACTTAGCATATATTTTAGCTGGTTTGAGGAAAATAACAACACAACAGCAAAAAAAGTCCCTCTCACTATGGACGATGAAATACTCTGTCTCAACCACAGTGATGTTTGGAGAGCCCTGCGCAGGGTCAACCCACAGAAAGCTGCAGGTCCTGACAACATACCAGGGTGTGTACTCAGAGACTGTGCTGACCAACTTACAGTTGTTCTCACAGACATCTACAACCTCTCCCTAAAACAAGCCATTGTTCCTCAGTGCTCCAAAGCCACTACCATTATTCCACTGACAAAGAAATCACCAACATCATGACTGAATGACTATCGCCCTATAGCACTCACGCCCATCATGATGAAGTGCTTTGAAGGGTTGGTCAAAAATCACTTCAGATCCAAACTGCCTGCTACATTTGATCAACTTCAATTTGCATACCGCCCAAATCACTCCACTGATGATGCCATAGCAACTGCACTCCATCTGACACTGGCTCATATGGACAATAAAAACAGTCATGTGAGGATGCTTTTTATTGACTTCAGCTCTGCCTTCAATACTCTCATCCCACAACACCTTGTAAAGAAACTAGAGCCAATAGGCATCAACACCCCTCTGTGTAACCGGTTATTAGACTTCCTCACAGACAGACCCCAGACAGTAAAAACACCTCTGGAACTACCATCATGAACACTGGAGTTCCCCAGGGCTGTGTTCTAAGCCCCCTACTGCTCAACTTGTTGACTCACGACTGCTTGTGCCAATTACAACTCGAATCACATCATAAAATTCGCAGATGACACAACAATAGTGGGCCTCGTCAGTAATGACGATGACTCCGCATACAGAGAGGAAGTTAATCAACTCATTGCCTGGTGTGGACAGAATGTCAACAAAACAAAAGAGATCATCATTAATTTCAGGAGAAAGCACATGCCACACCGGCCACTTACAATCCATGGGAACAGTGTGGAGTCAGTGTGAAGCACCAAGTTTCTAGGAGTGCACATTACTGATGACCTGACATGAACCACAAATACCACTTCTCTTGTCAAGAGGGCACACCAGTGACTTCATTTTCTCCGAAGGCTGAAAAGAGCAAACCTCCCCTCTCCTGTCCTCATAACTTTCTACAGAGGCACTATAGAAAGTATATTGACCAGCAGCATCTCAGTTTGGTATGGTAGCTGCACTGCTGCTGAACTGAAGATACTTCGAAGAGTGGTGAGGACAGCAGAGAATTACACTACTCACGTTGCCAGAGCAGATCCATTAAGATCATAAAAGATCCCACACACCCGGCACATGGGCTGTTTGAACTTCTGACCTCTGGAAAACGTTACCGTAGTATGCACTGCAGAACGACCAGATTTAACAGGAGCTTCTTCCCCCAGGCCATCAGAATACTAAACTCTGTTAAATAACCTTTGTCTTACTTACTGTGCACTTTATTACCACAAATAGGTCTTAAGTTTACATTATATTGTATTGCAATATTGTACAATATTACATTGTATATATTGTATATATTATGTATAAATATCGTATCCAAATAGTGCAATAACACAATCACTGTGAAACGATGTGCAATATTTTCTTTCATATTATATTTCACCCACTGACTGGCTTACATTTATATATATCTTTTGAATTTATTGTTTGTACTGTGCTGCCTTGTGCTGTCTTATGCTGTCTTACCTACTTTCTGTGTAAGAAGTGAAATATTTGTAATGTCTGTATGTTGTCTTGCGTGCACTTGTCTTTTATGTCTGCACATTGAGCCTGGAGAAACGCAGTTTTGTTCAACTATGCTTCCGTTGTTGTACTGTTGTATGGTAGGAATGACAATAAAGTTCACTTACTTGCTTACTTTTTACACTTGATTTGATTATGAAAATTTGAATAAGAGAATCAACTATGTTGAAACCCCTTTTTTTCAATAAAGTGCATTGGGAGTAAATGTAGGAGAAGACAGCGCTTAGGTGCTAATCATTTTTTTAATTGTATGAAGTTTTCAAATTCAAATCAGCATAATGTATAAGCATTTTTATTCACATCCCTAGTAGAAGTAGTACTAGTATTGTGACATGTATAGAGTACAGTGAAACTGCCACTTGTACAACCAAAATTCAACGTGTCACCACTCTCCACCACTGTGTTAAACAAAAATATATTAAATTAAATACATAATTCCATTTAATGTAATAGTTAATCATTCCGGAATTCATTGTGACCACAAGGTGGTGCTACTGATTTCCAAACCACGGGCAAAGTGTCACCCAACACAACTCTGGGTACAAATAAAAGGTTTTTATTTGCCACTAACATTTTAACAATTAAGTACAAGCCAAAATAGACAAGTACAAGCACAGATTTTCTTCCTCCTTCTCTCCTCCTAATGAGTGTCATCAACTGCCTCCCAACTCAGGCTCTGGGCTTCTTTTAAACTGGACCTGGAAATGCTTCTGGTATCTTGGCATTGGTAATCCGGAGCATTTCCAGGTAAGGTAGAAACTGGGGTAGTTCTCCACCTGCAGTGTCCTCTGATGGCACCAAAAGTCTCTGATAAGGTTGTACTTCTGGAATTTCAACTCTCATGCCACCCTGCGGGTGTCTTAACCATGTTCAGCATAGAGGAACACTGCCACCTGCCAAGTGCGAGAATGAACTGCATCTTGCTCTCATGTTTGCCAAGTCCATCCATCATACTTCTCTCCCTGCCAGGATGAAGAATGTAAGGCACTGCAGCCATATCAAGTCTCAACTCCCACCACTCTTCCATTATGGCCTCACGTTCAGGCAAGAAATCATCCTTTGCCCCAGCTGGAACGCTTGTCCTTCCTCACTGGCACTTAAAACATATGTTGAATTAAATGGCAGTTGACTAGAAGTACTAAATTACTATTAGGGTTACTTTCTAAAGTCTCAATCATGATATGATCCATACTAACAATAAATTTCAGCTGTAAACCATAGATTCACAGATTCAAGCTGTATCAATAGTTCACAGTGTGAGTTTTAAAAAGTCCCTAAACCAGTTGTATTTTAGTTACATTAAAATGTAACTCTGTAAGCAGCATGGTGCATCTAAAGATAACACTGATTATCAAAGATCCCACGGTCCTTTTTTCAAAACTGCAAAGTAGGAGTAAGACTGGGAGTTGAGTAGGACACACACAATTATGGTGTTAGAGGCACTGAATCTTTGAAGAGTGGACAAATGAGCATGCCACCCCACTTTATGCTTAGAACACAGACCCCGTGTAGTGAAGCCATGTGAGGTACATGTGTTTTTTTCTTTAGTTTATCTACTTTTATCTTCTCTCAGTACTCATTCATTCTTGAGTCTTATGTATAAATAAATAAATAAATAAATCATTACACTTGAAAATGTTGCGATATTTGGAAATTTTTGTTCTTGGCCAAAGAAGTTCTCATCCTTAACATTTTTCTCTGTAAAGATGACCAGATCCTTTACAAGGCAAACAAAATAGCAGTACAGTTTACATAATTTCATATTATAAATATACAACAAGTTATAGAGCAGGGTCAATTAAAAAACCCAGAGATGTTCTCTGTTGAAAAGCCATAGCTCTTATAACTGGGCATAATTACTGGACTCAAGAAATCCAGAGCTCAGGTGTTAGAAGGGGATGTGGACAAAGCTAATGTCTTGAACCAATTTTTAATAGATTTTTACCTTCTTCTACCACCTTCTTCCAATGACCAGTCATCCCTACTACATCAACATCTCCTACCACTCCTATCAGCTGGAATGACCAGTGAGGAATCCACTTGTAACCATCAGTATAGGCCATCTATAACTGAAGCCCAAAGGAGGAGGCAACTGAGGTAGCCACACACTGAAAAAGCTGCAGGACCAGATGAAGTCAGATCTTAAATTCTTAAGGCCTGTGCTGACCAATTTTGTGCGACCCTTTGTCACTTCATTCTGTCCCTAAGGCCCCAGAAATTGCTGCTGTTGTGGAAAACATCCTGTATTGTTCCAGTTCCAAAGACGACAGGCATCTCTTCAGCTAATGACTACTAACCAGCAACACTTGTCTCACATCAGGAAGACCTTTGAGAGACTGGCCCTGGACTATGAGTCTTCTGGTATATTGGACAAAGACTGGAGTGGAGTTTCAGACCAAAGTATATTTATTTATTTATTTATTTATTTATTTAAAGAGTTTCTGTAAAGATCCAAATTTCCCCCTAGGGACAACTAAAGTTCTATCTGTCTAGCTATCTTTGGCTTTACACTTGCTGTCTTAGAAGGCGACTCTCTCAGCATGCCTCATGTGCCTTTCTTTACTCCTCCTTGTACACTCGCACTTCCTCTTTCATTAAATCACCAAAGCCAAGCTGACTAATCACACCAAAGGCAAACTGCCCAATCACATTGCTAAGAGGGATGGGACACATAGACCTTAGTGCTGTTTTATATACAATAGTAGTTAATATTTTTTCCTCATCAAGAGCCATAATCAGTTGCAGTGCAAACACACAAAAACACAAAATAGACTTAACAAAATTACAAGGCTGGACCTAAAAAATGTTGCGATATTTACAGTATAAAATAAATGAATGTGAGTAGGCCCTGTGATACTCCCATTCCTCATTTTGTTCCTGTCTTCATTTAATGCTGTCAGGTCTGGGTCTGGTAAAAATGGTTTCAAAACAGTTGAAATACTTTCCATCTGATGTTCATTATTTGAATTTCTCTTTTTCCTTTTTATAGATAGAACTTTGTCTCCTATGGGAAATATGAGTTTTTACAGAAGCTCATCAAATAAATAAGCAGATAGGTAAATATATACCCCCCACCCCACACACACTATTCTCTGAATACACACTATAATGTCAAAAAAGACCATCCATCAGGTAGACCACAGTGTGTGGCTCAAGTACTGTGTTTCTGATATGGATGTGAGCAACAGTGGAGCACCACAAGGAACAGTCCTGTCCATAAATATAACACAAGGTCATATCACTGGCAGAAATTCTCAGATGACTCTGCAGTTATGGAGTATATTGGCAAGGGGGATTAGATGGATTAAAGGAGTTGTGTGGAGAACTCTATTTCTTGGTACAGAAAGAACTGCCTGCAACTTAACATCAGCAAACACAAAACTTTGGATATTGATACCAAAGAGCCTCAATGTCTGGTCACTATTCAGGGAGTAAATGTAGAGGTGGTCCATTGCAATGACTAGTTGGACTGGTCTCATAACATAGAGGAACTACAAAAGAAAGGACAGAGGGGGGGCTCTTTTAACTCCTGACACTGCACTCCTTTAATAAGATTAACAACGTCCTTCACATCTTCTATAACTCTGTGATGGCCAGTGTGATTTTCTACACTGTGGTGTGCTGGGCCATTAACATCACTTTAAGAGAGGCTCACCAAATTAACAAGCTAATTAAAGAGGGCAGGCTTAGTTATTGGACACACTGGACCCCCTGGAGGTCTTAGCAAAGGAGAGAATTAAAACAAAGCTGAGTGCCATTATGAACAATGCTGCACATCCTCTCTCTGACACACCAATGATGAGGACTTTTAGTTAATTATTCAGCAGAAGTGTGTCAAGAAAGACTACCTGGTCTTCTTTATCCTGATGGCAGTATGCTTGTATGATGATTCAGTTTGATTTGAACTGGCAAGTCAGAACTGTTTCTCTTTTTATTTTCTTCCTTTTTTAACATTATAGTGTGCATTGAGAGAATAGTGTGTATGGGGTGGGGGGTATATATTTACTTATCTGCTTATTTATTTGATGAGCTTCTGTAACAACTCATATTTCCCATAGGAGACAAAGTTCTATCTATAAAAGTGAAAAAGAGAAATTCAAACAATGAACATCAGATGGAAAGTATTTCAACTGTTTTGAAACCATTTTTAGTCAGACCCAGACCTGACAGCATTAAATGAAGACAGGAACAAAATGAGGAATGGGTGTATCACAGGGCCCACTCACATTCATTTATTTTATACTGTAAATATCGCAACATTTTTTAGGTCCAACCTTGTAATTTTGTTAAGTCTATTTTGTGTTCTTGTGTGTTTGCACTGCAACTCATTATGGCTCTTCATGAGGAAAAAATATTAACTACTATTGTATATAAAAAAGCACTGAGGTCTATGTGTCACATCCCTCTTAGCAATGTGATTGCCTTTGGTGTGATTAGTCAGCTTGGCTTTGGTGATTTAATGAAAGAGGAAGTGCGAGTGTACAAGGAGGAGTAAAGAAAGGCACATGAGGCATGCTGAAAGAGTTGCCTTCTAAGACAGCAAGTGTAAAGCCAAAGATAGCTAGACAGATAGAACTTTAGTTGTCCCTAGGGGGAAATTTGGATTTTTACAGAAGCTCTTTAAGTAAGTAAGTAAGTAAATAAATAAATATACTTTGGTCTGAATATGCACCAGACTATAAAGCAAGACATTTCAAAAGAAAGAAAGGTTCTGACTTGGTTGACACAGTCACAGTGAGGCATAAAGCAGGTGTACTACTGTTGGTATATAAAGGAGCCCCGATAGCATTTCTTGACGCACTTCTGCTGAATAATTCATTGGTTGAAAGTCCTCAGTGTTAGTGTGTCAGAGAGAGGATGTGCAGCACTGTTCATAATGGCACTTTGTTTTGATTCAATTCTCTCCTTCACTACGAATTATAACTGAGCTTGCCCTTTTAATTACTGTAGCTTGTTTATTCAGGTGGCTTCTCTTGAAGTGATGTTACAAGCCCAGCACACCACACCACAGTGTAGAAAATCGCACTAGCAGAGTTGTAGAAGATGTGAAGGATATCACTTCCTACATTAAAGAAATGCAGTCCACTAAGGAAAAACAGCCTGCTCTGTCCTTTCTTATATAGTTCATCTGTGTTCCGAGACCAGTCCAACCCGTCATTAATGTGGACCCCCCCAAGTACTTGTAGGAACGGCCCACCTCTTAATCCACTCCTTAAATAGTGACCGGACATAGAGACTCTTGGTGTGATGAAAGTCAATGACCAGTTCCTTTTCTAATGTTAAGATGCAGACAATACTCTTTGCACCAAGAAACAAACTTTTCAACATGACTCTTGTACTCTGTCTTGTCCCCTTTCTCAATAAACCCCATAAGTGCAGAATCATCTGAGAAATTCTACAAGTGAAATGACCTTGTGTTATATTTATAGACAGGACGGTGCCTTGTGGTGCTCCAGTGTTGCTTACATGCGTATCAGGAACACAGTTCTTCAGTGTCACTACCTGCGGTCTGCCCGACAGATAGTCCATTCATTATCCAGGACACCATAGGCTCATCCTCATGCATATCTCTGAGTTTATTCCTTAACAGGGATGGCTGGATGGTATTAAAGATGCTGGAAAAATCAGTAATCCTTACAGTGCTGCCAGCTTTATCCATGTGGGAATAAGCCTTGAGGACTGCTCCTGTAGCTTTTCCTGTATGTAGCTTCTTATGTTATCTCCTCAATCGGCCTTCAGTTATGGATCATCCACACTAATGGTCAGAGGTGGACTTGTCACTATCCATTTCAGTTGATGTGGTAGGAGCTGTTGATGTAGTAGGCATGGTGTGGAGAGACTGGTCATTGGAAGACGGTGGCAGTGGAAGGGAAAATCTTAAAAAATTAGTTCAGGGCGTTAGCTTTGTCCACATCCCCTTCTAGCACCTGAGCCCTGGATGGCTTGAGTGCAGTAATTATACCACTCCATTCCAGACATCCTTCATGTTATTCTGTGTGAGATTTTTCTATTTTAGCCTTATAAGCTTCCTTTCTTTCACTCAGCTGTTCCTTTAGCACACGCTGAGAGGTCTTGAAAATAACAGAGTTGAGAAGTAGGCTTTACAGGACTGCGCTCAAGAGAGGAAGCGCTGGTTAACAGACATTCACACATGCAAATTCAGAGGAAGGGTGCTGAAGGCACACATAAGGCAAGAGACAGCAAACATTTTTTTATTCTATTACGTGTCATTGACAGGTACCGTGGCTAGTATAAAAGAAAGACATCTGATACCGACTTGTTGACACTTTTTAGGCTTTTATTGTGATTAAGCCTGTATTATTTCAATAGAAATACATTGGTTTAATAAATTTTTAATCCTGAATTGAAATAAATTATCTCTAAGAAAAATTTTTGCGAGGTGTATTATTTGACAGTTTGCCCCATTAAATGAATATTTCACCCAAATTTGTTTTTAGCTACCCCAAGATTTTTGTAGTTTTGGCAGAGAAACATGTGTAATATAAATTTTTTCGTGGAGAACAGAAATAAAGTTTTTAATACAATGGTCTTGAATGACAGCCAACATGGGCCAACTCTGAGCAATACCAAACAAGCTTAGAAAAAAGTCCATGGAAAAAAAATCAATGTATACACCACATGTCAGTTATCCAGTTATACGAGGTGAGACACAAAAACAACCGGACTGGACTTGGGGCTTTCCTGGAAAACCATCTGGAGGTTGGCCGGACATGAATCATAGACCTATATCCCCTCAAACATGGCCACTCAATCTGCCGACCGGCTATGTATATCCTGTGAATAGCCCAGTCAGTATTTGCACAACAATCACTACACGAGTTGCTGCGATAATGTCGGGTGAAAAAAAAAAAAGATTAAACAGTGAATCAACATCAAAGTTCTTGCGAATTTTCTGTTTTTCCGTGAAGCAGTTTTTGACTGACAAAAGCATTCCTTTCCTCGATCATTCTCCCTATTCGCCCGATTTAGCACCCTGTGATTCTTACTTTTTCCCAAAAATCAAAAGTAACCTGATGGCAACACATTTTTCTTCAACGGATGAAGTGAAGACAGAAATGGCAAGCCTGTTGAAGAGCCTCAAGCAAGAAGACTTCCCGCAGTTTCAATCAATGGAAGATATGTATGGAGCGGTGTAGAGATTTGGAGGAGTACATTGAAGGTGACAATGTTAAGAATGCTGTAATTCATCAATAATTTTTTTTTTTTTTACCAATCCGGTTATTTTCGTGTCTCACCTCGTATGTTCACAAAGTCCAAAACATGTGTATTTTTTGCTAAAGTGTTAAAAATAAAATTTTCAGAAACAATCCACAAAAGTGAAGTGCATTCAAGGTAATTTGAGCTTTTAAATTGATGACTCCCCTTCCACTTCACTGGTTAAGAGCTCTGCCTTATTTAAACTGTTTCTTTGGTCCTCCCTTGGTGAAGTGATGCAGTTAGAATGTAAACAGGGTCCCTGAACCGCACACCCCCCTCCTATCAGAATCAATCCCAATTAATTCTCTTAAAATGCGAAATGGAATCAAGTTTCCTGCGTTGCCTCCGGGTCCTCTAACATTTGCAAAAACAATGGAAATATCTGCACTAAATTTAGAAATCCCTTGTGCCTCATGTTTTAAATTAACATTTCAGATGAGCATAAAACACAGAACGTGAGAAGGAGAGGTAATTTCAAATTAAAGGCAAATCACTTTTTGTAGAATTACTGCTGCTCCTAATGTGCAGGCATTATTTTTCATAAGAAAAACTGCAAGCAATTTTCTGTTTATTGAATAATATGAAGCGATTCTAGTTAAGTAGTTTGACAGTTTTTCGATTTTTGGCACTTTTAAGTCCAGGCTAGGTTGGCACTCAGAGGTGTCCCTTGTTCACATTTTTATATATAAATAACTAAAGTAAGACTATTTTTTTTCCTAAAATACAGCAAATGTATATTCTTGTTCTTTTGTTATATTGAATGCTGTTCCTAGTTTATGAAAATTAGCTGCATTTATTCAACTGTAAATCGTAATAATCCATTTTTTCTTTTACTGTATAATAAGTCAAAGACTGCATGGGCAGAATTGTTATGGACAGGACATTGATTAATCACAGGGGATATGAACTTGTATTTATTCGTCTTTGGACTGTTTAAAGATACTAATTAAACTAACATGCATAAATTTAAGATGTCGGAGGAAGCCAAGGTGCCTGGTTAAAATTCATGTGAAAAATGACATCACAAAAATCCATAAAACTGTCAAATGAACCATGTGCCCCTACAACACTAATCACTTTACATTGCCCCAGTTTATAATTGATATTAAGCTGAGACTGAACACATAACTATTGACTTAATAATTTATTGAAAAAAAAAAACAGTAGTTTTCAACAATAATTAAAGTAATGACTAACAGATAGATGCCCATTATCGTGCATGGAATTTATATCTCACAATAAGTTGTGTATGTGACAAAATTTAAATCTAAATGTGCAAATTCAGTTACAGAATTTAGGAAAAACACAAACAGGTCCTTTATCTTGAACATCTTTAAATAAAATATATCATGCATATTTTATTATTACTAATTTACATGACACAGTATGGCTCTGGGTTCTGTGCCGTAGTAAGGGTGCCAGTAACCTTTGCTTGGTTGCCCCTCAGTCTCTTGATTAGCCTATTGGTCTTGGTGGCAGTATGGGTACACACATGATGATCCGCTACTGCTTGAATGTTGGCTGTTGGTACATCTGATTCTGATAAAGTTACAGCATGGGTTAAGTTGTCTTTATATTATATTAGATCAATCCTGATTATTTTGTTGGACATCGATTGTCAGTTCCAGTTTCCCCTTGTAGATGACCACACCCTCTCTCTGGCCACATGTCATGCAGTACTCTTTGGGCACAAAGATGGCCCTGATAGCTGAGCTGACTGTTCCTTGAGAGGAATGGGTGGCAGCAACCCAGGAGAGGAAGAAACAGAAGAATGCAGATCTGAAGGACCAGTGTAGGGGGCAGGATGGAGGATGGTCATCTAATACAATGCTTAAGGAGGAGTGGAGTGCCAGGAGATTTGCTGAAGAAGATGTTAAAGGAGTGGGCTGAGGAAGCAGAGAAGGGGTCTTTTGGGCTTTGGCTAAGAAGGAAAGACCTCACATAGGTGAAGAAAGCATCCTAGGGCCGGAATGCGTTTTGCAGGGATTTAGGGAAACTACTGGTCCAGCACTAGGACATGTTCTAGAAATACAGTAAGTGTGGTGGATCTCCCAGCTGATCACCTTATAGCTAGCTCAAGGGCACCATCAGAGGTGCAAGAGGCAACAATGCTTTGCAGGTTTTCCATCTACCTACTTATTGTGTTTGTGTGTGTGTGTGTGTGT
>JANRMT010062843.1:13280507-13367233 GCA_026402145.1 Polypterus bichir lapradei | reverse complement strand
ATACAGAGTTAGATAAATGTCGATAAAAGTTAAGTAGGTATAATAAAATATGCATCTACATTTCAAAAAAATGTTAGGTGGGGCGCGATTAAAACTGTTATGAAAACTCGGGACGCAAATACTTAAAGGTTGAGAAATGCTGGTGTAACCTGACAAGAAGGGCATTTGTCAGTAAGGTGACCAAGAACCCATGGGCCACTCTAACAGAGCTTCAGATGTTCCCTGCTCAGATGGAAGAACCTGTCGAAAGGACAACCACCTCAGCAGTACTCCATAAATCATGCTTGAGTAAAAGGCATATGACATCATTTAAAGGACTTAGAGCACGAGGGAAACGATTCTCTGGTCTGATGAGACACATATTGAAATTGTTATGCAGAACTTTAAGCACTACGTCTGGTGAAGACCAGACACTTCTCATTACCTGCCTAATACAATCCTTTAGTGAAACATGGTGGTGGCAGCATCAACACTATGGAGGTGCCTCACAATGACAGTAACAGAGAGACTGTTTGCTGGTTAATGCAGCAAAATACACAGTTGTCATTGAAGAAAACCTGCTCCAGAGTGCACACAATCTCAAACTGAGGCGATCGTGCATCTGTCAGAACAATGACCCAAAACATACAGCCCAGATACCACTGAAATGGCTTCAGGACAAGTAAGTCCCCAAATGTCCTTGAGCAGCCCCGTGAAAGCCCAGAGTGAAACCCCATAGACAATCTCTGCAGAGATGTGAAGATCTGTGGAGAGACCAGTTGTGCAAAGCTTGTAGAGCCTTAATCTAAGAAGACTCAGAGCTGTAATTGCTACCAAACGGGCTTCAACAAAATACTGAATTAACATCTATATACTTATATGAAGGAATTTAGTTTTTGATTTTCAATAAATTTGCAAACCTTCCTAAAAATTTTTTCACTTTGTTATTTTGGTTATTGAGTGTAGATTGATTATTTAAATGGCTAGTTTTTCCATTTAAAATGAAATCTACAACACAATAAAGCATCCACAAAATGATGGGGTCCGAATGGGGCCACCTCAAGAGTACATTGCACCCCTAGACAGTGTTTGGTGCAAGCACCCACAATTCATAAAGGACATTGAAAACAAAACCTCACAACAGCATGTGAAAGTGAACAGCTTCCCCTATGGCGATCAGCATGCTTGCGACAGCATGTATGTGAAATCCATTAATTTTCACGCTAATTACAGTCAAAAATATATTGTCATGCATGGGTGCCTGAGGATCACCTTTATGGCTCAATCCAGGCTGTAATATCACTCCCTGACACGAGGGGGCACTGTCACTAACTATCCTATGTCTTCCTTACACAGCGCTGAGAAGAACCCTAATGTGGGCATATGACGTGCCCAGAGAAGGCCCCGCCCCTTCTCCTCAGAGCCTTATAAAGACAGACTCCCTGGACGGAAGCATCATTCTTGGAGCCATGCCTGCCCCAAATCTGATCCACTCTAAATCTGAGCTGTTTGTCAAAGAACAATCTACTGAGACGTAGAGAGATAGACATTGAGAGTGACTTCTTTGTTTTTATCAAAGAGCACTGGTTTCATTTAGTTATGAAATTAAATTGGATGGCCTGGCTGGCTCCCCAACTATTCCCCTGGACGTTTGCGATTAGAAAGATAAAGATAGAGATATAATGTCTAACCTTCTTTTAAATACTCCATAGTCCTGTAATTGTTTCATTACTTGCATTGTGATTTTGCATAAGACTAAACAGTGCAAGAGGTAAATTTCAAAATAAATCTGGTGTAGGGACCCTTCAGATATCCATAAACCCTCTCAAGTTCACCTTTGCGTCCTAAGTGACCACTGAGACCAGTGATGTGCGGTAAGGTTAATGGCTGGTGAGGCACTGACTCTTTCACAGTCAGATTTACAAATATATGAACCCAAAGGAGTATCTTATTCATTAATCAATTGGCAGCATACACATTGACTACTGGTTATGTTTCATATCTCATCAGCGTTCTTTACACACACATAGGTAAGGCACAAATTTGGCTAAGAAAGAACGTTACATTTATAGCAGCGACAGAGAGTGGAGAGAGCGCATTTGCTCCATGTGTTCTAAATTTGCCATTGCAATTCGACAATTCATACTCATTCAATACAAATCAAAGTATATAGTGGTGTAGAAAAAACTGATTTCAATTTTGACCTCAATTGAAATATTTAGGTTTTTTTTTTTAAGCTTTTTATTCTGATGTTTTAATCAATTATCATAGAGACACTTTAACAAAAGGATAACAAGAAAAACAAAAGAATATTTTATTTAAGGTCAAAATTTAGTTTTTAAATATTGGATTGTTTTTTTCTTAGTCTAATCCCATTTTTTTTTATAAAATTGAAAACCATCTATGGCAGGGCTGGCGAATCCAGGCCTAGAGTGCCACAGTGGCTGCAGGTTTTCATTCTTACCATCTTCTTAATTAGTGACCAGTTTTTGTTGCTGATTACTTCTTTTAGTTACAAACTTGACTCAGGTCCCATAGTTGTTTCTTTTTCTTTAATTAGAAGCCAAACAATAATGAGACACAAAACAAGCCACCACATGACCAGCTCCCCTGTGCCCATTACACAATATCTGAAATTAAAGAGAGATGATGGTCTTGGTAAGGTTGATCTCTCAGGTCACTGAAACATTTTGATGGTGCTCTTAGAAAGAACAGAAAAACAACAATTTTCAAAATGTGTGCTGTGGCAGAATAAGAGCAGCAACAAGTCATGGAATTAAATAACGGGTTTAATTAACAGCAATAATTGGCTTCTCATTAAGAAAGTGATTGGAGTGAAATTGGTTGGAGTTTGAAGCCCCAGTGTAGCTGGTCATCTGTCATCTGAAAATCCGTGCTAACCCCTAATCTCTCTTCTGTGAAGTGACTAGCTAACTTCTCTCTCTCATTCTTTCCTAGGGCACGAAGCAGAAGCATACAATGACTGACAGTGAGATGAATCGCGTTGCTGTCGTCGTAGAAGAACTCCAGGCTCTCGACAATCAGATCCAGAAACTCCTGTCCAGACGAAGGTACCTTAGGGATTTGAAGACTCAGCTGCTGGAAAAACCATCCTCGCCATCTGAAATCGACGTAACACACCGGGTTTCAGTAACATCGACTCCACATTGTGCCATTCACCTCCAAGGACAAGTGAGCTTCACCCCCGCGCCTCGTCGGACCTCGGAGTGTTTCAGCTATGCAGGCGGGGGTTCAAGGCTAGAACACCTCCATCAGCAAAGGCGAGCATCTTGACTCAGAACCAGTTTGACCCTCTCTGCGCCCCCAGTTTGCCTTCAACCCCGGGTGATGTAATCGTGATGGGTGATTCAATTGTAAGAAATCTCAACATCGCATGCCCAAATCTTTTGTTTCTTGTTTTCCCTGTGCTCGTGTCCGAGATGTTTTGAGACGTGCAATGACAGTCTACAAGAAGCACAAGAACAGGGCAGTGGGATCCATTGATTACACGCCAGAGTAAACGATGTGAGGCACCGACAGTCGGAGATCCTCAAGGCTGACTTTGCAGCACTAATTGAAGACACGAAGGAGAGGACCCTGTCAGCAAGGATCCTCATCTCGGGTCCACTACCTCTCATTAGAAGATCAAACGAATACTACAACAACAACAACAACATTTATTTATATAGCACATTTTCATACAAACAGTAGCTCAAAGTGCTTTACATAATAAAGAATAGAAAAATAAGACACAATAAGAAAACAAAATAAATCAGCATTAATTAACATCGAATTAGAGTAAGGTCCAATGGCCAGGGGGGACAGAAAAAACAAAAAAAAAACTCCAGACGGCTGGAGAAAAAAAATAAAATCTGTAGGGATTCCAGACCATGAGACCGCCCAGTCCCCTCTGGGCATTCTACCTAACCTAAATGAAATCCTGCTGGGATTAAGCAACTGGCTGAAAGGCTTCTGCGAAAATCAAAACATCGGGTTCATTGACAACTGGGACCTCTTCTGGGAAAGGCCGCGTTTTTTCAAGCGGGATGGTCTACATCCGAATAGATTCGGTGCCCGGGTCCTCTCTGAAAACATCGCTAAGGTAATTCGTCTCTCTTGACTGTCTATTTCTACTCTTAACCCCTTCCGTAATGCTAATGCTTTGCTAGGACATGATAATTCTTTAATGAAGTCTTCCACTAAAGTTCACTACATTACTACTCTAATAACTAATCTCAATGCACATAAAAAATCTAGGCAGTGCGGCATAAACGCTAATAATTTAATTACAAGTACTACTTTAGATGAACAATGCATTAAAACTATAAAAATAGATTATAGATTAAATAAAAAATTCACACAGAGCGGCGCTAACAAAAATAACTTACAAAATTTTCACAATTTGTGAAAACAAGACATGGTGTCAGAATAGAGGACAGTCATGGATTTTGTTGGAGTTCCCTCGCCACGAATTGACTAGGATTATCTTACTGCCTGCTGGGAGAATGGAAAAAGTTCCGACAGCACGTGGAGCTGATGTTTTCTGGCCCGCTAAAAGGCAAAGACGAGAAATGCAGCTACCTGCTCCTGTGGGCTGGGGAAAAAGGAAGAGACATTTTTAACACATGGACTCTCACCCAGGAGGAAGCCAAGGCCTGAAAACTTATTATGACCGTTTTGAGGCGTTTGTCATGCCTAAGACGAATACGATATTCGCGAGATACAAGTTTAATGAGAAGACGCAGGGTATAAACGAGACTTTTGATCACTTTGTAATGGAGTTAAAATTGCTCATGAGGGACTGTGCTTATGCAAACGAAGATGAGATGGTCAGGGATAGAATAGTGTTTGGCACAAAGTCAGCGAAAGTGCAAGAGAAACTTTTAAGTTCCGGGTCTGAGCTAACATTAAATAAAGCCGTGGACATCGCAAGATCGCATGAGATAGCACAACCACAGCTGAGAACCTTCGATGCATGTACTCCGAGCGGCTCACGTGAACTGACTGTGAACGCAGTACGCAGACAACAAGCAAGAGCTCCAAAGAGCGCTGAACAAAAAACGCATTACACAATTGAGAAGGCAGCAAAAGAATATGAAGTGAGTGACGCATACAAGCATATTCATAAGTGCAGCTACTGCGGAAACAAAGCACATGGTGGAAAAAGTCAATGTCCAGCTAAAGGAAGACAGTGTAAAAATGTGGTAAATTGAACCACTTCGCTAAAGTTTGCAGGACTGGGAAAGTTAAACCCGTGCATGCAGTGTGTGATGTCTCAGATAAAGAGGAAGACGAGCTCTTTATTGATGCAGTAGGAAAGGAACAACCCTCTGAAGCTGAACAAGCCTTTGTAGACATATCAATAGGAAAGCAAGGTGTAAATCTTAAGTTTAAATTAAGTTCATAGACACGCTGCCGCTAAATATTTGCAGGCAAATCCACAACGTAATACCGGGAATACCTGTTAAACATCTTAGATTCACGAGTACCTGTTATCTTTACAACGGTTGACAAACATGGAATGTAACTTGAACACAACACATACTCCAAATACGAACCTGATTGAAAGAAATAATGATAATCAAATCCTTGATGACAGCAACACTCATAACAGTCACAAAACAATTACATTGACAATCATGTTATGTTATTTTTAAAATGTTTTCTTTTTCATAATTTTTTTAACACACTACTTCTCCGCTGCAAAGCGCGGGTATTTTGCTAGTTAGAAATAAACTTGATGCATTAGGATTAAAAGTTAAGATGGAGGTAAAGAACTTAGGGGTAACTGTTGACTGTAACCTGAATTTTAAATCGCTTATTAATTAGATCACTAGGACAGCATTTTTTCACTTAAGAAACATAGCAAAAGTTAGACCTCTTATATCATTGAAAGATGCTGAGAAATTAGTTCACGCTTTTGTTTTCAGTCGAGTAGATTACTGTAACGCACTCCTCTCTGGAATACCCAAAAAAGACATAAATCGTTTGCAACGAGTGCAGAATGCAGCTGCTAGAATCCTAACTAGGAAATGAAAATCTGAGCACATTTCTCCAGTTTTGATGTCACTACACTGGTTACCTGTGTCATTCAGAATTGACTTTAAAATACTGCTTATGGTTTACAAAGCCTTAAATAATCTCGCTCCATCTTATATATCGGAATGTCTGACACCTTATATTCCAAATCGTAACCTTAGATCCTCAAATGAGTGTCTGCTTAGAATTCCAAGAGCTAACTTTAAAAGAAGTGGTGAGGCGGCCTTCTGCTGCTATGCACCTAAAATCTGGAATAGCCTGCCAATAGGAATTTGCCAGGCTAATACAGTGGAGCACTTTAAAAAACTGCTAAAGACTCATTACTTTAACATGGCATCCTCATAACTTCATTTTAATTTAATCCTGATACTGTGTATATTCAATTTATTATCATAACTATTCATGGTGACTCTAAAATCTGTACTAACCCCTGCTCTCTCTTCTGTTTCTTTTCCTGGTTTTCTGTGATGGCGACCCTTGCGCCACCACCACCTAATCAAAGCATCATGATGTTCCTACATTGATGGATTAAAAGCCAGAAGTCTACATGACCATCATCATCTAGTCCTTCCATGAAAACCCTAAATACAAAGAAGACTGTTTCATTTACGTTAGGTAGAATGCCCAGAGGGGGCTGGGTGGTCTCATGGTCTGGAACCCCTGCAGATTTTATTTTTTTTCTCTCCAGCCATCTGGAGTTTTTTTTTTTTTGTTTTTTTCTGTCTTCCCTGGCCATCAGACCTTACTTTTATTCTACGTTAATTAGTGTTGTCTTATTTTAATTCTGACTTTGTCTTTTTTTTCTTCATGTAAAGCACTTTGAGCTACATTATTTGTATGAAAATTTGTTGTTGTTGTTGTTTCTTCTGCTTGGCTGTCATTTAATGAAGAAAGGAATCAATTCAGAGGGCTGAACTCTTCTAACAGGGATTATTAAAGTGATGGGGAAAAAGTTAATTAGCAGTGAAAACTGGTCACTGATTAGGAAAAGGGTTAGAATGAAAACCTGTAGCCTCTGCAGCACTCCAGGCCTGGAGTTCACCACCCCTGGTCTATCCTTTATTTGTAAATGAAGTCCATGCACCTATCCTTCTCCATGAAAACCTCTGTCACTTTCTTGTAAAAGTCCCTCCTTATTATCTTTAGTTTTGAAAATCTTAATCTTCCATTTTGGCAGTCAGTCGGAACAAAAAAGAAAAATAAACGGACCTGATATCGATAACATATTGGCACCCAGAGCCTCTGCGTAGAAGAACAGGAGCAACAAGGACCTGTTGGCCTCACATCCACCCCCTTCAATGTGGCACGGTACTGTTTGCCTCACCTTGTGCCTTTTCACTGCGGTTTTATGTCCGATCAGTAACACTAAATATGTCACACACATTAATTAAAGATATTAGCTAGACTGTGTAAAGTCAGGGTGTATAATAAGCGTGTCTGCAAAGATTATATTGGCGATATAGAGAGAGACAGCAACAAGCAAACCCAATTGCATGCATCAACCCAGTGTGTGAGGGAGAGCGCAGTCCGAGGTGATGCTCGGCTTGTCACTGCCGCACCTCGCATTTTTCCCCTGTATTTGACAGTAAATGTGCCAATTCAGTTTTTTTAACTATATAAATGATCACAATTATTGGAATCATACAGAAAACAAATTTATATCATTAATAGTTTTTTTTTTTTTTTTTTTTTTTTTTTTTTAACTTTTCTGGAGCCTCACCTGCCTTCCCTGACTGCATGTCCTTGACTGAGACCCTACTAACTCTGGCCTTCCTATTAATAAGAATGGCTACACATAATAGGTAGTTTGCCTCCCCGAGTTACTCTGCTTAGACCAGAAAGGCGTTCCAATCCTGCAACATGCCATCATGAAGTGCACTATCTGGTGAAGTTCATTGTTCATCCCAATTCCATCATTAAACATCATTTGCCCTCGTGGGCCTTCTTTACTCTTCTAATTGGAAACTCATTCCTCAGATTTGGGTCTTATCATTTGATGACAATGTGTTTTTTTTTTTTTTTCGGAATTAGAATGACGACTGATAAAAATTGCATTCCAATTGCAATGTTATATAAATTAAAGAACTAAACAAAAAGAGACAAGCTCATTTTAAAGACAAATAAAATGATGTGAAACCTAAGCTGTATCAGGCTGTAGTGACTCTTTTCTATAACGTCTGGCCTAATTTAGCCATCCAGCTGCATATGGCACAGATCACCACTGTCTGAAAACACTGAACAACAACAGCAGTCAGCTTTTTCAGATGGACCTGATTTACATGTCTGTAAATCTCTGAGCACACCTTTAATAAATTTGGACATTTCAGTTCAATTCCGAGACAAACAATGTAAAGCTGACACTTTCAGACAGACAAATTCCATCACATGATTGCAGGAGAAAATAAAGAGTTCAAAGTAAATATAGCTCGACGTTGAAGTCTGAGTATTACATGCTTTCAGAGCAATGCTGTCATTTGAAATGAATGTTAAGTTTAAAATAACTAGGCGCTGCACTCTTTTTTCTGCATTATTATTTATATGCTTAAAATATTTATACAGAAATGCCTGCGGTGCAGCATTTTTATTTTCCATTGTGTCCTGCTGTTGACAGCTACCCTGAGTAATTGTATTTTGTGCATAATCATAAAATCATTTCATCCCGCAAGCCATTATTAGAGATGTGAGGGCCTCAGCGAGTTCAATTTATGTACCCCCAAGCCTTTTGGATGTCCCTATCATGGAGTCGCGACTGGGGCCGAATGACAGCCATTTGCTAGATGTACTCTTGTAGCATTTGAGGTTGAGAGCTGCCTAAGCATGATTTCACATTCGACTGAGCAGCTCATTCAGGTTTGGGGGGGGGGGGGGTTACTTAAATATAGTCTGCCACATGCATTCCAGAGTTTTTAACCATATAGTACATTAGTGGGAACAACGTGGAGGTCGGTAATGACTTTCCAGGTTTAGGGTGGGAAATTGTGGGCAAGAAACAAGAGACATTTCTGACAGGTCTCTAAATGCTGCATCAGGTTAAAGGAAAGTGTGATGAGGGTCTGGAATTGGACCAACCCAGTTTCCCCCACTTGTAGATGTCACAAGTTATTCTCAGTATTGTAAAACTTAACCTAGGAATGAGAATGGATGTCTGACACTTTAAACACCATTCAAGGTTCAGGTTGCAGGCGATCAAGGCTACAATTAACTGAAGATTGGCGCTGGATTCACTGGACAATTATTTTGCTTCCTAAACACTTTTGGGTGTACGTTATGGATTCTGTTTCTCAGAAATACATTTTCCTATCAGATACTGTTTTACTGCAATCACCTGTTTTTGTGATTTACTCTCAAATTAGAATTATACCGATACAGCACAACTATATCTGGAACACCTGTGGTGATCTAAATGTAGTGGCACTTCTGCTAGGAATGTAGCTCCAATATGCCAAGTAGTGTTGTTTCATTTGAAAATGAACAGCCATGCTAAAGAGACTCATTACATTAAAAGGAGCTGAATACCTCAACAGCATTTTCTTCCAGGGCAGAAAAGTGTGAAACATAAATTGTTTATTAACCCAACAGAGATATTTTGGCCTTCTCGTCTTATAAAACTTGGACTGCCAAAAAACTTTCATGAAAGTGATGAACAAGGAAGGTAAAGAATTTCGATACTTGACACAGATGTTTCCATGAATAACTGATGTCAAGAGTAAGGAAGACATTTTTGTTGGTCGACAAATCAGACACATCATCAATGACAAACAGTTTGAAGATCTGCTAGTGGGGCCGGAGGAAATTACATGGAAGAAATTCAAGGATGGCGGTTAGAATTTTCTTGACAACTACAAAGCACCAAACTAAGTCCAACTGGTTGACAGCATGCTTCAAGTATACAAAACAATGCATTTACACTTGGACTTCTTTCCTTCTAATCTTGGTGCAATTGGTGATGAATATGGTAAAATGATCGAAAAGTTGTATTAGGTGTGATATCGTGATTTTTCCCACTTTCTACCCCTTACATGCACTTGCCAAGTTCATTATTGGATTGGTCTATTCCCGCGCCTTAAGGATAACACACACATACATAGTTATACACAAACGCTCAGACCCTAACCACAACAGTGGTCTATGAATGACACACTTCTAGCACTTTAAACCACACAAGTATCATAGAAATAACAACTTGTTATTAACTCTTAGCACTTAAACAGACTTATTATCAGCATGAACAACATATGAGGTTTTAAATATATCTCAGACCTGAATATTACTTTCATCTCTAGGAATATATTTAAACATACAAAGGCTCAGTATCTTTGGTTATAGGCCGTTTACCAACCAAAGATGTCTTACTTTATGTACTGTTCCCTACTATTGTGTGATGCTCTCACCCTCAGCACATAGCAAACCTCTGGCTGCTTCAGGAGCTCATAAAAAATATCTACTTTATTACCTAAATCACTTCAAATATAAAAACAAAGTACATAACTTTCAAAAGTAATATGGTGTTTATTACATGAATAATAATAATAATAATAATAATAATAATAATAATAATAATAATACCATATAGAACAAGGGATAACAGAAAATAAAATTAATAGTAAAGTCTGGATATGTAGTCTTAAAGAAAGCTTACTGAAAGAAATTATAGATGGCAAGGATGAATGACCCAGGGCGGTGTTCATTTAGCAATTGAGGTTCATGAAATGCCGTTAACTGACGATTGGATAAAACTGGTCACATGTGTCTTTGTTGTCTCTTCTGACGTTGCTCTTCCATCGTCACTGTTCCTCTTCTGATGTCGCTTTTAGACAAGGCATATTTATTATAAAATTCTACCTGGGTTTCGCATCAGGTGATTGTTAGATATTCCAATTTGCTGGCTGTCAATATAATGGATGAATTTGCTCAGATGCTTTAATCTTGTTTGAGTACATCCATTTTCTAAAGCAATTTAAACAATCTCCTGTCTCAAGCTGTAATTTCCAATCCCATAGCATCTCCTTCTATTCACAGGTTGTAAAGTAATCGGCTACAGCTTGAACCATAGCGTGTCTTCCTTTCCCAAGATGTAAACCAATTTAGTCCTGATGCCTTTACCTTCGCAGGTGATAAAATCATCAATACAGCTTGAGGCATCGTCTGAATTCCTGCTTATATTTCTACAATTCAGGAAAACAGATTGCATTTTGATGTTAACTGTCCATGCTAGTGACTTGTATTTAAGTTCATCTGTTGTTTTGTCTTGAACAAAATATAATGAAAATATAGATGAAAATTTACAGATTTTGTACACCACATAAGGGTAAGTGGATTCCGTCAATGCAGACTCATTGTTGGATGCTGAAACAAGATGCACCAGATATGAAATACAAGTGAAAATCAGTAGCATAACATTTTTAACTCAACTGATCTAATACAGTATGTCAGCATTATTAAGTAATCAAACATTCTTCATTCCATAAAAAATTTATTTCATGTTTCTCTCAGTTCCTATGTGATACAGTCAGTCTATCAAACTTAACCACCAAATTTTTTTCAGGAAGCAAAGTGTTTAATAAAACGTATTGTCCAGTGATTTCAAACACAAGATGGATGCCAGTTTGCGGAGTACAGTGTAGAGTGGAGCGCAAAATTAAACGCTCACTGTTGGGAAGATAGTTGTACAAGGTTATTGAAAGAAACGGACAGCAAATGAGGGCTTTTTGTGTACGATTTGAAGTGGACAATCCTCTCTGTCACATCACTAATCTGTAACCCACTGTTTTTGCTTATCTGTGCATACGTTGTTAACTACTTGTGTTTCGACCTTTCTTGAGTTTCTTCGAGTGCCCCAACATTTCTTAATATTGGAATTCCTTTTTCTGCCCCCTTCTTGGTTGGAGCATTCTCTAAGACAGTTGTTTTCAAATGTTTAGGCCTTGGGACCCATTTTTATTTATTTTTGTTCAATGCAGACCCTTTATTTGTTGTTATTGTAATGTAAACAACCCAAAAGTTTCCCCTGAATTTCACACATCAAAAAAAGATACTAAATGCATATTCAACATTTAAAAATAGTGTACAGAATAAATGAAATATGCACAACACTTCTCCCAGAATTAACTCAGCACAGAAGTGTTTAATAGTTCATTAAATTTAGTGTCCATTTGTCTTTTTAATGGGAAACCTGGGCTTGTGTGGTTTTCACAAGTTTATCAAAATCAGTAGTGAAGAAGGTATACAGTAATCCCTCCTCGATCGCGGGGGTTGCGTTCCAGAACCCCCCGCGATAGGTGAAAATCCGCAAAGTAGAAACCATATGTTTGTATGGTTATTTTTATATATTTTATGCTCTTAGAAACTCTCCCACACTGTTTATAAATATTCTCCACACAGTTATACAGTAAACCCTTGTTTATAGCAGTTGATCCGCTCCAGACACAAATGAATTTCCAAGAAGTAGGATTCTTTATTTATAAATTATTATGTGAATTTCCCCTTGGGATTAATAAAGTATCTATCTATCTATCTAAATCTAATATTTTCACAGTTAGAGCATTGAAAACCTGTTTACGACCTTCTAAATACGATTTTTAACATTATTAGAGCCCTCTAGACATGAAATAACACCCTTTAGTCAAAAGTTTAAACTGTGCTCCATGACAAGACAGAGATGGCAGTTCTTTCTCACAATTAAAAGAATGCAAACATATCTTCCTCTTCAAAGTGCGCGTCAGGAGCGAGTAAAGTAAACAATCAAAAATCAATAGGGCTGCTGCCTTTTAAGTATGCAAGCACCGAGATAAAGCGGCGCAATGAAGGGATCAATGTGAAGGTAGCCTTTCAGCATTTTTTTTTACAGGCGCGTCCGTATCTAAGCAAACAGCCCCTCTGCTCACATCCCCTCCATCAGGAGCAGTTAATAGGGCCAATCATAGCCTCCCTGATGGTATTGCATGATGGATAAGTATCTGCCTGTATTTCTCAGAGAGAGTGAGACAGACAGAGAAAAACAAACAATGAAAAATCAATACGGGCTGTTAGAGCTTTTAAATGTGTGAAGCTGTGCACGTGAAGCATATCGTATATCATTGAGGAGTTTTATTTAATATGTAATACGTGCTCTGATTGGGTAGCTTCTCAGCCATCCACCAATAGCGTCCCTTGTATGAAATCAACTGGGCAAACAAACTGAGGAAGTATGTAACATAAATTGAAAGACACATTGTCCGCAGAAATCCGCGAACCAGCGAAAAATCCGTGATATATATTTAGATATGCTTACATTTAAAATCCACGATGGAGTGAAGCCGCGAAAGTCGAAGCGCGATATAGCGAGGGATCACTGTATAGTGAAATCTTTTTTAGTTTTTGGTAGTGGACTCATCTAGCAATTTGGCGCAAATATTCATTGCCCATTCCAAATTGAGCTGTTCTGTAAATGTGAGCTTTCTTATTTTCGGCGATTCTTTCTGCCATGAGATACAATATATGGAGTGTCTGTTGGTTTGTACAAGCATACTTAAATGTTTTTATGAAGCCTCAGGGTTTTTATTTTTTCACTTAAAAGCATCAAATTACTTCAATATGTAGAATTATTTGTTTCTAAACATGCCTTCATTTGCTAGTACTTCTCTCCAGATAATGCTCATCACGTTTCATGTTAAAAGTACAGTAAATCTAAACTTCAGAAAATCTAGATCGTATGTTTGTAACTTTCCTGTTTGGCTCAGGTTATTGGAATGAATCTTCTAAAGCTGATAAAGAACTTGAAGAGGTCAACGTATGTGATACTCTGGGGTGTTTGAGGAAGTTGTCCATATCTATCAGCTTTCTTAACGGAAGCGTGAAGTAGATAATAAGTTTTTAGTTTCATGACTGGACTTTCGTTTTAATTCTCCAGTATGCAGGAGTAAAATTTCTTTGACTGGGCACAAAGCTTAAACCTGTAGTTAGTAGCCTCCAAAACGTTATAGCTTTTTGTAAACTTCAGCAGATGAGCCATTTAGAGCATCCAGCAACCCACAGGTTGAGGAAAACTGCCTACTGGTAGATCAATGGAGATATGCCAGCATTCCAGTCCTGACTCTCTCTGCTGCACAACTCAAATGTAGGCTGCACTGTAAGGGTGGACTGCTATTTAAAAGTGTTACTCCTTGTCACAGGCCAATTCCATCTTATACCCCAGTATTCCAAAAACAAACTTGCCACTTCCTCCTTCCTGTGTCAAAGCACCATCCTTTTACTATTCTTATCTGCCAATCCATGTTTACAATGAGACCTGCAAAGCTATCTGGGATCAATACTTAAGGGGGTAGGAAACTCTGAAACCTTCTGAAAGACCAGTTTTCCTGATATTCTCTCTCCTCAACAAAATGAACACAGAAATGGTCACAAGCTCTTTTACTGAAAATTGAACCTTCTCATTAAAAATATGGCTAATTTGTAGAACAATGCCTAAAACCATTTGTTACGCTATTTTATACATGACGTACATGATTTTCTTCATTAAAATGTCACGTTCCATGCTTTGCTACAGTTTTGTTTTCCCAGCGTACCACAATGGCCACTGCATTGTCATCTATGACAGGTGGGAAGGGCAGTTTCTACAGGATAAAAAAATAGATATTTATTCAATAAAAAAAGGTGAATGCAAGAGTTCAGACCAATGTAAAACTGTTTGTAAAATACTTTGACTGAGTGTAGGTGGTGTCACATTCATATGCATGGGAGACGGCTAAAGGGCTCACAAAGGGATAATTCCGTGCCAGACCAAGGGGCGGAAGAGTGCACTGATCCATTCTCTTTTTCATCGACAGACCAACCACAGGAAATTTCACCTGAACTCGAGGACGTCACTTCTGGTTCCAGCCCTGAGGACGTCACTTCCCCTGCCCAGCTTTAAAACCGCCATGTTTGCCTGTCTGTATTGTTCAGTGTTGGACTGAAATCTGCTAAGACTTGTAACAATTCTGAACCACAAAGTTCCGTTTTGGCAGTCTATCTCAAGTATACAGGTGGCTGCCCCCAAACCTTTCTCTGTGTTGTATGAAATCCTTTCACGTTAGGTTTTAGCTTTTTATCAATTCAGCCACTTGCTTTGATATCAATGTGAAGGATATCTTCTTCAAATCAAAATTCTCAAATCTGACCTCAGCCAATCAGCTTTTGAAACAGCTCAAAGAAATAAGCTATGAAGATAAGGAGCTGTCAGTAGATGAGAGTTTCATCATGTTTGCCAAAAGGAATTTTTATCATAACAATACTAATGAGATACAGTGTGTTCTGCCCCACATGTTAGCTGTTATTTGTTGAGCTTCATCTTGTCATTTATTAACACACCAGTCAGTCATGTCCCACACTCACAGTGGTGTCATAAATGTCTATGAAACTCACGTAAAGCATGTAGGTTGCCTAATAATCATTTGAATACAATACACCCCACGTGTCTCACGTAGGCACCCATTTATCTCTTGTTTTGGTCACGTCTGAAGAATATCTTTAACGCATATAAACCCTTGGGTCTGGTTAGTTGTGGTATGCAATAATCTGAACCTCTGTCTACACGCTTCTCTTTGTTTTGATCCAACCGTGGAAATCACTCGCCTTGTAAGTATCTTTTAAAGCTTTATTGTTTAATGTATACTGCCTGCTACGTATTGCTTTGTAAATAATTCTTTATTGTCTTTGGTTGTACATCTGTATCTAATTGTATGTTTCCTTTGTATATATTTCAATTTACAACGAGGTACATCCAGTAAAAGCCTTCAAGAAAGCTCACCCCTTGTCGTTTTTATGTGGATGTGCCGAGTTGTTTAAGTTCTCTGTGGCCGTGTTGCATGGACAGCATGGAGTGAGGCAGAAAACAGTGGACTTTTCCAGACAGCTCTCATTGAAAGAAATCTTTTTAACAGGCAGATTCTCCACCTTGCAAAGGCTGCCCAACATGTGCATGGCACTGTAAGAAAAATAGTTGGATAGGCTTTGCGTCATAAGTTCCTTATGGTTGCAAAAGTCAAGTAATTATTACAAGTTAGGAAAGCCACATTCCTATGGTACAAGAAATTCTGTTGTAAGCTTTCCATAAACTTAACTTGTAACATTACACAACACATACAAAAATTCAGTTCAGAGCTTACAGTAGAAAATTACAAATACCGTATATACTCGCGTATAAGTCGGGTCTTGAAACCCAGAAAATCGATCATAAAAATCATACCCCGTCTTATACGGCCATTCAAAAATACGACACTTAGAAATTTTTTTTAACATCTTCTTGCTTCCTCCAATCTCACACCAGTTTCTCAGATACATTGAATTTTGCTGCAGCAGCACAGTTACCAATTTCTTTCGCTACTTCAATGACTTTTAATTTCAAACCAGCTTCATATTTTCTTCAGATCGAATGCTCCATCCTAGATAAGGGATGCTCTTACGATAAAGGTGTATGTGGGTGTGAGATTCAAAAAACACAAATCAGTGCAAATGTCACTTCAAAATAGTTTGGGTATTACCGTGTGGTCACGTAGGCATAATACATAGAAAAAAAGGCAGTGTGCTCTGTGGTTACTCTCCCAGGTGGGCGTTAGCATATCATAATCTCTTGAACCAATAGCGTGAGTTTTCCAGATTCGACTTATACTACCGACATTATAAAATACCAGAAATGATATGGTAAAATCAAGCCCCGACTTATCTGCGGGAGAACTTAAACGCGAGTGTATATAGTAGTTAGTGTAAGAGCCATTTCCCAGTTACATAAGATTCATAAATGTGTTACTAAATGACAATGCATAATCTATGGGAGGTTCCTATAACCCCCATAAGTAGAATTGAATTGGTATATTCTAGCCATTTCTAGCAGCTCTGATTAAACATTCTCAGTTAGTGATCAGCCTTGCCATGTGTAAGGTGTAGAGGGCACATGGTTTTAAACTGTGCCTAAGTGACTATGGGCCTTTTGAGTGTGTGAAATGATATGTAAGACAACGCGCTTATTTAAGTGCTGAGCCGTATGTTTAAAGTATACAGAAGAAGAAGTTAAGAATTTTTAAGTATAGAATAAGAAGTAAAGAACTTTTAAGTACAGCTACAACCAAGGTTTCTCAAGAAAAGCTAAGTTTAGCGAAGATACATTTTTCCTTTTTTATTTGCCTTTTATTCTATGTGTGTAACTACTTTTTTCTTTATTCTTGTGTGGAATATTTGCTTTTAATTTTCACTAAATATTTTTAAAACAAACTTTTGGACTGAGAGATTTCTTTCGGCACGTGTTTTACCCGTGCTTGAACTCGCCTTATACTTCGGCGGCTATAGTTAGGATTTTACGAAAGTGAAATATTTAAAATCTATCAAGAGTCAGAATAATTGTCCTGATAGTTAGGCTAGAATGTATTCATTAGAGTTCTACATTTGTCTACATTTGTTGTATCAATTAAACTAGGAGAATGAAACACAGATTTTAGGAAATATCTAGAGCCAGCATGCATCCCTAGCCAAAATAATAAGTTGACAAAGCTAAATGCTTAGTAGCACACTGTAACTGTACAAAAGCCAGGGTTAGTTAGTCTAAGTTTATCTTGTGGCAGTTGGTGAAACTTAGATGTTGTCTTTTTAGATGCTCTTGCATAGCCATTGTACTATGATGTTACGCTACTGTAATTCGGTGTGTACTGTCAGCAGAAAACTGCACTTTCTTTTAAAACGAAATGATCCCAAACTTCTGACTCTTTGAGGCTTTATGTTAGGACCATCATCTGTGCTTTGTTTGCTGGTAATTTGAAAAGAAATATTCTTTTCAAGGCTCTTTTTTTAAAATTGAGCTAATCAAGTAATTTTGTTACTTGTGACACATTACTTGGATCTCAAGTTGGGTAACTGGCAGGAGACAAAGAGTACAAATACGAGAAAAATGGTCCATGTGGAGTATGGTCATCAGTGGAGTCCCTCAGGGGTCTGTCCTGAGACTCTTCGTGATTTATATTCATGACATAGATTTTGGTTTAGTTAGTACACTTGCAGAGTTCACTTGTGATACTAAATGGCAGGCACCAAGGAGGCAGCAAAACAATTCAAGAAGACTTGGCCAAGCTTCAGCAGAGCAAACACTTGGAAAGGGCAGTTTAATGTACAAAAGTGTTAAACGTAAGCAAAATAAATGTCAATTAAAAATGCAAGATGGGAGACACTGTCCTAAAGAGAGCAATCTCTGAATAGGATTTAGGTGTTTATGTTGACACAACATTTTCATATCCTGGGTCCGCCTTGTGTGGAGTTTGCATGTTCTCCCCGTGTCTGCGTGGGTTTCCTCCGGGTGCTCCAGTTTCCTCCAACAGTCCAAAGACATGCAGGTTCAGTATATTGGTGATCATAAATTGTCCCTTGGTGTGTGTGTGTGCCTTGCGGTGGGCTGGTGCCTTGCCCGGGATTTGTTCCTGCCTTGCACCCTGTGTTGGCTGGTTTTGGCTCCAGCAGACCCCCATGACCCTGTGTTAGGATACAGCGGGTTGGATAATGACATTTTCATAATCTGGCAATGCCTAGAAGGTATTAAAAATAAAAAAATAAATAAAATTACTGTATATCTTAAAAACTGTTGAATATAAATCAAGGGACATTATGCTCAGAATATATAATGCACTAGTGAGACCACATCTGGTGTTAGTTCTGGTGTGACGTTCTGGTCACCACCCAATAAGACAGACATAACAGCACTTGAAGCCACACAGAGAAGAGTAGCTAAGTGTATCCCAGAACTTAAGGACATGTCCTGCTCTGACAGACACAGAATTAAACCTGTATGGGAACCTAATCCCGGTCTTCAGAATAGTCAAAGTTATTGATAATGTAGATGCAGCAGAATGCTTTTGACTAAATGATGAATTGTGTACTTGAGGATACCAGTCGAATTTAAGTTGTAGTGCTTTTAAGACTGAAGTCAGGGAGCATCTCTTTACTCAAAGAGTTGGATGAAATATTGGGACAACTTGGCTATTATCTAGACCAGGCATTCTCAATGTCAGTCCTGGGGACCCCCTGTGGCTGCAGGTTTTTGTTCCAACTAGCTTCTGTTTTTAATTGGAATCCTGGGCTAGTTAAGTGAACTGTTATTGCCCAGATTCTGTGTTTTGGGAACAATATAGAAATTAGAAAACCAAGTTTGGTAAAAAAAAAAAAAAAAAAAAAAAAAAAAGTACTAAGCAGTGTCACAAATGCGTGTTTAGGAGACAACTAAAGGGTCTGAGTACATGTAATTCCACACCGGACCAGTGGGTGGCGAAGTGCACTATTTTTCTCTGAGGCAGCCAACGACGTCACTTCCGGTCCCGGTCCTGATGACATCACTGCCCATACTGGCCTATAAAGCCGCCATCTTGTTTCTACTAAATCAGTTCTGTTTTGGACTCAGTTGTGTGAACATGTCTGTTCTTTTGAATCAATTTTGCAGCTGGGAAAATGTATACAGGTGGCTGTCCCAAACCTTCTCAATGTCTTTTGGTCATTCTTATGAAAGTGGAGTAGTCAGCAGGATGACAGAATAACAGAAGAAAATGGGACCGGACCTGAATCATGAACAAGTGGGAGAGCACCGGGACCGAGCTTCCGGATGGGGGTTTCATCTCGGATTTCGGAAAGAACTGGTGCAGACTCCGCTGCCTTTGTCTAGTTCTGGGCCACATAAAATACATAGGGAGAGTGTCGATGAGACACACAGATGTGGGCTGGTCTCTATGGGGGAAGAGACAGGGACTTATTATGCTCGGAGGAGAGAGCTGTCCTCCCCGCAGGGGCCAAGGCCCCAGAGCAAAGTAGGGATTCCCCAGACCAGCAGGTGAGGTTATTACAGGCATGGAAGCTAGATCCTGAGCGATCTACCCAAGAGCAGGCTGATGCTCTGTGGGAAATGGTGGTGAGATGGTTAAAACCCACCGAGTGCACCACCTTCCATACTGAAACAAGGTAGTTTCGTATTAGTTAACAACCTTCCAGACTATTTCACCCAGCCGGTCTGGGGAGACTTTTTAATATGAACGAGCTCATCGAAACATCTAGGACGGCCTCACAATTTGGGAGAGCAGAGCAGTCCTTTAGCGGATGCTGTGGAGATTACATCCCTCCTAATCTGCCCCCTCAGCATAAACCAGAGTTTTCACCAGAGTCCCCGATTCCGCAGGCGTGACCCTCACTTGGGAGCAAGGTGGAATGTAAGTGGAGGGGGGTGGGGAATTGTGTGCGCTTTCAAACCCCTTGTCAATGGCTCATACAGGAGTGGTAGTTGTTAATGGATTTAAAGTGGAAGCCCTTTTCGATTCCAGCAGCAACATTTCCATTTTTGATCGCCGGTATGTACTGCCGTGACAGTGGATAAAATTAAAGACCAGTATAACCTGTGTACACAGGGATATCCGTATCTATAAATCTGCCCGATGTTTCATCAGCCAGGGAGGATCAGTTAAAAGAATTACCATAGCGGTACTCCCAAATCCAACTTTCGCTGTGATTCTTGGGCGGGACTGGTCTGACAGTAAAAGCGGTGAAGTACTGACCCCTTCTAAACCTAGTAACAGACAGGAATCCTCCGTAGCAGGTTGTCTCCACACCATGTACTGAGCCGGCAAAGAGAGATATGGGAAGCCAAGAGGAGGATAGGGGTGTTCCCGGGTCGTCACAGACTGTTGTGTCATCAGTCCGCGTCTCGGTGGAGTGCGATGACTCCCTGCCCCTTGAGGTCAGATCGGAACCTCTCTCAGAATTAAGCTTCCAGTTTAGACAAACGCCAGCCTCGTTTAAAAGGGAACAATGGAATGATGATTCCCTTAAATTTGCAAAGAATGCAGTTATACTAGTCAACGGCCAAGGCACCCATCAGCCCATGCCACAGGGGCCCCAGTTTGCTATTGAAAATGATTTATTATATCGGGTCAATGAGCACAAGGGCGAAGTGCAGAAGCTGTTGCTAATTCCACAAACTTTCTGGCGGCAGGTTTGTAAGTAAGCGCACACCCACCTCCTAGGAAGCCACCTGGGAGCAGAGAAAACATTAGAGCGTATCAAGCTCCGATTTTATTGGCCGGGAATTAACAAGGAATTTCGCCGCTTCTGTATCTCTTGTCCTGAGTGTCAGCTTCGGCAAATTCCTAGGAGGGACCGTGCTCCTCTTGTTCCCCTTCCCTTGATTGATGTCCCATTCGATATAGTGGGACCCCTAGAACCCTTGGCTCGAGGACATAAGTATATATTAGTCCTCATGGATTATGCGACCAGGTATCCAGAAGCTGTTCAGTTGCGCTCAGCTACTTCTAAAGCCATCACACAGGAACTGGTAGGGGTCTTTGCGCGAGTTGGCATTCCCAAATAAGTCCTTATGGACCAAGGGACGCCGTTTACCTCGGAGACGTTCAGGGATGGCTAAATTACTTGAAATAAAACACTTAAAGGCCGTGGTGTATCATCCTCAAACCGACGGTCTAGTGGAGAGGTTTAATCAGACTCTCAAACAGATGCTTCGTAAGGTGGCCAGTGGGGACGGAAGGAATTGGGATCAAGTCCTCCCCCTCATCTTTGCCATCCAAGCCTCGACGGGGTTCTCACCCTTTGAATTATTATATGGACGACAACCCCGGGGTATATTTGACATTTTGAAAGAAGGTTGGGAAGGAGAACCTCTTCCTTTGACTAATGTTTTGGAGTATATCACGCAATTACGTGATAGATTTGAGAAAATTCAACCTATACTAAAAAGTCACATGGAGGAGACACAAGCAGCACAGGCCTGCTATTATGACTGTGGCACAACGCTTTTGGAGTTCCAACCGGGGGATTGGGTCATGGTGTTGGTTCCCACCTCCCATTCTAAACTACTTGCCCATTGGCAGGGACAATACAAAGTTAAGGAGAGGAAAGGGCTTGTTGACTATTTGCTGAAACAGCCCAATTGTTGGCTGGGCAAGTGGATATATCACGTGAATCTTTTGAAACCATGGAAGGAAAGGGACCCCGATCCCTCCTCCGGCCAGCCCCACTCATTCTTTGCTCAGACCAACACACTTAATTTCAGCCCTAACTTGAATCCCCAACAGAGGCGAGACCTCGAAGCAGTCATCTCGTCCGTCCCGGAGGTGGTAGACGAAAAACCCGGAAGGACCTCTCTGATTGCCCACGACATTCTGACCGAACCCGGGGTTATAGTCTGAGAGCGCCCCATCATCTTCCTGAGGCAAAGAAGGCTGAAGTGGAGCTTGAAATCAAGCGCATGATGGACTTAGGAGTCATAGAGGAAAGTTATAGTCCCTGGTCCAGCCCAATAGACTTGGTTAGTAAGCCCAACGGAAGTTGGAGGTTTTGCAATAACTTCAGTCGACTAAATAAGGTCTCCCAGTTTGATGCTTATCCTATGCCTCGAGCGGATGACCTCCTTAAAAAGCTTGGACAGGCAGAATTTCTGACCACACTTGACATGACCAAAGCGTACCGGCAGGTTCCTTTAATGGACTCTGCAAATGTTAAGACCGTGTTTAGCACCCCTAGTGGGCACTGGCAGTATTGTGTTCTTCCATTCAGGTTACATACGGCTCCTGCGACTTTCCAGCGTCTGGTGGACAAAGTGCTCTGCCCCCATAACACGTATAGTGCTGCCTACCTAGATGATGTTGTCGTCTATTCCAGCACCTGGAAGAAACACCTACAGCATGTCCGAGCGGTATTATGGACACTAGTTGAAGCCGGTCTTCGGATCAATGCAAAAAAATGTTTTTTGGGTTGAAAAAAGCCAAATATTTGGGTTACCTGGTGGGTCGTGGTACTGTGAAGCCACAGTGCTCTAAAGTAGATGTCATTTTGAAATGACCACGTCCACAAACCAAGCGGCAAGTCAAAGTATTTCTCGGTTTAGCCAGGTACTACCGGTTTGTACCACGGTTTTCGGAGAGAGCTGCGCACTTGAGTGATTTTACAAAGAAGAGGGCTCCCAAAATTTTGGTATGGACCGATACGACAGAAGCTGCATTCAGTGATTTAAAAAGGGCCCTGACATCAACACCTGTTTTGAAAGCACCTGACTTTTCGCTTCCTTTTATCCTCCAGACGAACACTTCAGACACAGACCTAGGAGCAGTGCTGAGCCAGAGTGTTGATGGTGCTGAACACCCCGTCATGTTCCTGAGCCAGAAACTGCTGGATTGGGAGACAAGGTATGCGGTGGTGGAGAGAGAGGCTCTTGCAATCAAATGGGCGATTACACAGTTGAGGTACTACCTCCTGGGTCGGGAGTTTACACTTGTCACGGACCATGCACCTTTACAGTGGATGAACCTACACAAGGAGTCCAACCCTCGAGTCACTAGGTGGTTTCTTGATTTACAACCTTATAAGTTCTCGCTCATTCATCAGAAGGGCTCTTTCCATATCAACGCCAATGCTCTCTCTTGCGTTCATGACCTCTCGGTGCAGGTCACCCGACCAGATGGGTCTGGGCTGGGGGTGGGGGGGCTGGGGTGGGGCCCTGGGGCCCTGTCACACACACATGTTTAGGAGACAACTAAAGGGCCTGAGTACATGTAATTCCATGCCGGATCAGTGGGTGGCGAAGTGCACTAATTCTCTCTCTCGATTCCTTACAGACCATTCTAGGGAAATCAGACCCAGCTCTGGGGCAGCCAACGACGTCACTTCCGGTTCCAGTCCTGATGACATCACTTCCCATGCTGGCCTTTAAAGCCGCCATCTTGTTTCTACTAAATCAGTTCTGTTTTGGACTCAGTCGTGTGAACATGTCCCTTCTTTTGAATCAATTTTGCAGCCGGGACAAATTATACGGGTGGCTGCCCCAAACCTTCTCAATGTCTTTTGGTCGTTCTTGTGACAACTGCTATATGGTAATAATGTATTTTTTTTCTTTTTAACAATATTTTCATCTTGATGTTCTGTCTTTCCAGGTGTTCTAATTGTTTAATTAATGCATTGTTTTCTAATTAGTGGGTCTAACACTAAAGTAGTTGCAGCCCTTCCCGATTTGGTGTTGTTTGCCTGGGTGTCTACTCTGCTTGTTTTTAATTGTCATTATTAAGATACAATGAAGGGAGCAAACTGCACAGAGAAAGGGTAAAATATAATGAAAGCAACAAAAGTGAGTTAAGCATTTAATCCTATAGCAAAAATGGAAATATTTCTGAATGTCTTATAATAAATGTAAAAGTCATGCCTCTGTGCTTTCTTATTGTAGAACAAGAGAAGAGGTAAAAAACAGCTAATTAATTGAGATCAGTGTTAGCAGTTGTCACTGATTATGAATCTGGTTGAAGCAAAAACCTGAAGCCACAGTGGGCCCCCAGGACTGACTTTGAGAATCCCGATCTAGAAAAATGAGCCTGATGGACTGAATGGACTCTTCTCATTTGTGAAATTTCAACATTTCTTATTTTCTCCTGTTTCTTATGACACCCATATACTTGTATTAGGTACTGTACAAGAGTTAGGATCAACCTGCTTCAAATTTCTAAACTTCTGTTCTGCTTAACAGTAACATTATGTACAATGAATACATGGGTTAGCTATTCCCTAAATCTAAAGGCCTCCAGGAACCCTAAATAGAATAGGAGGTGTAATGTTTTCCTCACCCTAGACATATACTGTATTTAATAGGACAGGTTAAGGCTAACGGCAAACAATTCATTACTGCAATACTTTGAACCTTTAGTTTTATATCTTCTGTGTGATACATTAAACCATAATAAAAAATATGAGGCAATTTATTGTAACAGAATGGTATTGATAATACAACTACTAGAGGGCATTAGCATTACTATTATTACTTTTCATTGTAAATCACACATACAGTTTATATGAGGATGTGTACATCACCTCCACTCTCATTACTTCCATGACAACATTTATCAATAATCATTGCGATATGAGACTTTATATTAGGCTTACTGGCTGTACAACAAATCAAAATGGTGACTAGTTAGCAACTCAGGACATCTCCAAAAAGGATTTACATCTGAGGAATGTCCTTTATTTTGTACTTTCTATGCTTGAAAGAGGAACCAAATATCTACTTGTGCAGAGACTGGCTGCTTGGCTACTTTGCTGATTTATCTCTCCGATCACTGAACTCCTAGCCTACTAATCAGCCCCTCTGAATAAAGAACATAAAAATGCTTTTACCAAAAAAAAAAAAAAAAATCAGCCAAGTTTAGATTTGTCAATCTCTATTCACATAACCTTTGCAAAATACCACCAATGTGACATTTGAAGGTTCCCAGAGTACTACCATTTACCAGACTATTTGGAAACTTGTACCATGTGTTTGTAATTCTCTGTGTCAAGAAAGATTTTCTAACATTTGTCTGAATTTAACCCTTCAGCAGCTTCCATCTGTACTTCCATGTTCTTGATGAAGAACCCATTTTAAAATTATAGCTAATATCCATCTTATTAATTCCTTTTACTGTTTTGAACACTTCGTTTGTGTAAAGATTCATCCCTTTAATTTTCCTCATAGCTCATACAATGAAGTTCAAGACTTGTTACTGTGCCATTACACATTTTTGTAATATGGAGAGCACAACTGCAGACTGCATTCCTAGATTAGGCCTCACACGTGCATTGCATATCTTATGAATAACCTCCTAACAGATACAAGCAGCCTTGCGGTGGGCTGGTGCCCTGCTCGGGGTTTTTTTCCTGCCTTGCGCCCTGTGTTGGCTGGGGTTGGCTCCAGCAGACCCCTGTGACCTTGTAGTTAGGATATAGCGGGTTGGATAATGGATGGATGGACAGATACAAGCATACGCAACACAGTGTGCTATTTAACTCAACATCCTAGGAGATCTCTTGATTGCTTCTGTACACTGTCTGAATGTAGACACTGATAAGTACACTGCGACTCCTAAGTGATAAGTTGTACTTTCAATTTTCATACCTCTCAACTGTGTATTTATTTATAATGTTTTTCCTTATTTGTGGAATACTTTACATATATTGTTTTAATTAATCTGACATATCTGCCACATGTATGCCTGTGTGTGCAAGTGAGCCTTGTGATAGGCTGGTGTCCTGTCCAGAGCTGTTTCCTGCTTTACTTCTAGTGCTTCTTGGTAGGCTGCAGCTATTATGAAAGAATAAAATAAGGAGCATATAGTGGTTTAATTAAGAGATGAAAGCATCAGGAAGTCGCGAGGAGAAAGGCAGTTCTCCACAGTAGCTGAAAAATACCAGGAAAAACAAAAACAAAAGGGGGAAAAAATCAAACAACCTAAAACACAGTTTTTGAATTTGGCATAAAGATTTGTACCTAACTAGTGTAAAAAAGGCTTTTAATCATACATGTAAGGATAACTGGAAAGTTTAGCACCTTTAAGAGACACAAGGTCTCTGCATGGGAATTATCAATCCACCCATTTTCTCCTGCATATCCAGGTCTGGGGGCATCAGTCTAAGCAAAGATGCTCAGAGTCCTTTTTCCTCCATTCCCTCCTCCAACCCACCCTCCTGAAGAGTTTCCATGCCAGCCAAGGGATACAGTTTTCTCCAACGTGTCCTGGGTCTGCCTCAAAGTCTCCTCCCTGTTGGACATGCCTAAAACACCTCCCCAGAAAACTGCCCAGGAGGCAGTCTAATCGAATGTCCAAGCCACCTCAACTGGTTCCTTTTCATGCTGAGGAGCAGTGGCTATACTGTGAGCTCCTCCTGAATGTCTTCACTCCTCATCCCATCTCTAAGGCTGAGCCCAGAAACTCTGAAAAGGAAACTTATTTCTGCCTCTTGTATTCACGTTCTATCAGCCACTACCCCATACTAGGTAGGAACATTGATTGACTGGCTTAACTTTTGCCTTAGCTCTCCCAGGTGTCTATTCACCTTGACTAATCGGTACAACTCTCACATGACTGCACAGGCAGGTCTGTTGCGCCCTGTCGGTCACCCGTTCCATTCTTCCTTCACTCATGAATGAAATTCCAAGATACTTAAACTCCTCTGTTCATAGCAGCATGTCATCCCAACCCAGGAAGTGCATTATAACCTTTTCTGACTGAGAATCATGACCATGGACTTAGAGATGGCCGCTTCACACTCAGTTACAAAGGTGTCTAAGGTCACAGCTCAATGAAGCCAACAGGACCACATCATCTGCAAAAAGTTCCCACTGGGTACTCTATCATTCTGCTGTGGAACTTTAACTCTCACTCCAGCAATGGCAGTAAAAACTGGAAGGGTGTGATTGGTAGGAATGGCCTACCCAATCTGAACTTGAGCAGTGCTTCATAATTGGATTTATGTGCTAGTCACATTTTGTCCATAATGAACACCATGTTCATAGGTCGATAATCGATTTCATAGTCACGTCATCAGACTTGGAGAGGGGCTGAGCTGTCAGCTGATCACTACCTGGTTGGAAGTTGAATCAGATGGCAGGGGAAGATGCCCATCAGACCAGGCAGACCCAAACATATTATATTGAGAATTTTTGGCAGATGCCCCTTTCCGGGAGATTTTCAACTCACACCTCCGGATGAATTTCTCTTGTATTCTGCAGGAGGCTGGGGACATTGAGCCCAAGTGTGCCATGTTCTGTGCCTCTATTGCCGAAACACCTGAGGTCATAAGGTTGTTGGCGCATGCTGCAGCCGTAATCCCTGAATGTAGAGGTGATTGTCGGTAAAGTGAGCTGTCAGGCTGAAGGAGGCCTTTTAAGCTTGGCTAGCCTGTGGGATTCCAGAGGCAGTACTGAGAGGTCAAGTGGAGTGTGGCAATGGCGTGGGATTGTGTGGGAGTTCAGTGAGGTCCTGGAATTTGACTTTCAGTCATCCTCAAAATAATGCTGGCAAACTTTCAGGTGACTCGAAATTATTTCAGTAAAAAAAAATGAGGAAATGACCAGGACAAAATGACCACTAGTGTATGTTTAAAAGGAGGTTTAGGAAAGGAAACTAGGTTTTCGAATCTTAACTATTGCTAAGATTCTTTGAGCCATTGAATCTATATCCACTGAGATATAGAGAGTGTTGTGACTGTTGCCATATTTATATTGTTACCTCTATCAACTAGTGATGGGCTGCTTGATACTCAGGTTTCGACACTGTGTCGAGCTATCGAAGCACTGGAGATCAAAGTACCGCTTCGAGGCTTGCTTCAAATGCGCCCATCACGTGATTTTGAGTCACGCTTGCGTAATGACGTCATTGATATCTGCGCAGTCAGCAGTCGATTTGGTCAGTAACTAGTCTGCTGAAGTGCTTTGGCTCAAAGTGTAAAAGCGGTTGTCTGTCCTATATTGATAAAATACGCTAACCCGAGTTCAAATCCTAGTTGAGGCTCGCATATGTTGAAATAAGGATTTTGTATAAAACAGTTAAGTAGTACTTGTCTGAAAGTTAACAAATATATTTTGGAGACATTATGAACGATTTACATGGGGCACCTTTTTCCTTCGTGTGGAATCGTGTCCACCAAGAATTTGTAACAAATTGATGAGTATATTTTGCGTAAGGTAGCACATATCATAACAATCCAGAATCTATTCTACCCCATGTCGATCATATCAGAGAGGCTAAGAAATGCTTCACTAAAGCCGACGTGGTCATTACACCAGTATATGCGCAAGACATTCCTCATTAAACGTTTTTACTATTCAGTGATTCCCAGATCTGTGGCTGATTTGTATTATTGATTGCCAAAAAGCAATGTGAGTAAAAGTGTGTTCTGCATAACTAATCACAACTGTCTTTAAAACAGAATCAGCGCCATCAAGAGTGTCTTCTGCAATTTTAGGAAAGCCTCGGGATTTCTGCGTTAATGAGACAAAAAAGTTGTAAAGAAACTTTGCGAATTCATCCAGAGGTGAACATAAAGATCACTCAAGTACTGAGAAGAAGGAGCAGCTGGATAAGCACATCTGGAGCCAAACTTTCAAAAAAGCATCTGACTTTGTCAGCAACATCCTTTACTTGTGAATTCATCTTATCAAAGGCGGCGCGCGGGGGGATGGGGGGGTGGTAAATAAGTAATCTTACGAACTGCAGCACAACAGAGTAAATAATTGACATAAATAGAATTACCGAAACACTAAGCTTTTGTCGTTTCTGTATTCTTAAACCATCTTCCAGTTACATAATCCCCCGCAGTCAATGTCACATTCAATGTTCCCTGCTCCTTAACCTGTCTTGTTACTCAAAGCATCAACACTCAGTTTCATTCAAGGCTTTACCGTCCTTCCTTTCATAGACATAAAATAAAACACATTTCCTCTAAATGTCCAATAATAATAGTAAACTTGCAGGAATGAGAAAAAGCACAAGATGGGAATATTTGTGACAAGAGCCTGGGCATCAGGATGAGAATGCTCCTTGTCACCCATTACGTGAGCTCATCTGCCATCCCTCGGTTACACTGGCACACGTTACACACAGGGGCAAATGCAATGGAGAATACCGACAACGTACACCTTCAGAAGTGGAATAAATCGACTGTATAAGTAGAACATTTCCGATAAACGATGAATTTTGTTAATCATAAACAATGCAACATAACTATTATACTGTATGTGTTGTTACTTTTTATTAATACTCACCAAACGTTACATATCTACGAAATGAACATGGGTAATATGTTTATAATCATTCTCACTAAAATACACTGTCAAAATATATTAATGAGCAAATTGAGACACATTAGCCTTTAGGAAATATAAAAAAGCGTGTGCGTTGTCATTTAGGACAGAATGCATTGTTAATCTGACGCACTCTCTACTGACACGATGTCACGAAAAAAAAGAAACAGCGCAGTCCATGCAAACTCAAATCCTCCTTGATGTTTGACCTTATGATTAATTGTCAATATCAAATCAATAAAGTCATTTTAAGAAGGTGACAAGTCTGCTATAGTCAGTTTAATCAATGCTCCTTTTAAAAAGTTTCCTTTTACAGAATATAAACAGAATCTCAATGATACGGGATTTGTGAGTAGTAACGAATAATATGTGACACTGAGAAATTATAATTCCTAATAACAGGAACAAGTAAAAACTACGACTTCCAAAAACGGACACTGTAAATGTAAGTATTTCAATAAATAATTTAGTAGACTTGTGTGTGCATTTCAATATCGATTTAAGAACTACGTATGCCACCTGTTGTACTATAAACGGTAGCTCAAGCAGCACTTAACAGTAAATAGTCTAACAGGACAATAATTGACTGAAACGAAGATGCTGCGCTGCAACAATAAAGGTTCACACTGTCGTTCTGCATGTTTAGAAGGCGCTAGTTGGCTGAAACTGTTTATAGCGAATTGTCCCAAGTTGGAAGTGCTGTATAGCGATCAGACACGAAAAGACACATTTAGGCATGCTGGACAGTAGTTTGTTTTTCTACAATACAAATTCAGTACGACACCAGGGTCTCTAAACACACAAATATGAAGTTTATTATGTTTTACAGTGAAACTCTTTACATACACAATATAATTAGGGGCGTGTGCCCCCTGCCCGACTACGGTGGCTCAACCTTCCCTCGATAGCTCGATTCGCTCGCTATCCGTCCAAGCTTGTTAAATGGAGGAATAGAAAAAAAAACTTTCACAAGAAGAGGATCAGCGACAACACCACTGAGCCACCTAATCTGGATAATTAACGAGCTCTGCACAACTGAACTACTACTACTACTGTTCTTACTGCGGCGGATGAAATATGTTGTTTGACATATGCACGTTAAAATGGTTTAATAGATACGAGAGTATCATTGTTGTATTCTCCTAATGAGGACGAAAAAATTATATTTATAGATGTATACTATATGACGTACGGTTTTGAACAAAATTAAGTGTTCCATAAAAAGGTTGAACGATTTACCTAATCTTTTCATATATATATATAAGGTTGATATATGACAATATATCTTTGACACTATGTATCAGACAAAGGAAATCACAGCAATCCACAAGAACAATGATTAATTCTCAGCATCTACCTGAATTGTAGCTTAACCATATCAACTGAAATGTGTAATGTCAATACGAATTACAAAATATAACTAGAGAGTTAAGTGTCAGATAGACTCTCAAAATATAGAGGTCAATGCCTTTCAGTGTGCTGAGGCTTCACAAAGATTCAGTAACCAGTGTGAATGTCTGCTCGAAGCCCTGTCATGATCCAATCTCGGTACTATGCATGTCTGAGGCTTCGGAGCCCCGTCATGATCTCAGTAGTACGCATGTCTGAGGCTTCGGTGCCCCGTTCGAAGCCCGTCATGACGCAATCTCAGTATTACGCATGTCTGAGGCTTCAGTAGCCCTGTCATCATCTCAGTAGTATGCATGTCTGAGGTTTCAGAGCCCCGTTCGAAGCCCATCATGACGCAATGTCAGTACTACGCATGTCTGAGGCTTCAGTAGCCCTGCCATGATCTCAGTAGTACACATGTCTGAGGCTTCGGAGCCAGGTTCAAAGCCCGTCATGACGCAATCTCATTTCTACGCATGTCTGAGGCTTCGGAGCCTCGTCAAGATTGTCTGAGGCTTCGGAGCCTGTTCGAAGCCCGTCATGACGCAATCTCAGTACTACGCATGTCTGAGGCTTCAGTAGCCCCATCATGATCTCAGTAGTATGCATGTCTGAGGCTTCGGAGCCTCGTTCAAAGCCCGTCATGACGCAATCTCATTTCTACGCATGTCTGAGGCTTCGGAGCCTCGTCATGATCTCAGTACTACGCATGTCTGAGGCTTCAGTAGCCCCGTCATGATCTCAGTAGTATGCATGTCTGAGGCTTTGGAGCCCCGTTCAAAGCCCGTCATGACGCAATCTCAGTACTCTGCGATAAGCTTCAACTCATTATTTACGCGTATTCATCGAGCTCCCGTTTGAAGTACATATGGCATCAACAGAGTTAAAAAACTCAACAGAATTCCCATTGAAATGAAAGTTTGTAGATGATCAATACATGTTAAATGATTGTGCCCGATAATATGTTGTGGCAAAAAAAAAAAATATAAATTATACATCATACAAATGCCGACTTGTTGAATGCTGCAAAGAAGAGCTTTAGCAATATGGGTGACGACACATCTCTCACTATACTGTAATACTCTCATAAATATCCATTCTTCGCCTCATGCAACGTTTTCATGCAACACTGAAGGTATGTCATATAGTATACATCTATATATAATGTTTTCGTCTTCAGTACATACATACATGTATACATTAAAAAACATACATTATATACCTCCCTCCTGAAAATAGCAGTGGTGCAGTAGTAGCGTCACCGCTTCATGATAAAGTATACGTGGGTTCGGGTCCCACGTCCACCGACTGTGAATTATGACCCAAAAGAGTCTGATTTTCTTTTTTTTGTTTTTTTTATTAAACAGCAAATTCCAGCGTGGACCGGGAGCGAGCAAGGCGAGAACACTAGTAAAGATATATCAAATGGAAATGTGCATCTTGTTTTATGTCTATAACAAAAAAAAAATATTTGAGTAACGATTTCAAATGTTTTTGTAGTTGTTGATGGCGGGTTTAGCGGTTTAAATTTTTAAATATTAAATTGATAAGGTGGAATGTGTTCTTACTTTGAGTGTTAATGTGTTAGTAACTGGGATTGCGCCTCTATTACTGGAAGATTGCTTAGGAATGGTACAGACTGGACAACTATATGTTTAAGGAAATGTTTTATTATTGCACTGTGCTGTGACTAAAAAACTTTTTACTGATCACCTGTCCGGACCTTGAAGATGTGTTCACGAGGGAGGGATGTTGTTGTTAAAAGCAAATGTTTTTTCAATAGCAGGTCCAGATGTGTTTACCCCGCTGCTTTTTGTTGCCTCAGCACTCAATCTTTAATGCCGACCTTGATATGTGCACTGCTCACATTGGAGTGCCCCGTGTGTGTCTTTGTGCCGGTGACTGATCTGCACCGTGTCTCTCAGCCTCTCTGACACCTTTGAATGTTTGGTGCAGCAGAGCAAATTCAACCTGATCTACCACAGTGGGTTTGTTATCACCTTATTCCAGCTTTTCTCATCCTTTAAGTATTTGTGACCCGAGTTTTCATAACAGTTTTAATCGCGCCCCCCCCCAACATTTGTTTGAAATGTAGATGCATATTTGATTATACCTACTTAACTTTTATCGACATTTATATAACTCTATACAGTATTTATTGTTCTATTATCAGAATGTAGTTTAAGTTAATTTGTTTTGGTTCCAAAAGATGTTTTCTTTTTTTCACATCTTCGCGCCCCCTTTTTGTTACTTCGCGCCCCACAGGTTGAGAACCACTGCCTTATTCAATGGAGAGGTTCATGGACGTCGAATGGCAATGAAAAGAAATGGATTAATGTAAATACGTGAGCTGCCATCCTCAATTAGACATCGCATTTTGATGGCGATTTTGGCGATTCCCGAACAGATCTCTTATGCGATCCTTCCACAGTATCTCTCAAAATTATTTAGTTCAAATTGGTTATAAAGATTTTAATTCTGATCATTTTTTATTATTGTTAATTTCGATGAGTCTTTAAGTCGGATCGAACGCCAGCTAGCACTACGCTCAGAATTTGAAAAGCAACCATCTTAGTTAGTTGAGCCATTGACGGCGTCATTTCTTTGTAGCTAATGCGTTACTTTCGTGCTCCACAAAATATTGTAAAGTATTAATAAATGAAATATTTCAATACTTGATCGAATAATAACAACTGATTTAAGGATTTCACCTTTTCTTTCTCAAATGTGCTTACCTATATCATGGCAAAGTACAGGGATAAACCTTTATTTTCCGTCTACTCCATTTTAATTAAGTCAAACCAAAGAAAACATTTAAGGCTATTAAATGTGATCTCAAGAAAAGATGAAGGTTAATTATAATACTAATAACAGGACCGATTATAATGATACAGTGCAAAAGTAAATACTAATTGAAAGAGCCGGGAATCCATGAGTGAGGCGTCTTATTTTGTTTAACTCTTGCTATCGTATAGTGCATTCTGCTTGTCGGCGTTAGTTATATATATATATATATATTTATATTTTTTAGACATCAGACACTAGAAGTTGCTGATGAACCCTTCTCTTCGTTGTCAGTCTGTAGCAGCGAAAAAATAAGAGCAATAAGAGTTATAACAGACGTCATTGAAGTGGATCATGAGTTTGTGTAATGTTAATGGAAATGGCCAGGAGGGGTCACTAGAGAGGTGAGTGTCAAATGCTTCGAAGCTTCGATACGATTTCCGACACAATTGCTTCAAACGTTTTTATGCTTCATGAGGCTTCACTCCACCCATCACTACTATCAACTACAAAAGTGAGACACAATGGCTCTTGTGCTTCTATTCAGAGTGTTGAGTAAACCAGTGCTTTCCAAGTTCAATCACTGAGGCTGTGGGTTTTCATTTCAAGCAGTTATACAATTAAATGGGTTAGTCTTACATCTAAATGATCTAGTTGTTTAATTAGCCTTTTTCTTCTCTTATTTTGCATTCAGAAATGTGTTAGTAATTTACATGTGAACACAATTCAGAAATTTGCATTTTCTGCCATATCTTTATATATTAACTTTTTTTTTACTGTATTCTTTCAAATTCACCTTTTGTTGTGGAGTTTACTCATTTAATTGTATCCAAATACTGACAATTAGTGATAAGCAGGTGCAAATGACACGGAATACTAAAGGGAAGCAGCTACTTCAGTTTAAAATACACTTGAGAGCTAATTAATAAGAAAAGGCTTAAATGAAAAGAACATAAAAAAGAGCAAAATCTTAAAAAGCAAGAAAAACAATAAATAACACCAGCCACAAAAATGTTTGCTACATTCCCCTAGTGAGAAGTTAAGGAAAATGACACATTTATTGACTAACTAGAAAGATTACAATATGCAAGCTTTCAAGTCAACTCAGGCCACTTCTTCAGGCAAGATGTAATACAGAAACTGGAGTTCCCTGTGTTTACTGTATATAGACACCAGGACAGATACAGCACTGGAAAACCTCTAAGTGAGACATCTTAGATGTACACAATTAATAGACCACTCCATTCTAAGAATCATTAAGTGGGAGAGGAGAACAATGTATAGTCGAGATCTTTTGATAACTGTCCAAAAAAGTTTTTTGAAGTTTTTCAAAACAGTGTGGATCTGTACTCAGGTGGTTAACTGGGACAGTCCGAGAGATGCAAACAATCCTAATATCTGACCATAAAACTCTTGTCTCTATTCAAACCATGTTGTAATGTGTTAAATTTTAGCATGAGTTTCACTTCCCATTCTTTTCTCTCTTGCTGTATTCTGAAGTTGCCCATAAACACTGTGATTTTAAAGTCCCTCTCACAGTGTCAATGGCTGTCGATACAACATTACCCTACAAAATTAGAAAACCCATTTTGTAATTTCTAGACTGATACAAAAAAAGAAAAACTGGGAAATAACAGCTTGTTTCATAAAGGCAGGAGTCCAAATAAAAGCAGAAGGTGATTGGGATGAAGACATACAGTTAAGGTGGTCCACAGGACTGAAATTTGGGATCACTTAGTTAAACCTTTTATTAGTAATTAGCACACAAATTAATGCTGCATTAAAGTAGTGGCTCTAGTTTAACATTCAGTGTTGTTTGCACTGTTTAACACTAATTGTCAGGATTTGGATACAATTTAAGTTGCAAACACCACAGAAATAGGGTGAATTGAAATAAATATGGTCATATTTAGCTGTGTAAAATGTTGATAAAGAAAACACATTTCTGGAGGTCTTCTAAATGCAAATATCATACTATAGGATTTTTCTGAATGAGAAAAGAAAAAAAAAAAAACACCTAAAATTTAGACTGATGAGAAATAAGAGTTGCCCCCCACTTTGTAAAACACAGTGGTACTGCAGGACAGAACTTGGGGACCCCTATCAAACATTAAAAATGAGACATGACCCAAAATAAACCTTTATAAAATAAATGAAAATAAAAAACCCACAAAAGAAAAATGCTTGATGCAAAAAACATAAATTAAGTAAAATCATTCATATCAAACATTAATAATACAGAAACTGCCATTTTATAGTGGAGAAGCAATGATGGCATATTTCCCACCCTAATTCATGGAATGGACATTATTACTATGTAGGTTGGACTTGGCCAACTCAGACCCGTTCTCCACTCACATTAGGCTTCCCATTCGAAGACGAAAAGACAGTAACTCACAAAATATAAAAGTGAAAAATTCATGTGTTTTAAAGAAAAGTGAGTGTGTGTATATATTTGTATAGATAGATAGATAGATAGAGAGATAGAGAGATAGAACAGACAGACAGACAGAGCTACAAAACACACAGTGAATTAATAAATTAAAAAACACAGCCAACAATTATGTACACAAAAAATGTGCCCTTCCTTAAAATACCTTGTAGAATGCAAGGTGACAGACTGACTGAGTTGATGGCACTACAGCAAAGTAGATAAAGCAGAAAAGAAAAACAACATTCTCACCAACCTGAGTCCCAGCAGATTTGAATTATTTTCCAAGGAGAAACCAAATAAAAGGTCCTTCTGTCAAACTGTAGAGAGGTTGACTCTGAAAGTCCCACGGCTCTGATAGCAGTCATCAAAAACTTGTCTAGCAAGTGTGGTCAAAATGGCAGAACATGTGAAATGAAATCAAGATGGACCCCTGCTGGAGGTCTAAAGCCATTTATATATAGAAGTAACCTGGAAATCTTTTTAGCAGAAACAGGAAGTCCCACCTCAAAGGGTCAGCAGCTGTCAATTATGTTTCTTTCCTATTCTGTTTCAATGAATTGTTTCTTCTACACAATGACCAACTGTCAGTTCTTTCAGAAGACAACACAATTAAACAGACCAATACAAATGGCACTAATCTTGTAGCCCCACTACAACTATAAACAGTGTGGTGGCGACCATTCCTAAATATTAATTTTCAGAATGGCATTCAAAATGATGAAGAACATTAGTGTAAGCATAACTGCTTTATATAATGTCACGCCATATGAAGAGAACTTTATCAAAGACCAGATTTGTAACAGTAGTGCCCCACAAACCTGAACTGGATTAACATTTACTTATTTGATTGATATCATTATGATACAATTGGTTACATTTCTTTTGTTTTTCCAATTGGAGCACAGGCAGATCACATGACTTCCTCAGGGTCACACAGTATCAGTAGCGGGATTTGAACCCACAACCTTAGGGCTTGAAGTACAAAGCTTTAAGCACTACAACACACTGCCTGCATAAAGAAATAATCCACCGAAAAATTACATATATTTTTTATATGTTGCTTACCCCATGTACTTTGTAGTGGTGGCTGATAAAAATGATTAACCTCATGTTTTCATGCAGAATGAAAAGAAAGAAGTTTATGACATAAGAGAAGTCAACAGAAGTCGTCTCTGATGGCAGATTGCAAAAATCATCGAGTAGAGGGGTCCTTTCTTTGGATTGGCTGGCCTAGCACTGACTCAGCTGTGGAATGGCCAATAGGGGGGGGCAGCGTGATGGGCAAGGTCTCCAGGGGCCTCATGTATAAACGGTGCGTACGCACAGAAATGTTGCGTAAGAACGTTTCCACGTTCAAATCGCGATGTATAAAACCTAAACTTGGCGCAAAGCCATGCACATTACCACGGTACCTCATACCCTGTCGTACGCAAGTTCTCCGCTCGGTTTTGCAGACTGGCGGCACCTGTGTTCCTGTGTGGTTTATCTTTCTTTTTCAGATCCACATCCCTGATGCGGCTTTATAAATAGACTGAAATTAACTGCATATTGTTTATTAGTTTAAGGCATCTGATTGTAATTTACCTGTAACAATATAATGGTTGTGACAGATAGGGGGCGCTATCATTCCCTTGAACCCTTGTCCAAGATGCCAGACACCAGGTAAAAGTCCAATAATACAACTTTTTATTAATCAACAGTGCACCAAGCACCCTCCTCTCCACAATACTCATAAATAAATTCACAATAATACAATAATCAATCCTCCACACTCCCAGACGCGTTGCCATCCTTCCACCCAGCTCAGCTCAATGCTCTAGTATCTCTCTCAGTCTTTTATAGTCCCTGGCCCAGAAGTGTTTCCAATCCCCAGTCCATGTGATCTCCTATCACTTCCGGGTCAGATAAAAAGTCCTTTTCTTGACCCCAGAAGTACGTCATTCCCTCTGTCGCCTTGACTAAGACGTACTTCCGGGTTATAGGTGAAACCAAAGTCTCTGTGTCTTCCTGCAGCGTCCCCTGGAGGTCCCCATGGTATCCAGCAGGGCTGTGATGAAAAACTCCATTGTCCATGATGCCCTGCTGGAACTCGGGGCACCTCTATGTTGCTTGCAGGGCTCCACCTGGCGGCCTGGGGGTATTGGCCGAGATGAAAGGCAGGCCATATCCCACATGGTCCACAGAATGGCTATTTCAAATACCATAGCTGCTTTAGCGTTGTTACTCTCACTGCACCTTCTTCTTCTTCTTTCAGCTGCTCCCGTTAGGGGTTGCCACAGTGGATCATCTTTTTCCATATTACTCTCACTGCACCACTCGGAGCAGTTGATCGGAAAGAGAATTATCGGTATACAGCATCAAGCACATGCTGCCTCAGCCATGCTTCCTATTTGAACTGCTTCGCACACGGCAAACACTTCAAAACCTTTCTTGTACGGACCTCGTGGTTCAGAAAGAGTTTCATCCCAAGAGCTCTAAACATAATCAATAAGTCCATCGACTGCTCCTTGTAGAACTGTTTGTACTTATAAGTACAATCACCTCAGTGTAAACTTGCACTACAGTTATAATATTGCACAACCAGAGCCACTTATAAAGCGCGTATTTATATATGATGACGATATCATTTTAAAGATGAAATGCAGCAAAATATGTTTATTATACTATGCAGATAAAACTTTAACTTCATTTAAATAATCTATATTGTTATAAAGTAAAGGACACGGTGTCTCTACGCTAGCAAGGATCTGGCGCTCCCTTCATGGATTGTTCCTGCCTCGCACTGTATGCTTCACTGGGACTGGCGTGAAGGATAGAATAATTAAACATGCACTATGAAGATATTTTAGTGTTCCTTAAAAGCTTTGAAGAATCAGCATTATAAGCTTACAGATGGCTTAACATCTATTACAGAGCTGATTGTGTGGCGATTGGGTATTTAGAGAAAGAAAGGTAAGGACAGAAATTGGGGGTTAGTACATTTGAAAGAGACAGTACTGCTGCAATAAATTCATCGAAGGTTGTGCACAATCACTGCGCCACCGTGTTCCCATGTTTAATAACATGCTTTAACTCCTATCATCATGAAAAAGATATCACGTATACATCTCAGTATTTTAATTATTCAGAGAGCTGTAATATTACAAATGTAATGGATTCTGTGTCCTGTCGGAGGAAGAGAAAACCCGGAAGCACATGGTGATTCACACACATAGAGCACATGGAAGATCAAATACAAAACAAAGCATTTAACGTGCTACTTTAGTTACGATGGGATTTGAGAAACTGGTAAATTAAACGATTTTAAGATGAAGTTTATGAGGTTCTACTTTAATAACAAAATAAACTACGTGATTAAAGTGGAAATTTCGAGATTAAAGTTGACATTTCGTGCTTTTTTCCTACTGTGTGCCTTTTTTTCTCTGTACCCTAATAAGCTTTCATATGAAACTCAGACGGTGGGCTACGACTCGCCTTTTCACGCTGACTTTGATATGTGACAACTTCTTTTTTATTTCTGGCACTGTGTGACTTTGTGAACTTGAGGTTTCGAGTTTCTCAGACATGCTATGTCACTCGATCGACTTCCTTTGTTGTTTATACCACTGTTTAAACCAACAAATAGTATGTTTTTCTTTGCCTCCACTTGGTATTTGCTGAAATTCTATTTTCCTCTGTGCTTTTCCCATTGTCTTTTCACAGAAAGCTGAGCATAAGTGCTATTTATATTGATTGCATATTCAAAGAGGCGTTACTTTTCACTCTGACCGGGATTTATGTAGCAGAAGAATGTGGAAGTTGGTGAACACACAGATTTATGCATCTGGATTTTTCTGTGCGTAAGCACATTTCGGCTTTTGTGCTTACATCATGTTATAGTGCAAATTCTACGTATGCACGACGTTATGCATGAGGCCCCAGGACTCTGAACAAATCCAAATCATATTTTGTGATATCATCTACTGTTGAATTCTGCTCTGTACTTGTAATATTTCTATTGCACTATTATATTGTATTGAGGATTACTTGTGTTCTGTTCTGTGTATTGTATTGTATTGACCCCCTTCTTTTTGACACCCACTGCATGCCCAACCTACCTGGAAAGGGGTCTCTCTTTGAACTGCCTTTCCCAAGGTTTATTCCATTTTTTCCCTACAAGGGTTTTTTGGGGTGTTTTTCTTTCTTAGAGAATCAAGGCTGGGGGGCCGTCAAAAGGCAGGGCCTGTTAAAGCCCATTGCGGCACTTCTTGTATGATTTTGGGTGAAATAAAAATAAATTTTATTTTATTGTATTGTAATAGTGAATCAATGCTATACAGCAGCAAACCATATGAAAAACATGGAGAATAAAGCAAAAAATTTCATGTTACTTGTATCACAAAATTCAGATATCTGTTATCCAGTTGCTTGGTCTTCAGTTCAACAATTCACTCTTGTGAGTCTTTGGATTTCCTGTGTATGTTCATGCTGATAATTCCAGAAGTACCGTAACTATTTAACAATAGTTAAGCAAAGACACATTGGTTTGGCACGCTTTGAGCAAGCCACTGGACAACAGACATCTGAATTATTTGACATGAGTAATGTGACATTTTTACTTCTTTTTTCTTTGGATGTTTTTCATGTGGCTTGCTGTTGTATAGCGCTCATTCACTGTTGACTTCTTTCTCTCCATTCTGCATGAAAACATGAGGTTACACCACTATAAAGAACATGGATATTAAACATAAAAACTATCACTTTTGGGTGGAGTATTTCTTTAAGCAGGATTGAGAGTGTTAGGTTACATACGAGGTGTGGCAGAAAAGTAATGAGACTGGCAACACTGCAAGCGATCTGGCAACTCTGCGCTGTTGTCCTTGATAGAGCACGTGTATCAGTACCCTCCCATAGCTCAGTGCGAATTTCAACTCCTTACGTTAACTACGTGATTTTTGTGACTGCTATTAGCGAAGTTGTGTTTTTTGGTTGTGCGTCACGCAAAATGGAACAGCGGAATTTGGAGCAACGTTGTGCCATTAAATTTTGTGTTAAGCTTGGAGAATCGGCAAGTGTGACGTTTGAAAAGTTAAACAGGCCTATGGGGAACATTCTTTATCCCGAGCTCAAGTTTTTCAGGGAGGCCTTCAACTTCGAAAACCAATGAAAACATCGAACGTGTGAACACTCTTGTGAGATCAGACCGTCGTTTAACATTAACAATGTTGAGTGAACAATTAAATTTGAACAGATTTACCGTTCATCAAATTTTGACTGAACATTTGCACATGCGAAAGGTCTGTGCCAAAATGGTGCCGAAAAACCTCACAATTGAACAGAAGGACAATAGAAAAAACGCATTCCTGTGGTTCCCCAGCCCCCTTATTCACCTGACCTCAGTCCGTGTGACTTTTTCCTTTTTCCTAAACTGAAAAATGTCCTCAAAGGACGTCATTTCGGGACTTTAGAAAACATCCAAAAGAGTGTAACGGACATGCTGAAGACCATACTGGTTGAAGACTTCCAGCGCTGCTACCAACAGTGGGAACAACGTCTCCATCGGTGTGTAGCTGCCTAAGGGAACTACTTTGAAGGGGATAACATTGATGTTTGAAAAAAATAAAAACTTTGGTAAATAAAAAATCAGTCTCATTACTTTTCTGCCACAACTCGTATCTGTACAAGTCTAAATTCTCCTCAGGTCCATCTAGAATGATTCTGCTGGCTCTAGGTTATCGGCCATTCCCATTGTTTAGTGGTGTTTGCCAAAGTTACCACCTTATTAATAGCATTTTTTTTCCATTATAAAAAGGTGCAAACAGTATGTAGCTTCCACCAAATTGACGACGCTTAATGATTTCTGTTATAAGCCATTAATTACGCTAAAGAACAAGGGGTAGGACAGAGACAGTTGGGTTCACTAAAGATTTTTGAGGTCCAAAATTCATTTGCATTGCCAGAAGAAGAAAGCAAGTGGCATAATATTAATTAACATGACATCACATCAGCTATTTAAAAATATTCAAAAATTGTTCTTTAAAAGGTAGTGAAAGGTTAGGAGCCATTTCAAAGAAGCTGCACCTAAGCTTGATGTGCACATTTTGTCCTGCTGAATAGTTTACTACAGCAAAGAGGTAACTGTCTTTAAAATCCAGCATTTTGCAGTAATGCACTATATGTCATGTTTGTTCACTTTGCATATTTTAACTATAGTTCAGTGTTTCATTAATCATTTTTTACCATTTGAAAAAGCCTTCTAGCCATTTCCTAATTAATTGCTAAGGCAAAAAGATTGATTACTTGTCTCCATTTTTAATACTTCTAGTTTGTAGAGAAGAGCTGAGGGATAGTCTCAATAAAGAATTAATAGTTTTGATATGCTCTTCAGTCAATTAGAAATGAGAAATCTGCAATGGGAATAATTTTATATGCAATTAGAAGGGTTTATTAGCAATAAAAAGGAGAGTATAGCGTATTTACATCACTTAGACTGGATGAATGTGTTTTTATATATTGGAGACTGCACTATGTAAACTAAAAATGCAACAACTTTTAAAGCACTGAAAAAATAATTACACGTAAAAATCTTGAAATTGGTAAATGTTTTTCATTTTAATTTCAATAACTTCCTTGCAAATTATATCCATATACAGTCAGGTCCATAAGTATTTGGACAGTGACAGAATTTTCATAATTTTGGCACTGTATGCCACTACAGTGGATTGGAAATAAAGCAATTTGTGATGTGATTGAAGTGTAAGACGTTCAGCTTTAACTTAAGGGGTTTACCTAAAATATCATAGGAGCCGTTTAGGAAGGACAGCCATTTTCCTGCATTGCCTTCCCATTTCCAAGGACTCAAAAGTATGCGGACATTTGACTGACAAGCTGTTCCACAACCAGATGGGAGCAAGTCCCTCATTATTTCATTAATTATTAAGCAGGTAGAAGTTGTGGAGTTGATTCCAAGTGTGGAATTTGCATTTGGAAGCTGTCTCTGTGAACTGTCAATATGAGGTCCAAAGAGCTGTCCATGAAAGTAAAAACAGGCCATCATTAGGCTGAGAAAACAAAACAAATGCTTTAGAGAGAGAGCAGAAACACCAGGAGTGGTCAAATCCCCCATTTGATACTTTCTTAAAAAAAGGAACACACTGGTGGACTCAGCAACAACAGAAGGCCTGGACAATCATGGAAGACAACTGTGCTGGATGATTGCTGAATTCTTTCCTTGGTGAAGAAGAACCCCTTCACAACATTTAGCCAAACCAAGAAAACTCTCCGGGAGATAGACCTATGATTGCCAAAGTCTACAGTCAAGAGAAGACTTCATGAAAGTAAAGACCGATTGTTTACCATGAAGTACAAACCACTGGTAAACCTCAAGCATAGGCAGGATGGAAGAGACCTTGACAGAGAACATTTTTTAAAAGCCTGTCCAGTTTTGGAATAATTTTCTTTGGAGAAAGGAAACTAAGATCATTGTATACCAGAATACTGGAAAGAGAAGAAAGGGGACGGCTTATGATCTGATGAATCCCACATCATCTGTGAAACATGGTGGAGGCCATGTTATGGCATGGGCACACTTGACTGCCAATGGATGATGTACCAATGTAATAGTTTTGTCACTGTTATGAGTGTTGCCGTCATCAAGGAATTGATTATCATTATTTCTTTCAATCAGGTTCGTATTTGGAGGATGAGTTGTGTTCAAGTTATATTTTGTGTTTGTCAACCTTCGTAAAGATAACAGGTTTCATTCATCGAAGTTTTCACTACCCAAATTAATACTCGTGAATCTAAGATGTTTAACAGGCATTCCCGGTATCAAGTTGTGGATTTGCCTGCGAACATTTAGCGGTAGCGTGTCTATGAACTTAATTTTACCTTTCCCAGTCCTGCAAAGTCAGTTCACGAGAGTTGCTCAGAGTACATACATCGAAGCTTCTCAGCTGTTCTTGTGCTATCTCGAGCGATCTCGCGATATCCAAGGCTTTATTTAATATTAGCTCAGACCTGGCATACCAGCAATTTAAACTCTGTTACAAAGTGATCAAAGTCTCATTTAAACCCTGCGTCTTCTCATTAAACTTGTATCTCGCGAATATCGTATGTGTCGTGGGCATGACAAACGCCAGCAGCAGCCTGTCTATGAACTTAATTTAAACTTTAGGTTGACACCGTGCTTTGTTTCCGAAGGAGCTGCACTCATGAATATGCTTGTATGCGTCACTCGCTTTATATTCTTTTCCTGCCTTCTCAATTGTGTAATGCATTTTTTGAACAGGTTTCATTCATTGTAGTGATCACTCGTACTGCGTGAACAGGCAGTTCACGTGAGCCGCTCTCTTGTGTGATCTTGCGATGTCCACGGCTTTATTTAATGTTAGCTAAGACCCGGCACTTAAAATTTTCTCGCCACAGCAATTTTAACTCCGTTACAAAGTGATCCAAAGTCTCATTAAACTTGTATCTCGCGAATATCGTATTAGTCGTAGGCATGACAAATGGCAGCGGGAGCGTGTCTATAAACTTAATTTAAACTTACGGTTTACACCGTGCTTTGTTTCCACAGTAGCTGCACTTATGAACATGCCTGTATGCATCACTCGCTTCATATTCTTTTGCTGCCTTCTGAATTGTGTAATGCATTTTTTTGTTCAGCGCTCTTTGGAGCTCTTCCTTGTTCTATACGTACTTACGTGGGAGGCGTGATGATGCGGAACGCAACTCCGCCTCACACGGCGACCGAGCTGCATGCTATGGCCGTATATACACTCACCTAAAGGATTATTAGGAACACCATACTAATATGGTGTTTGACCCCCTTTCGCCTTCAGAACTGCCTTAATTCTATGTGGCATTGATTCAACAAGGTGCTGAAAGCATTCTTTAGAAATGTTGGCCCATATTGATAGGATAGTATCTTGCAGTTGATGGAGATTTGTGGGATGCACATCCAGGGCACGAAGCTCCCGTTCCACCACATCCCAAAGCTGCTCTATTGGGTTGAGATCTGGTGACTGTGAGGGCCATTTTAGTACAGTGAACTCATTGTCATGTTCAAGAAACCAATTTGAAATGATTCAAGCTTTGTGACATGGTGCATTATCCTGCTGGAAGTAGCCATCAGAGGATGGGTACAGGTGGTCATGAAGGGATGGACATGGTCAGAAACAATGCTCAGGTAGCCCGTGGCATTTAAACCATGCCCAATTGGCACTAAGGGGCCTAAAGTGTGCCAAGAAAACATCCCCCACACCATTACACCACCACCACCAGCCTGCACAGTGGTAACAAGGCATGATGGATCCATGTTCTCATTCTGTTTACGCCAAATTCTGACTCTACCATATGAATGTCTCAACAGAAATCGAGACTCATCAGACCAGGCAACATTTTTCCAGTCTCAACTGTCCAATTTTGGTGAGCTCGTGCAAATTGTAGCCTCTTTTTCCTATTTGTAGTGGAGATGAGTGGTACCCGGTGGGGTCTTCTGCTGTTGTAACCCATCCGCCTCAAGGTTGTGTGTGTTGTGGCTTCACAAATGCTTTGCTGCATACCTCGGTTGTAACGAGTGGTTATTTCAGTCAAAGTTGCTCTTCTATCAGCTTGAATCAGTCGGCCCATTCTCCTCTGACCTCTAGCATCAACAAGGCATTTTCGCCCACAGGACTGCCGCATACTGGATGTTTTTCCCTTTTCACACCATTCTTTGTAAACCCTAGAAATGGTTGTGCGTTAAAATCCCAGTAACTGAGCAGATTGTGAAATACTCAGACCGGCCCGTCTGGCACCAACAACCATGCCACGCTCAAAATTGCTTAAATCACCTTTCTTTCCCATTCTGACATCCAGTTTGGAGTTCAGGAGATTGTCTTGACCAGGACCACACCCCTAAATGCATTGAAGCAACTGCCATGTGATTGGTTGATTAGATAATTGCATTAATGAGAAATTGAACAGGTGTTCCTAATAATCCTTTAGGTGAGTGTATGTACGTAGGTAGGTTCCAGTTATGACCATTACACGTAGAATTTCGAAATGAAACCTGTTTAACTTTTCTAAGTAAGCTGTAAGGAATGAGCCTGCCAAATTTCAGCCTTCCATCTACACGGGAAGTTGGAGAATTAGTGATGACTGAGTGAGTGAGTCAGTCAGTCAGTGAGGGCTTTGCCTTTTATTAGTATAGATGACAGAATGTATTTAATTGACCATGTTATATAGAGTAAACAGAAATGTTAGAACTTTTATTTAAATGGTGGCAGAATGGGATTTTGAATTTGACATCCAGATACATGCATTTGTTGTTTTCACATTTGGTAGTTCAGGTTTTTATCATGTTTGCATCTTCCAGGTGTGGGTTGTTTGCCTTTGGAAAGGGCATAATATTTACAAGAGAAAACATTCAGCACATCAGCAGCAGCTGCATCTACTTTTTTATATGACAGTATGTCAAAAACAAGTTTGTATGTACCTTCGTTTTAAAAGACACCATACCCATTTCAAACCCAACTTCAGTTAAAATGATATGTGGCACCACCTCTGCTGTGCCATGTCTTTGAGTAGTTGCACTAGGCCTGAAATGACCAGTGAGGTGTTGTTCTGGCATGGACACTTTAAACAGCCTCTCCCCAGGCAGTTGCATTTTAATTTCATTATCCCTAACTTATTTAACACATTCTGCCATTCAACATATCTTGTAAGGTACTGCACAGTACATATCACACCATAATTCATAAAGTACAACCTGCTACAAATCCACCAAATCCAAAAAGAGCCACACAATGCAGCTTGCTATAAATGGAGGCAGTTGAGGACAAAACAAACATTGTCCTGACCCAGGCCACAGGTGCCGCAGTGGCAGAATAGACTCGATCAGTGGCTCTCTACTCTCTGCTCCAAGTGCGGTGCTAGTCAGACAGGCTGCAAGACTAACAATGAGGCTGACATCTCACTATCATCAATTTCTGCAATACCAATTACAATAAACAGCAGAGTCATGCATAAAGGATGCATACTGTATAATGTTTTGGAACTGAACGATTTGATGATAAAGCTAGAGGTGTTGATGAAGACAGAAGATATAAATGATACAAATAAAGCTATGGATCGTCTAATTAACAAACAGACAAACAAAAAATTGTGATAAAAATCAATATTATGGAGTCTAAACAGAATATGATTGGTGTCAGCTTGAAGAAGTGAAATATATGCTGACATCCTGCACCGAACAGCAAGAACAGATGGCAACTGTGACAGACGACAGGGTCACTGCCTTAGAAAACAAGTGTGAAATTAACATATTCTAAAGACAGATTGAGACAGAAAATGGAGGAAGCTGGAAACTCTAATAAAGTTAGATTAGAATTCTAGGTATACCATTAAGAAAATATCAGATGTTGAAAGATTACATCTAGTAAACCTTCTTTATTGTTTAATAGTATTAAGTAGCAACTGTACTTGCCAGCTAGTTATTATAAGTAACATCAATTTCATATAACATGCAAATCTTCTTGTATTGATGAAAAAAGAATGTTTTTTTTTACATTATGCTTAAATAAGTCTTGTGTGATCTATTAATGTAGGAGTATAGGAATATTTTAAATGAGATGCAGTTTTTAAATGAATAAAATGTGTAAAAAAGATTGTAGACATCATAATGGAAAGGCTAATATTGTTGATTCTCGTTAGCTGTGGGAGTTACATTTCTGAAAAGTCTTGCGGATACGGATACAGCAGATGCTAAAACATTGATCCTACAGGAAAAATGGGCTAGGTACTAGCGGGATGCTGGCTTTGATGAGGGGTTCAGCGGGGAAGATTAGGTCAGACTGTCTGTTCTCACCTCTCAAGGCTCTGTAATAATCTTTGACTTATAGACACCTTGTTATGACAGGCTAGAGTTACCAACATGTCTTCTATCCTAATACTGCTTGATCTTGTCTCTGACACAGTCAACTAGCAGATCCTCCTTGCCACCCTCTCTGATCTTGGCATCACTGGAACTGCCCTCAGGTGATTTGTGTTCTACCTCTTGAGCAGATCCTACTGTGTGTCCTGGCATTTAGAGATGTCAAGGGTGAAATAGACAAGCACAGCGGTGCTCCCAGGATTGGTGCTGGGTACTGTCCTCTTCTCTCTATATTCCCCCTCACTAAGCCCTATCATCAAGTACCATGGCTTTTCTTATCAGTGCTATTCTGATTGTACACAGCTAGCTGTATCCAACATTCCTTCCAGAAGACAACACTGTATGAGCTAGAATCTCCACATGTCTCAACCTGGATGATGGAATACAACCTAGAGCTTAACCTGGCAAAGACAGACCTTCTTGTTATCCCAGCTTATCCATCTATTTAATGACCCATCTCTCTTCAGCTTGGATCATTGTTGCTAACACCCATCAGGTCGGTACAAAACCATGAGGTGGTGATCAATTACCAACTTTCTTTCAGGGACCATGTTGCTACAGTCTCTTGGTCTTGTACATTCAGTCTATACAATATCTCCAAGATCTGACTGTATCTAAAAGAGTTTGAAGCATAACTGCTGGTCAAGGCTTTGGTCCTGTCATGTCTGAACTACTACAATACTTTGTTGGCAGGAGCACTAGTATGTGTCACCAAGCCACTGCAGATTATTCACAATGCAGCAGCACATCTGGTGTTCAACCAGCTGCGACAGGTACATGTCACTCCTCTTTTCAGATCACTAAATTGGCTTTCTGTAATGGCATGTATTTAGTTCAAAGTCTTGATGCTTGACTACAGAGCAGTTAACAGAAAAACACCTATACTGTACATTTTGAGACATTATGAGGTCCTGTGCTCCTTCTCAGCCACTCAGATCTGCTAATGAATGGCATCTGGAGATACCACTTACGTATGTGTGTTATCAAACCTCACTCCAGACTTTTTTATGTGTATTTTCTGGCTGATGAAATGGGCTGCCCACCTCCATTTGAAATGCTGACTCCTTCAATATGTTTAAGAAGCATCTTGCTTGTTTGGTGAATTTCTGTCTAGCTGATATTAGCTATTGTATTTTTGTTCTGAGCTCTTCGCTGGTGGTGATAGATTTTGTAATCTTGTCCTATAATAAGGTGGCCAGAATTTTTTGGGCCAATCCGGGGACATGGGTGGGGTGGGGGCCAGAGAAGCATAGACTACTCTCATCGTGTTCCGTGACTGAAGTTCTCCCACCACTACCGATGGAAATCTTTGAGTCGCACACACTGCAGATCACAACAGAAGCATCCGGGGTTCAACGCAAATACGAAAATTCACGCTGAAGCCCATCATTGAACTGACACTTCCTTTTAGCACTCATGTTGAATCACAGGGATCACTGTGCCAAAATGCATAAACAACAGGTAGAAGAAAAGAGCCGCCACGCTGCTCTCGCTTGCAGAAGAAAGCCACGCGTAGACACAGCCACAGCCACAGGCAGAGGCAGAGCATGGCGTGCCTCTCTTAGAATCTACAGATCACAAGTAGGGACTCTAAACACTACAGAGTACAAAGCGAAAGCTTATCACATGATTTCTCGCCAAAGTTGCAGGATGCGGTAAAGCATAACCTTCGTCAAAACACCATGCATGCGCGCTGAGTTCAAATTATCGTGGTGATGAGATATATTCAAAAAAGTGAACCAGCTGAAACCAGGGATGAAATCTTAAACTGGGGACAAAACGGGGATATGTTTCTGAGTGGGGACAGTTGTCTGAAAAAGGGGACTGTCCCCGGAAAACAGGGACAGATGGTCACCTTACCTATAACATATATATAACATCTATATGCTTTTCTGTATCTGTATCTAAGCTTGTGTTATATTACTTATATTTCATGAGTGGCCACTCAGGACATGGAGCCACCTGCCATTGACCGCCAGGAACTGCCCTCCACCCAATATATTTGGAGGGTCTCTCACAGTTCCTGGAGGTTCATTTAGATTGGGGAATCGGTGACTTTACATGTTTATTGTTATTCTGTGATTTACTGAATTTCTGGATTTTTGACCTTCTGCTCTGTTTTTGACTTTGTTACTGGATTCTGTACTGGGACTGTGTGTATTATGGATTGCATTATTGTTTCAGATAACTCCTTTAGGCCTTTTGTGGTGTTTGGAGGTATACAGTATTGCTGAGCATTTTTTATGAAAATTTAATAAAGATTCTGTTTTTGCTCCTATATCAGACCAGGGTTTGACTGGAAATCCTTCCTAGTGGGTATATTTGGAAGTGCTTTTGGGACTTGCTTGCTTTGGGAATCCTCGTTCATGACAGAAATTAATGTAAATGTTCTCTGCAAATAAATATATACATTAAGGTGAAATAAAGTGAGTTATTGCTGCCTTGAAACAATGTTATGTTTGCTGACATTAGCAAACATGAATGGGTTAGGAGTCACTTTCCTACCTAATCCAGGTCCTGCAGGGACAGAATGGGATGCTTTTTTGCATCCCTCATAGTGGTGGAAAACTAGGTGAAGAAAAAAGAAGGATGACTGACTAAGCTGTAGCCCCAGAAACTGTAGTCTGTCACTGTTGAGATTCTCAGAGTTTCGAGGGATATGCACACATCACAAATTTAATAGGCTCAGGCATTTGTTAAGGAACATTTCTTGTTCACCAATTACCAAAGAACCTAAAAGTCTTATATAGTCTCTTTCTCAAAAAAGTAAGAGCAATTTATTTTAGTTATTTACATATTTATTGTAATTATCCCTGTTTATCTTTGTTTATTAGTTTTTCTATACTTTCTATCTTGCCTTTTCTTCTGTTTCTCTTCTCTTTTACTGTTATTAGTTTTATTACTTTATTACTAATATTAATACATTTAGATAGACAGTGTCATGTTTGGGCTGCCGAGTTGCACAAAAGAGGACAGAGCAAACAGAATTTTTATTTTGGTAGAGCGCTCCACATTTATTCATCATCAGTGCCTTAATTTAAATGCATGCTGTATCTGTTACAGGCACCCCAGTTCTTGAGTTTGAAAGAACTTGTAGACATTTTCCTTGAGAGAAGTTGACTCTGGAAAGAGAAAAGCAGTAGAGGTGGTCACTGGGTCAGATCCATCCTGCTCAGAAGAAGAGAGAATCGGACAACAGGTGAGTGACACTGGCTTTATAGACTTCTAGTAACATGTGATGAGTCTTTTATGCAGTATAACACCTGCTGAACTGACAGCTGCCAAGCTGACATTGTGTGCTGCTTTAACAGTTGTAAAGTGATTAGACTCAAAACACTCAAAAAGGTTTGGGGTGCCACCCGTATAATTCTCCTGGCAGCAAAACGGGTTTGAAAATAGCACTGATGTGCATGGATTGGAGTCCATAGGTGAACTGACTATAGTTGGAGAAGATGGTGGATTTAACTGTCGAGACTGGAAGTGGCGTAGTGAACCCGGAAGTGACGTGTTTCTTGGCACTGGAACCGGACATGTCTTACTTCTTGGAGCTGGAACTGGAAGTGATGTCTTCAGGGTTGGATCAGACAGGTTTTCCCATTTTGTGTCTACAGAGACAACAGAACAAAGTTTAGTGCACCCTGCCACCCCCTGGCTTGGCGTGGAATTACCCTCACTTGGTCCATACAGCTCCCTCCTATTCACATGTGTGTGACACAGTAGAATGCTGTACAGAAGAATGTTTGGCAGTCAAAGATTGTGTTTGTTCAGATTAGATTAGATTAAATTAGATTAGATAAATATTGTTAATCCCAAGGAGAAATTCAGATGCCTACAGCAGCAAATACATAAAAACAAGGATACAGACTCATAAGACAGATATTACAGCCAATCAATCAATGGATAAATAAATAATTTTAACAAGTACATTGGGTTTTAGCTCTGAATTGCCTGATACCAGTTGGGCAGAAAAGACCACCAGAAGTGTTTCTTAGCACACCACGGTGGAATCAGCCTATGGCTAATTGAGCTCCAAGACAGCGTCTACTGGCGGAAATGGAGGGGATTTTTCACGATGGCATCCAATTTTGCCACCATCCTCTATTTCACAACAGCTTCCAGTGTGGCCAGGGATTGTTCTGTGATGTAGCAGGCTTTCCTGACAGGTTTGTTCAGGTATTGTGTTTCTTATGAGTGCATGTTGCTTCCCCAGGAGACTGCAGCATAGAACACTACACTGGCTATTATGGACTGATAGAAAATTTCCAGAAGCTTGCCGCATACATCAAAAAAACCCCAGTCTCCTTTAGCATTAGAACACTGTATAAAATAGTGTTTACCCTGTAACTGAAGTGGTTGAAGCTACGCTAGGAGCGGAACACAGCATGAATGGTCACAACAGATAGAAAATTAGAAAAATAATAATAATACCGATCAATCATTAGTTAGCATTGACTTAGTGTTGCTGAATTTTGGATCCCACCGACTACTCCATTATTTTTGATACCAATTGAAGTGCTTCAAATAATAGACCCTCAACTTGCAATGTCCCCAGATCCAAAGATTCTCAGGCATTGTTACAACACTGTTTGCCTGAGTCTTTTTCAAACCTCTTCTAAATTGTCTTCTTGTAAATGGTGTCTTAGGAGTATTTCTTTTTCAATCCATTTATAAATCCTATTCAGGGCTGCTTTTGCTTTTATGATTCTCTGACCAGAAACATCAGAGTGCAGTATATTTATAGATTAATTGAGCTGAACACTGAAGCTGAACAAATAGCAATGATTTTATATGTATTTGCTAGCCATTATTGACATGTATCATTATACCGTATCTCTTTTGCTTTCTGCCAATCTTGACTTTACGGCAGCATCTAAATTACAGGTAATTAGACTGCAGGGTCATGTTACAATTAATTATAATCCTGCTTATTTCTGTAATAAATTTGCACCTGGCAAGGCATCATCCCATCACTTTGGATGGGATGAATGCAGTCATATTCAATAACTCAATCAAAACAATTGTGATTGCAAATGTTTGTAAAATGTCTTAAATCCCAGTTTAAAAAAGAAGGCAGTACACATTAAACTAAATTTATCGTTCACCCTCTGATACCAAACTGAATTTAATTATGTGCTTAATAAATCCCAGTAGTTTAGAATCGTAATGGCTGACCTCAGCTTACTTACTTGAGGACCAGCCTCTTAATCACAGCCTTTTATATAATATTTCAGCCTTGCTGAACCTGGATTATTTTTAATGTACAATTACTGCAGTATGGAGTCAGTCATTAAAAGCAAAGCACTAATTGTTCAAATTGTTGCTGACTTAACAACGTATGCTGCATGATGTGTGAAAATGCAGAACATCCTGTTATTTTTCTATACCTGCTGTTTTCTGTTCAGGTTGCAGGAAGCCCAGCTTCCCAGGCAGAAACAGGTGCAAGATAGAAAGCAGCCATGGAGAGGGGTGGGGGGTGTGCTGTGGAGTACATATACACCCACATCCACACACCACACACGTCTGGTTTAGAGGCATGGATAATTATTTAAAAATAATATGTTACATTTCTTACATGGTCTGTTGGCAAAAATATATTAGAAGGGCAGTATCATCACAATGTAAGTAGACCCCTGTATTGATTCCTGGTGCTTTTTAAGTCTTCCTCATGCTTCCCCCTATAGCCCAATTATAAGTATGCTTGAACAGCAAATCTAAGTTAGACTGGTATGAGTGAGTGAATATGCATCGTCAGGTGCTGATTTGTACTTAGCACCTGATGCTGCCAAGATGGCTGTGCAGGATAAACAGGTAGAGAAATTAGATGAGTGTATAGATGGGGTCAGACACAATTAGGAGGAATCTTCAGGGCTCCTTCAAGGTAAGCAATGCAATTTCTGAGTGTGAAATGCCGCTGCCATTAACTCCTTCTCCCTTTTTCCCCATAGAGCAGAAGAACAACTACTGACGTCACATTATCCTCCAATCTGGAAATTCTACCCCTTCCTGCTGAGATTATATCCACAACCTCTCAGAATTGGAAGTCAGTATTCCAAGAGAGACAGAGCTCTGCTCCAGATGTATCTTCTGCTAGTGTAATCTTGTTCCTGGACCCAGACAGTCCATACTTACTTTCTTTTTGAATATCTGCCAGTTATTAGACTTTGTTGTTAATATGGGGTTTACCATGGAGGTAACCCAACCTTTCAGCCTACTTGTTTCACTTTCTTACAGTGAGTAGATTCCCAGCAATTTACCATCCAGCTCTTAGACTGCCTACAAAAGATGATGTACCTGTTGTGATTAGGAGTCTCAGACATGACAAGAGTGTGGTTGTGCCCCCATAAAGTGCCAAAAAAGCAGGCCAGGACCTTCACTCACCATCCCCAGAAGAGGCTTACTCAGTCCGGCTTACCCCTACAACTAACCGTAGGCTTCAGCCTGACCAATCAAGATATATGAAAAAAAAGATGTAGGGAAAAACATTTGTTCTTCCAGTCCACTTTAACCCTTTTACATTATTCCTCATCCTTCTATATAAAAGCGGTCGGGATTGTCCTTCCGTCCCGTGAGTGCTACGCAGGCGCAGAGTTTCACACATGCCCTGTCCATTTTGCAATGCACGATGGGATTTGTAGTTTCGTTTTTCTAGGTAAAAGATGATTTTCTACTCAAGACTGTGCGAGTAGCACGGAGTTTCACACACGCCCCGTCCATTTTGCAATGCACAATGGGATTTGTAGTTTCATTTTTCCAGGTAAAAGATGATTTTCTACTCCAGACTGTGCGATATCTTCTTCTTCTTTCTTACTATATAAAAGCGGTCGGGATTGTCCTTCCGTCCCATGAGTGGAAAGCGTAGCAGTATTCCACTTATCACAGACTTACTACTAGTAGTTTGCGGTACGAAGCGACATGATGTGAGCAGAGTTCTGGTGCTCCCATCGTTCCCTTGCTTTTGTGCGCGATGCACTGGAAAAATAGACAAAATTATGTCTCTGGAAATAATTAATGTTGATGGAGTACAAATGCCTCACCGCGTAGTAAATATCAGGGGGGTTCAAAAGGGCGACCTCAATATAGAAAAAAAGTTTAAATTTCATCACAAAAATAACAGAAACTACGAGTACTAAAGTAATACCGCTCAAATGCAATATAACCAAATTAATGAGTTTGTATAAAATATCAAATTGATCTACATATTGAATTGCCTTAAGAAGTGGTCAACTTAAAAGTCGGTCGCCTTAAAAGGCGGGTCAGCCTAGTATAAATTACCCACTGCTAGTCGCACACTCACCATCATCCCCAAGGTTATGTGTCTCCAGTGAACTGCAGATAATGTTGAACAACATTTGTGGTAGCAGGAGAGCTAACTATGAGCTGGTGGAATTTAAAGCATGTGAAGAAGAAAGTGATTGTCATGTTATAATAGTGGCAATTCTTCAAAACTGCCTAGTGATAGCATTATAGGTTATAGTTCTAGATACACTGATGCATATGAAGGCAATGATTTTGTTCAAATGAGAAACTACTTGTTGAATCACCTCTGAAATGTGTGTGGTGTAGCAATTGTTGGGGAACCAACATTCTGATTTAATAAATAGAACTAAACAAAAACTGTACATAGTTCCACAAACAAAAAAGATGGCATACAGTAATAGCCCAACAAGTAATTGTTTTCCTAACTTACAGAGGCACAGATAACTCATTGGAGTTTGATCCAGAATGGGCTCTGGGTTCAAAGTCAGACACCATTCTCTGGGGACCGGCGGCCAGCTCTGGGTTACAAGGATGGGTTACGTGCCCTTACTGGGTGGCTTCTTGGAGCAGAAGGTTAAAAGGGTGAGACAGTTAACATAAGCTCCCTTTGTTGTTCCAGAGTGGTAGTGCTTATCTCAACAGAGGAAAAAAGGTATATCTATAAATTCTGTTTAATTTGAGCAAAAATTAGGAAAATCAACAAAAAAGATGCACTTTAGTGCGCTGTTTGTAAGGTATAGTTTCCCTCTTAGAATCGCTTGGATGCAAGCTATGGTCTTGATCTGCACATTAGCAAGGTCAGCTCCAAAATGAGATGCCATCTTCCAGGAGCATGGTGCTTTTACAGAGAGCAGTTTAGATAAGATGTGGCTTCCTTTGTGTCAGTGCAGTGTTAGTAGTGAACTCAGGTGTTATGTAATATTTTCATATTTATTGGAACAAACTAAATTTAATGTGCATGTAATGTTCTACTTTGAAGGCTTGGCAGTGTTTAGTGAAGTTGCTTCACAATTGAAATGCAGGGTTGATTAAAAGAACTTTATCTTCTTGGGCACATTTTTACTAAATATTATTTACAGTAGGATTAATTCTTTATTTGGGTTATTAAGAAGGATTTAGGCGAGGTAATTCCTTTGTTTTGAAGACGTTTATTTTATTTAATGTCTTGTGTTGAAAAGTACTGTGATGTAATTTTGTTATGTTTCCTGCCATTCGGGTAACTGTTTCCTAGATGCACTGCTGGTTGCTAGGGGCGTGTCTTCAGGGGTTGTGCTTAGCGATGTCACACCCGTGAGGCTTCCTATCCTGTGCTTCAGACATATCAAAATCTGAGTTTGTGTATAACTTTTTAAAAGAAAGAAATCTTTGAATGTGTCTTTGGTTAACTCTTCGGTTACTTAGACTCCTGCATACCTCTTCCTGAGTTTGACTTTAAACTCAATTCTGGCTTTAACACCTGCTTATTTTTTTACCTTCCATTTCAGTTCTCGCTTGCTATGGACTACAATTTTGACTCATCTATTTCCTGTTTCTTTACTCCTGTTTCGGCCTCACTATGGCATAGTATAACAACATTTACGTGGATCACCACCAGTCCATCACTAGTTGTGACTTGTTCGAACTATTAGCCACATGAATGAGAGTCTTTCACTAATCAAAAAGACACAGGTCATAATAATAACACGTTAATTTATTACTTCTAAAAAGAGTGTATTATTATTTACATGTGCACAGCATTCCCAACATCAAATTTTCTTTTTTTTCAAACATTTTAGTTATGTAGCAGGGTGGCACAATGGCGCGGTGACTGGTACTGTTTTCTTACGACGTCAGGATCCTGAGATTTACTCTTGGACCAGTCATTGTCTTGTAGAATTTGGAAATATGTCTGTGACTAAAAATGCGCTTGTGAGAGTGAGTGTGTGGCCGTGGATATGAATTTGGTGTGAAGGACTCGCCTCCTGTCCTCCGTTTGTTGCACATTTCTTCTCAGTGTCCGTAGTGAACTCAGGTGTAATGTAATATTTTAGTATTTATTAGAACAAACTGAACTGAACATATATGAAATGTTCTACTTTTAGGGTGGGACAGTGGTTAGTGAAGTTGCTTCACAATTGTAATGGATAGGGCTCATTAAAAACAACTTTTTCTCCTTAGATACATTTTTACTGAGCTTTATTTACAGTATAGTTTCTTCTTTACTTGGATTACATTTCTTCTCCATGTTACCTCCATGTGAAAAAAGTGGATTCCAGATATAGTGAGAACATAAATCGCCAATCTGTTTTCAAAGACTTTTTTAATTGTCTGTGCAGATCTCACTCGCTCTTCTTGAACCTCACTACTTTGACCGTGCATATAAATATGTCATGTTCTGCAGGCCAAGGCACTGAATGAGTTATGTGTTGCAGCTGCAGCTTCATTAATATCTTATTTGTATAAAAGTTAGAAATTTCATTTGCTTAATGCACTTTCAAACATACAGTAAGTAAAGAATCAGATTCCATTGACAGGACACAAGTCTAGCTGAATGTTTCCTGGACCACATTTTATATTCCTGTCATCACCGTTTCAGGCATCAGATTCCCTGCCATGCATAATTTGTTTATGGACGCACTGCGTGGCTAAAGCAGCTGTCAAATGTTTTCACAGTAGCAGGATGCTAAAAATAAATGTGAATTTTGCCGGACCCATACATTACAGCAGCCATTATGAAAAAAGGACACTGTTAATACAAAGAGAAGAGTCAGTTGTGAAGATAACTTTATTCATTTTTATAATAAACAAGAAGCTGAATAAGACATGCTCAAAGGCACTTTATACAATTCAGGGATGCAGGGGCTTAATCTATTCCAGCAGCACTGGGCAGAAGGCAGAAAAGATCCCCCAAAATCGTACTTGTTACCTGTCATTCTCAGGTAGCACTCACACACTCACACTCACTCACACAGGAACAATAAACCTGATGTGACAGCAGATGGCGCTATACCAGCGTTTAATCCGAAACAGACAGACACAGGAAGCACCGATAAAAACACAAATGTCCTTTATTTATTCTGTGCTCGTGTGGAACGTCTTCCCCATTCCCACGAGCACACAACATAGTCCCCAAAGCACAAAACAAACCACAATTCTCCACCACTCCTCTCCGGCAAGTTTCATCCACTACCACCTGACTCTGGCTCCAGGAATAGTGTCTACTGGTCCCTTATACAGGTCATCTGGAAGTGCTCCAGGTGCTTTTGACCTGCATCCGGTAGAACTTCCAGGTGCGGTAGAAGAACTGCCCACACAGGCTCAGGAATAGTTGCAGCACACCCTTGCGGCAACCCCGGATCCCAACAGGGCTGTAACGAACTCCAGTTCCCATGAAGCCCTGTGGGAGTCTACCGCTGCCATCCAGGTGGGTTGCCATCTAGCATACCGGGGGAGGTGATGCTCTGTCCACAGTTGCTCCCCTGGTCCTTCCAAGACAGAGAAGTCCCGGCTGGGCAAGGGCCCTGGCCATCCATGACACTGAGTACTCAGAGGAAAACCCACTCAGACACAGTGGGGATGGCAAATTCCAGAAAGAATCAATAGATCTGTAGGCAACAATAATAACCATCAAACCCCCATTTTGCCTGTAGTTTACTCAATGATCTAATGTTATTTTTGCCTGCTTAGGGATATGGTTTATGAAAGGCTTTCCTGACACCAGACATGAAACAACTAGTCTATTACACCATAGACATAGGCAGAGACACACACACTCCAAACAAGAACTAAACTGGGATCTAAGAGTTAGATAGAAATGATACCAAATGATATCAACATACGTTTGCTGAAGGGTATATTTTGGGCAGGGTTGTGGGATCCAGCAGCTGTGAGACATCTATTGGTGAAGAAAGATTCACTGATTGACTTTGCTGATGATGCTGTGATCTTCTCAGAGTCAAAAGAGGCTCTGATTGGGGCTCTCGAAGGACTCAGCAAGGAATCTGAGTGTCTGGGCTTGCAAGTGTCCTGGATAAAAACCAAGATCAAGGCCTTTAATGACCTCTTGGGCACAGCCACCAGCAGTTTGTCTGTCTGCGGAGAGAGTTTCAACCTTGTCGAGAAGTTTACTTACCTCTGCTGCAACATTTATGCCTCTGGTGACTTTTCCTATGAAGTCATTAGATGCATTAGTAGAGCATGGGGGGTTATGGAGTCACTGGAAAGGGGTGTATGTTGTTGAAAGGATGAAAGTCCAAGTCTTTAGAGTTCTGGTGCTTCTTGTTTTGCTATAATTTATAGTTGTGAGACATAGACACTATCAAGTGACCTGAGACGGAGACTGGACTCCTTTGGTACTGTGTCTCTTCAGAGAATCCTTGGGTACCGCTGGTTTGACTTTACAATACAATACGATACAATTTATTTTTTGTATAGCCCAAAATCACACAAGAAGTGCTGCAATGGGCTTTAACAGGACCTGCCTCTTGACAGCCCCCCAGCCTTGACTCTCTAAGAAGACAAGAAAAAACTCCCAAAAAAAAAACCCTTGTAGGGAAAAATGGAAGAAACCTTGGGAAAAGCAGTTCAAAGAGAGACCCCTTTCCAGGTACGGTTGGGAATGCAGTGGGTGTCAAAAAGAAGGGGGTCAATAAAATACAGTACAGTACAAAGAACAGAACAAATCCACAATACAGTATAAAAATAAAAATTTTAGAAGTATGGAGTAGAATTTAACAGTAGATAATATCACATAATATGATTTGGATTTGTTTAGAGTCCTGCAGACCTCATTCATCAAGCTGCCTCCACCTATTGGCCATTCCACAGCTGAAATAGCGCTAATCCGATGAAAGGACCCCTCTTTCCCACAATTCCTGCGATCCTCCATCAGGGATGACTTTACCTTAGGCAGGCAAAACAACTTGGCAGGTGGGCCGTGTCACCAAGTGCCACATTTGAGTACCGAGAAGAGAAACAGAATAGGTGAGGGTTAGTATCAAATTATAACTTAATTATAATTTGATACTAATTTATAATTTGTATAACTTATATCATGTTAGTTATGTTTTAGTGCTAATAACAGAGATGCAGTCTGTACAGTTAATCAGCAGCTAGTCAGGATATGCTAAACTGAAGTAGTGAGTCTTCAGCTGGGATTTAAAAGCTGAGACCGAAGGGGCATCTCTTATAGTAGCAGGCAGACCATTTCACAGTTTACGGGCCCTGTAACTAAAAGCTCAACCTCCCACTGTTAAGTTCTTGAGATCTTAATGTGCGTTCTGGTTTGTAAGTCATGATAAGTTCAGACAAGTAAGCCGGACATTGGCCATTTAATGCTTTATATGTTAAAAGGAGGATCTTGAATTCTGCCCTAAACTTAACTGGGAGGCAATGTAAGGATTTAAGAACTGGAGTTATGTGTTTGTATTTTCTTGCTCTTGTAAATATTCTTGCAGCAGCATTTTGGATTAACTGGGGGCTGTATAAAGAACAGTTTGAACATCCAGTGAACACTGCACTGCAGTAGTCAATCCTACTAGAAATAAATGCATGAATTAATTTCTCAGAATCTTGTTTATTTAGAAAGCGCCTTAATTTCTCAACATTTTTAAGATTTTCAAGAAACATGATTTGGACAACTTTGTAATATGCGCTTTAAATGACATGCTAGAGTCAAAAATAACTCCTAGATTGTGGCCGGATTCAATAAAATTAATGGCGATTCCAACTGAGTTAAACGATGACAGAATATTGTTGTGATCAGAGTCACTCCCTCCAACAATTAACATCTCTGTTTTATCTGTATTTAAAGACAAGTAGTTCTCATCCATCCACTCCTTTAATTCACTAACACAACTAATTAAAGACATCTGAGAAACTTCATTTGATCTAAATGAAAGGTATAACTGGGTGTCATCTGCATACGAGTGAAAATTAACATTATGTTTCCTAATGATAGATCCCAGGGGAAGCATGTAAAGTGAAAAGAATAAAGGTCCCAGTAATGAGCCCTGCGGGACACCATATCTCACTTCTGTGTATAATGATGGAGTACTGTCAGCACATTTCTGTACATATTGGAATTGATTTGATAAATAAGAACTAAACCAAGCGAGCACAGTGCCTGTAAGCCCATTTATAGCCTGTACAGTAAAATAGAATGGTCAATGGTGTCAAATGCTGCACTTAAGTCTAACAACAGAATTACAGTGGAGTTTCCTTCATCAGAGGATATCAGAATGTCATTTACAACCCGCGTTAGTGCTGTTTCTGTACTGCGAACAGTGCGGAAACCAGACTGGAATCTCTCAAATAAATTGCAGTGCGTAAGGTGTGACTGAAGCTGATTGGCGACTACTTTTTCTAATACTTTAGAGAGAAAGGGTAAATTTGAAAGAGGCCTATAATTATTTAGTATGTGTGGGTCTAGGTCTGACTTTTTAAGTAATGGTTTAATGACTGACACTTTTAGTGTATCAGGTACTGTACCATGAAATAATGAACTACTCATAATGTTTAGAATAGGTGCTGCAAGAACATCCATTGAACTTTTTACTAGTTTTGTTGGCACTGGATCTAGGGAACAAGTAGTGGGTTTCATTTTAGAAATTAAAATTAAGACTTCCTGCTCAGTTACTGAATTAAAATTACTAAAGTGCTGAATGCAATGTGAGGCAGGGTCTGCTAAGCTAGTATGCAATTTGTACTGTGATGCTGAGATCTGGGATCTTATATTTTTAATTTTCTCATTGAAGAATTTCATAAAGTCTGTACTGCTAATATCTGTTGGTATTTTGCACTATAGATCTGAATTTCCATTTGTTAATTTAGCCACTGTTCTAAACAGTACCCGAGGATTTTTATTATTGCTATCTATTATTGTAGAATAGTATTCTGAGCGAGCTTTAAAGAGAGCTTTTTTATATTTTTTAACACTCTCTGTCCATGCAATTTGAAAGACATGTAGCTTTGTTGTTCTCCATCTGCGCTCCAGTTTTCAACACTCTAATTTAAGAGCTTGAGTGTTTTCATTAAACCAGGGAGAGTTTCTATGTGCTTTGATCACTTTTGTTTTAAGGGGAGCCACTGTGTCCAGAGCATCTCTCAAGGTCACATTATAATGTGATGTTAGCTGATCTAAATTGTTTTCCACATTTACATTTGATGTTAACTGATCTAAATGGTTTTCCACAATTACACTCGACTTACTCAAAGTATCTATAAATTTTGAAACAGAATTATAATCTAGATGTCACACTGTCTTTGTTTTAATTTGTGAGTGCGTTGGCAAGGGCAGGACTAAATCAAATGTAATTAAGTAGTGATCGGAAATAACTTCATTTAATGGAGTAATATTTAAATTTTGTATTTCAGCTTAGTTAGCAAGTTATAATTAAATCTAATGTGTGGTTATGATTATGAGTTGGACCTTTGACATTCTGACAAAATCATACTGAATTTAACAAATAAGTAAAACATTTGCTAAAAGTGTCAGTTTCCACATCAATGTGTACATTAAAATCCCCCATCAGTACTACATGATCATAATTTATAGCAAAATCAGATAAAAGGTTGCTAAATTCAGTCATGAACAATGAATATGGCTCTGGTGGTCTGTAGACTAGCACTATAATTGTGTTGGAATCTGTTTTAATATTTAAAATGAATGCCTCAAAGGATGTAAAGTCGCCTAAATTTTTAGACGTGATTTGCATTTTGTTACAATAAATTATTCCAAGACCTCCTCCTCGACCAGAATCTCTAGACTTATTAAGGAACGAGTATCCATCTGGTGACGCCTCAGCTAGGGGGACAGTGTCACATTTACTAAGCCAGGTTTCAGTGAGAAGACACAGATCAGATTTTGTACTTAATATATAATTTACCAAAACAGCTTTACAGCCAAGAAAGCGAATGTTCAATAAGCAGCATTTAAAACTGCATGCTTCTTTCTGAACTGGTGATATGTTTATTGTTTTAATTTGAAGTAAATTTCTATTACAGATGCCCCTGGTGGAGGGTCTGGTTTTATCCCTTGGTCTAATGATACACCTTATGTTTTGGTTATCAGGTAATTTAAGGTTTGCATCAAGACTAAATTTACTCAATGCCCCACAACAGGGATTATGGGTAACAGCTTCAGGATAGTTACAGGTGGGATAAATAACAGTCTGTGATTTAAGATCACATGACTGCGATCTGGATGGTGCTCTAATCAGTCAACCAGGCAGTTTTGCTGCCATATTTTGGGATAATACATAAGATCCCCTCCAGTTAGGATGAAGACCATCTCTTTTGTAAAATCCAGGCCTTTCCCAAAAATCATCCCAATTGTTCACAAACGCTATGCTTTTATTTGCACACCAGGTTTCTAGCCAGCAGTGAAGGGAATGCAATCTGCTATAAATCACATCCCTTCTATATAATCTTGGTAAGGGGCCAGATACAACTAAATCCCAACATTTTCTTTTAGCTTTGGTGCATACAGAGATGAAGTTCCTCTTTAATACCTCAGATTGCTGTAAATAAATATCATTAGTGCCGACATGCAGCAATAAGGTAGATACTTCATCGTCGGTGACACGGTCCAATGAGGCCTCTATGTCAGAAATCATGGCCCCTGCGAGGCATTTAACATTAACTGCTGGTTTAACATAGTTTGGAATTCTACATTCCGCACTATGGAATCGTCAATTATTAGCACTTTCTTACTTTCCCACTGTCCTCCAATTTGTGTATTTTCCCAACCAACTCTAAATTAACTAAACACTTTTGGCAGGTGAAGCTGTCTACACTGTCGGCTGGAAAAACTGAACTGTACATGCTGCAGGACACACAACATCATTCCCTCAACGGGCAGAGAGCAGATAGAACTTACATTTAGTGTTGATATCATCTTCTCCATTTTTGTAGTAGCTGAATCACTAAGAGACCGTCAGCTTTAAGTTTCCACTACCCGCTGAGCGATCGACTTTGATTTCTCACTGCCGGTTATTTCTCCTGGTCAGATGCCGACTTTACTTCAGTTGAACTTACTCAGGTGTTTGCAAAGGGCTATGTGCCTGTGGGAGACGCCGCTGCTCTGTGCTTCCGCTCGCTGCTGCTCCGAAGAGGTGTGGCCTGTAGTCCTGAGCGGCGAGGGGTGGGATTTCTAGGAGCGCTCCTTTTCAAGACGCACAACGATTAATCCACCACTACACATGACTTTGTGTCCAACGAGTGGTTACTCACAGTCCTGAATGAGGCACGTTACCTCCATTGTGAAGGAGCATCAGTTACAACACTGCAGCCATGTGGCACAATTCCCCAAGGGTGTCCCAGCTCACAGGATCCTCATTGTTGAGGATCTGTACAGCTGGACCAGGCCAAGGAAATGCCCATGTAACACCTGACTGCAGAAGATAGATGGTCATTTCTGGGGGGTGGGACTGGATCGTGTGTCTGCCTAGGGGGGTTGCCAACCAGGATCACAAGCTGTTTCATCGTGTTGTGGGTGCAGCAACACGCTTTAACAGTGCATGCTCCCCAACCTGACCTGACCTATTAATATTTTATTTTCTGTCTTTTTATTACCGTAGATCCCGGAATATAAGCCGACCCCCTTTTCTACCTACTAAATTACATGTATTTGCCGATGACCGGTATTTAAGCTGACCCCCTTCTCCAAGCAAAATTTTCTAAATTTCCTTAAAAGTGTCTCTTCAGGTATATTTATCATGTTTATCGGCGAGAATTTGAGACTGCCGTCATTTTTGATGGAAACCAGGAAGTGATTGCGGAGAAGTTTGGTAAAATGAAACCTTTGTGTTGAAACTATATATGCAAATACGGTACATCGGCGGGTGGATTTCCGGAGACTCGTTATAAATTTGATTAACTTAAATATGCAATACAGTGGACCCTTGACTTACGAACTTAATTAGTTCGCGAGGGCTGGTTGTAACTCAAGTTGGTTGTAAGTCAAGACTATTTTTACCATAAGAAATAATGGAAATATCTCCCACTGCAACACTTACTTAACCTTTTTCATAATAAAAAAGGGTTGTATAATGTGCATAATTTACCAAAACACCAATAATTTTTCTAATGTACTAACCAAAAAGTTATAAAAAGTGCCTAGCCTACCAGAAGTAGGCTAGATTAAGCTAGAGCATGGCGGCGCGCATGGTCGCAGCGGCTCAGAGCTCTCCTTTTCAGTGCACTTTTTTGTTGTTTTTGTACTTTTTTTTTTTTTTGCTTGTTCGGCGAACATCTGCTACACCCGTCAGAACCTTACAGACATCAGTGTCCAGAGCCAGACATCTGTTTCGAGTGTTTTTCATCACACACACAACATCCCAGACAACATAGCGAGACCAGCGGGCTCTCCATGGATTGTTGTCGGGTTTAGGAGACAATGCAGATGGAGGGGGGAAAGGAAGCAGAAGCGGGGCCGCAGATCCGGCGTTATGCTAAGGCTAAAGAAACAACCATACAAGCCCTATACAGAATATTTTTTTTTGCAACTTCTTTGCATCTTTTTGCACCATTTGTTTATTTGTTTATTTACTTGCTGTGTTCTACACATATGTCTGCACTGAAGGAGCTGCTTTTAATCTCATTGTACATGTGTATAGTGACAATAAAAGGCATTCTATTCTATTCTATTCTAGAAACAACAGTTTCATACAGTACTCACCATTTAATTTGACATCTTTGGGCTGCAGGAAGGGAGGAGGAGGAGAATGAAATGGAAGGTGGCTACTGTTTAGAAGGAGCCTCCTTATGCAAATCTTTTCTTTGTAAAATTGTCGAGATGGTGGATTTCGACATGCTGTCCATATTATCGAGATCGGTTACACGAACAGCACTCTCATATTTCCACACAATTTCCATCTTCGTTTTGATTGTGATCGCTTTCTTTACCTTCATTACCTTCTCTTCCTTCCTTAGCAATTATGTGCCTTGCTTGCATAGTCAGTGAATTATATATATACTGTAGGTTGTGGCATCCGGCCGGGGCTGGAGTCCGGCCAGGGCGCCCAGTAGGACCGGAGGAGGGCTTGTTCCTCCTCCAGACCGCGAGGGGGCGTCCGCCCTGGTTGTGTTGGGGGCCTCGGGTAAAGGGCTTGGAAGCCCAGCCCTGTAGGGACCCGTGGCCACCGCCAGGCGGCGCCCCGGTGCCTGTAGAAGTCTGAAGCCCAGCACTTCCGCCACACCAGGAAGTGCTGGGGGGAAGAAGACAGGGGACACCCGGAGGGCTTCCGGGTGCGCAGCCGGCATTTCCGCCACACTGGGGCGTGTCTGCGGAGGAGTGCCGGGAAGCAACTGGAGCCCATCCGGGTTCCTATTTAAGGGGCCGCCTCCCTTCAGTCGATAGCGGAAGTCTGGTGGCAGAGAGATGGAGCTGGAGAGAGGACTGGAGGTGGCCAGGAGAAAGGCATTGTGACTGTGTAGCCTGGACGTTTGGAGAAACGGTGCAAGAGGCAATGGGGAGTGCACTAAACTGTAAATAATATTGTAAATAAACAGTGTATGGTGGAGCCAACGATGTCCGTCTGTCTGTGTCCGGGTTCAAGTTCACAAGGTAAATCACTGCAATGACCGAAATTACATCCACAAACATGTTGGTCGTAAATCAAAATAAAAATTTTGGTCGGAAATCAAGTTGTTCGCATGTCAGGCCGGTCGTATATCAAGGGTCGACTGTAAATGTTTATGTATACCAGTATTATATTTTTAAAAACATTATTGGTGAATAAAAATATACCTGGTAATACATAAAATTTTTTGTTAAAAAAAAAGATGACTACACCTATGAAAAAACATATGAAATATGAAAGCGCATTTAAGTTGAAAGTTGTAAAGTTCGCTAATGAATCAAATAACAGTGCAGCAGCTTGTCACTTTGGCATCAACGTGAAACAAGTACGAGAATGGAAGAAGGCTGAAACATCTTTAAAAGCCATGCCGAGAACTAAATGCGCCAAACGTGGTCAATCCTGTAAATGGCCGAAACTGGAAGAAGAACTGGTCACTTGGGTTAACGAACATCGTGCATCTGGTTACATCGTCACTCGTGACCTGATACGTCTGCATGCTTTAAAATGGGCTGAGAAGAATAAAGGTGATGCTGTAGACTTCAAGGCATTGAGATCCTAGTGCACTCGTTTCATGAATCGCCACAGTCTAGTCCTACGAACAAAAATGAAGATGGCTCAACGGCTTCCTCGAGATTTACGAGTACTGCCTTCCAAAGCTTCGTCATTAAGCACCGAAAGAAACATGAATACCTGCTCACAAAGATTGCAAATATGGACGTAACGCCTATGTTTTTTGATGTTGGCAGTAACAAGACAGTTTACCAGAAAGGAGAGAAGACTGTGTTCGTCAGACAACTGGTAATGAAAAGCAGCATTTTACTGTTTTTTTATGTTGCCTTGCTGATGGGACAAAGTTACCACCAATGGTGATCTTCAAAAGAAAAACGTTGCCAAAGAAGGAGAAATTTCCCCGTGGAGTGGTTGTTCATGTTCAAGAGAAAGGGTGGATGGATGAGGATGGCTGTAAAAAGTGGATTAAAGAGGTGTGGAGTCATCGTCCTGGTGGGATGTTACATGAACGTGCTCTTCTTGTGTGGGATATGATTAAGTCACATTTAGCTGACGATGTTAAGTCGGAGTTAAATAAAGTTAACACAGACATAGCAGTTATTCCTGGTGGATTAACTTCCGTACTTCAGCCTTTGGATGTGTGCCTGAACAAACCGTTCAAGGACTTAATGCGCAAAAAGTGGAACACTTGGATGCTGTCTGGGATGCAGACATTTACCGCTGCTGGTAACATGCGTGCTGCACCTTTGGCAACTGTGTGCGAGTGGATTGTCGAGGCGTGGGCTGAGATCAAACTGGAGATTGTGATAAAATCATTCAAAAAGTGTTCCATCAGTAATGCCATGGATGGTATGAAAGATGATATGTTATGGGAGGATGATGATGATGTGCCTCTCGCCCAACTTATCGACGATACCGAGGAGTACAACATGTATGATGATATGATTTGTCCAGAGGACTGGAATGTGTTATTCGGTGGGGAGGATAGCGATGATGAGGAATTCAATGGATTTTAGTGCGTAGTAAGTATTAAATTCATATATATTAGTGTATACGAGTGTTTCAGTGTTTACATAGTAATTGAACCATGACAGTTAGTCAGCGATTGCGTATATACCCGCGGTAATTGTGTCTCAAAGACAATATAATTGTTATTGAACTGATAATTAGTAAACTAATTGATATGAATTATTAATCATGTATTGTTATGAAGTTATTTGTGAACAGTATTAAATTGCTCTGTGCTATTGGATAATAATTTACCCGGGATCATTCTAAATATAGTTATAATTATATATTAAACTAACAGAATACCCGCGCTTCGCAGCGGAGAAGTAGTGTGTTAAAGAAGTTATGAAAAAGAAAAGGAAAAATTTTAAAAATAACGTAACATGATTGTTAATGTAATTGTTTTGTCATTGATATGAGTGTTGTTGTCATATCTATATATATCTCTATATATATATCTATATCTATCTATATATATATATATATATATATCTATCTATATATATATATATATATATATATCTCCTTTGGGGTGCGAGCAGCTGTTGCTGGGGGTGCCAGAATCCATCGTGGAAGAAAAATGAAAAAAAAAAACGGATGACTCTTGCTCTTACATGTACTTACTGTAGTGCTGTGTGGGTATTATGAAGTATCGTATCTGTTCAAGCTCTATTTAAATTTTAAATAGAAGTAATTTTTATTTAGTCGACAGAAATATGTTTGGTAGGAATGAAAGGTAAATTTAGTCAGCATTGCATAAATTTTTTTTCACCATAGAAATTTAAAGAGTAAATTCAACTTACATTCATACCAAAGATATTTCTGTTGACTAAATAGAACCTACTTATATCCAAATTCGAGCTATTAAGCTGTCGCCTGCCTGACTGGATATGTCACCCTCGCTTCGCTCTTACTTTTTTACCGTTGATGTAATCATGGCTAGTCGCGAAAAAAATTAGAACATGGAAGGAGGATCACACTGAGTATGGCTTTACCAAAATAATTATTGATGGCGAAGCTTCAATTGGTGATCTTTTTTCTGCGTTAACCTCATATTTTTTCATACTTCTTCTCAAAGCAAGGGGGTGCGAGGGTAAAATGAATCGGGAAGCGCTGATTTATATATATTGAATATACTGAAATAGTTTTACTGTCAAATAATGCAAACAAAACGCGGCACGTGTTTCGCCCTAATTTTGGGCTCATCAGGCGTATACACTCACTGCACCCCGTCTCGGGAATCGAACCTCGGACGTCAGCACTAGAGGCGAAGCCTCTCGTTTTGCACCACAGCGTGTGTTTCGTTTATTTGACAGTATGTAGATTGGGGTGTGTGTGTATATATATATATATATATATATATATATATACTCCTGTAGCCACAATAAATGCCTTTATTTTATAGACAAACCAGGGATGAACAACTTCATTTGTACTGTAGCCACAGCCACGACACACATAAAAAACATCAATAATAACTGATAAACGTACAATATCATTTAGGAAAATCGCAACATTTTACTCACCAAAAATTTGGATTATTTGTAAAAAAAATCCATCGTCCTTTCTTTCCTCAAAAACAGTTCAATTACTCTGTCGTACAGATTATCGGAGCGCTTCAGTTCCATCAAAACCTCACTTTCTATCCCCATCGAAGCTAATGGTGAAAGGCGAACCCGCCGTATGGTATTCCTGGCATAAGTTTGAATTCGCTTTAGGGCTGAAAATGTCCGCTCGACAGTGTACACGGGAATGCTCACCGCCAAATATCCCAATGTGAACAGCCGCCCCATGCTCTCATTCAGATTTTTCTGATGAAGGAAGTCAAGGAGATCAGTGGGAGATTTTCCTGCAAATATACAACTGTAATGCTATTACATTACAGTCAGTTCCGTTTTTAGCCGAGACAGATCCAAAAGCGCTCGGTGGCTGTTGTGTTAAAGTGTAGAAGGCTGCATGTGAGAAATTTTTCTTGTATTCCCGAAAGTTTTGGGGCTCGAGGAGCGTGACAAACATCAGATTTTCATGGTCTTGAAATCTAGTCTGTGTCTGGCAAATAATATTGTCCAGAATCTTGGCATGGAGTTGTCCGTAGTGCACGCGACGATCTTTCGCTCGGAGCATTTATGGTGCATTCAATGGCGTTGTAGACTTCCTCATATCGGCTTCTATCCAATCAATGGGTCTGAATACGGTGACGTTGCCGTACGCCTGCTAAAGGGCCGTACTGACACCAACTCAAAATCTGATTGGTTGAAGTCCGTCCTTTTTCCTTGCTTTGCGGTTCTCTACTGTTTTATTGTTCGTTTATTACGATTGTTATAGTTATTGTGTAGCTATTTTAGACTTAGTTTACCGTTCAGATACCCATTTCCTTTATTTAATCCGCGGGCTCTCCGTTATTTTTTTGTTCCCTTATTACGATTATAGTTATTTATTGATTCCCTGCTTTGGCTGACTGCCTGCCCATATAAGGCGCTCCGCTGTTTTTTTGTGAGGCAGCCTTTACACAGCTTCTCCGCTGTTTTATTCTCCTTGCTTCGCGGTTCTGTACTGTTTTATTGTTTGTTTATTACGATTGTTATAGTTATTGTGTAGCTATTTTAGACTTAGTTTACTGTTTAAGTACCCATCTCCTTTATTTAATTCGCGGGTTCTCCACTATTTTTTTGTTCCTTTATTACGATAATAGTTATTTATTGATTCCCTTCTTTGGCTGACTGCCTGCCCATATAAGGCGCTCCACTGTTTTTTTGTGAAGCAGCCTTTACACAGCTTCTCCACTGTTTTATAAACAAACGCCATATAAGGCCGTCGTTTTTCCTTGCTTCGCCAACTAAGCAGCCTTTTTATTTAATCCACGGGTTCTCCGCTGTTTTATTGTTGGGTGCTCTTCCTTCTTTTCTACGTACTGCGGTCAAAGTCAGTTCACGTGATTACATGGGAGGCGTGATGATGTCACACGCAGCTCCACCCCCCACGGCCATCGGGCTAACGTCCATTACAGTATATGGAGAAAAATAGGTTCCAGTTATGACCATTACGCGTAGAATTTCGAAATGAAACCTGCCCAACTTTTGTAAGTAAGCTGTAAGGAATGAGCCTGCCAAATTTCAGCCTTCTACCTACACGGGAAGTTGGAGAATTAGTGATGAGTGAGTGAGTGAGTGAGTGAGTGAGTGAATGAGTGAGTGAGTCAGTGAGGGCTTTGCCTTTTATTAGTATAGATATAAAATCTTATTTTTTTTTGTTTCATTATGGATCGAACCTTACTATGCCGAACAGTAACTAATTATTCATCAAATCTTACTAATCCTAATCTTTAAATTCAATTACGATACTCATTCATCTTAATTACTGTACAGCAGCGGTAAGAGGATTGGCGATTTCTTCATTCAAGGATTTTTTATAGTGACATTTACAGTCGGTATTTTATTTTAAACTTCCCGATAATTTATTATAAATTTTATTAATAAAATCAACAACTAAAACACTTTTTTGAATAAATTCTTTATTTAATTTAAAGTACCGGCATGCAAAGTTACTTTTTCATCTGAAAGATGGCGCTGTGGTTTCATCATTAATTACTTCCGTATTCATCGGCAAAACCGGCATTGCGCTGGAAATCTTGAATCTAAAACGATACTCGTTGTATAAGCCGACCCCCAAGCTCCAAGCCAAAAATCTAGGACGAAATTTTTGGCTTATATTCCGGAATCTACAGTACTTCAAAGTAACCAGAGATATATTTAAAAGGGTAGAAAGATGCCTTTTTATTGTTCATAAGAGAAAAGGCTGTGGTTTAAATGTTTTTTACAGAAATTTGCAAGATCAGGTTGATCCATGCATCATCTTGACCAGGTAGCAGGTAATCAAATGGTAAAAGAATACACATCCTAATTTAATAATAAAAAAAAAAAAACTATGAGGAACTAGATGAGGAGCTTCATCCTTTCTACCTAAAAAATATATAAAATTATAATTAAAACAATTGTTTCCTGCCTTGCGCCCTGTGTTGACTGGGATTGGCTCCAGCAGACCCCCGTGACCCTGTAGTTAGGATATAGCCGGTTGGATAATGGATGGATGGATGGAGATTGTTTTTTTTTTATTTTAAACCATCATCTCTCAAAAACTATGTGATAGAACAATTATGTTACCAGATTTCGATTCAGAACCCAGAGATCCATAAAGAATTTGACCAGAGTGATTTTTTTTTCACAGACCAGTGTTTTCATCAAAGCTGAACAATGATGAAGGGTGTACTGAAGACAAATGTTTTAATCACATTATTCAAGGAGGTTCATCCCCAGATAGCAGCAGTAGCTGACAATTTTGAACCAGTCACTTGTGTATTCCTGGTAGCACATAAACTGTTCTTATAATATATTTCTATCAATTAAAATATTTTGCATAAGTTTACTTTTCTAAGATATGTTAGAGTAGATCTCTAAAGTATTCTGATTCTGACAGATTGTCTTTGCTCAGGGAGACACTGATTTCTCTGCATCTCATCCTGCCTGAGATAGCAGCCTTGTGTTTTGAATAATTAGGGAACAGCACTTTTAGGACTGTTTTCTCACTCTGAGACATCTAATAAATACGGACACTGCTATCCATGTTCAAAACATGAAGAGAACATTTTAATCAGTTTTTAATCAGACCAACATATCTGGAGGTCAAGAGCAAAAACTAATACACAGGGTCCCTAGCAAGACTGTTTTGTGCAAAAAACAATGCAAGGCATCCAAAGTTTTTATTCCAAATCTCTGGTGAAGTGCATCCCATGTGGTCATTTTAAATAAAACAGCTATGAACCTGCCAATTGTGTAATGACAACAATGCAGTTACTGGAAGGAACAAGTCCACCACCATGATGAATATCATCAGGCATACAACTTGTGTTGCATGACTTCATCCCGAAAATAATGAAAACAAATACCTTATATACTCTCGTATAATTCGGGTCCTGAAACCCGAATCAGGTAAATCAGGTAAAATCAGACTCCGACTTATACACCCGTTCAAAGATACGACATTTAATTTTATTTTTTTTACATCTTCTTGCTTCCTCCAATCTCGCACCTGTTTCTCAAACACATCAAATTTTATTGCAGCAGCACAGTTGCCAATTTTTTTCACCACTTCAATGACTTGTAATATAAAACCAGCTTCATATTTTCTTTGTATCGAACGTAGATGCTCTTACGATAAAGGTGTATAAGGGTGTGAAATACAAAAAACACAAAGTAGTGCAAATGTTGCTTTGGAATAGTTCAGGTATTACCATGTGGTCACGTAGGCACAATACATAGAAAGAAAAGGCCATGTGCTCCGTGGTTACTCTCTCAGGTGGAAGTTAGCATATCATAATCTCTTGGACAAATAGCGTGAGTTTTCTGACATTATAAAATACCGGAAATTATACGGTAAAATCAAGCCCCGACTTAACCACGGGAAAACTTAAATGCAACTATATACAGTAAAAATCAAATGGGAATATATATATATATATATATATATATATATATACAATAAAAAAAAATCAGGGTCAAAAAAGGGAACAGACACGCTAAAACCCCAAATAAAAGCAGAAGATGAAAGTATTGTTTTAGGACCTCTGATGTACATAAGTGGGTGAATAACTACACCCTGTAAAGAAGACTACCAGACACCGGGACAGATGCCCAGTTCTCAGTCCCCTGTGCCTGACTAGAAAGAAGGGTCCCCACCTTTAACTCTTGCCGACATCCAGAACCATCCATCCAACAGGTTGATTAAATGTGTGTTGTTCATCCAAATGTCAATACTTATTTGTATTTATAGCATAACAGACATATTTAACAACTTTGTTATACTAGCCAAGTAGCTAGCACAAGCATAATTTACACAATTTGCATTTGGATTTGTGTGCTTTTCTTAAACAACTGGCAATCAAGGAAAATTCAAGAGCATACACATAAAGTACTTTACATTCAATAATAAAACACAAATGATGTAAACTCCTGTGATAACAGAAGCAGCAATTGCACGAATTGCACTGCCTTGCTTTCGCACAAGTGATTACAAAAGTGCCCATCAGTAGTTACTGAGGCTGTCCTCGCTAAAGACAAATGAGTGGAGCGGCACTCCATGTGGCAGAAATACACAGTACGGCTGCTGAGGCCAACGCGCTGCAGTCAACCTGAAGTGTAGCTGAGTGACAAACAGGCTGTGTGGAAATCAACAGTAAGAAATGTAATAAGGCCAAAACATCTAACCATTTGTCCATCCATTTTCTTAACCCACTTATTCTGAACAGGGGGAAGCTTGTCCTACCCAGGCATGCATAGGATGCAAGGCAGGAACACATCACTGGGGAAAAACGCACACACACATTTTGTAACCTATTTAGCATTGCCAGTCCATCTAATCTGCGCCTCATTGGACTGTGAAAGGAATCCCAGCAGCACATAGGGATAGTGTGCAAACGTCACACCTGGGACGCGAATTCCGGTCTTACCAGTGAACTGAATTGTTCACAGGTTTTCTCCAGTTTGACCTGTAGTGTTACTTTAAACATGAGCAGGCTGATTTGTGTTTTTTTTGTACTGCTGTTGGGGCGTCTTTGTTGTATGTTTTCAAAGCCATTTTTGCACTCATTTGCAAAGTTTTGTTTTTATGGACTGAAAGGTGCTTTTTAAGTTTAACGATTGGTGTATTTTATTGAATTGTGTAGGATAAAACTTGGGTAAAAGAATATTTCTTTATGATAACTTTATTATTTTGGGTAAAATTCATATTCTAAAGTAAAAATGGTTCCAGAATATTCCTGCTTTTAAATAATGGATGTGTACTTTAAATAATATTTAAAATGTATAAAGGGATTTTAAAAATGCAGAAACAATAGAAAACTACTGAATTAGACAAATTGGTTACATAAATATTTAATTTGTTACTTCTGCATGTAATTAGTTCTCTATTTGTTTGAAAATTATATTCACGTTGCTTCTCTTCTGTTTGTATGATTATGTAAAGCTTTGGAAAATTTATTATAATTGATAAATATATAATGTACTTTAGGGAAAGAATAACATTACATCCATCAACATAATCTCAATTTAATATCTTAACTCATCCTGTAAGAGTCAATCTTAGAAAGTTAATGCTTAAAGTTAAATTCATATACTTTTTGCTTGACTCCTATAGAAGAATAGCTATTAGAATACGGTATAGCATTTTACCCCCTGTAAGTTAATATGAGATAGATCTTTCTGGCTATAACTAAGATACAGAGTGTTAATTGAGTCAGTTGTTGTTCAGAACAGGTCCCAGTGCTAGTGGGGACTGAAAGACCCATTTACAGCATGAAAATGGCATAAGCATACAAACAACGAAACAAGTTAAATAAGCTTTAAACAGAACTTTTCTTAAACAAGAATTTCTCTTTTCTTTGCTGTATCAATTTTTTTTCTATTTTTGTGTAAACTGTTTTACTTTGAATTTTTACTAAAGTTTTTAAAACTAAAATATTTTGTCTGTGGAATCATTTCAACGCGTCAAGCTTTTGCCAGAATCCCATGAAGCATACTGAAGCTGCAGAACTTTTGTCATTTTGGGTAAACGCAGCTACACAGCCAACAAAGATGTGCTAACACTTACAGGATCACCAGGTCTAAATACAGTAGAAAACACAACTAGATTACAAACATAGAATATTAATTTATAAGTCAGTTATCTTTACAGAGGTGTCTGTCTTGCCCAATAACTTACCATTCAGGGAACTTGAAAGGCTTACCAGTGCATCTGGGTTCAGCTTCCAAAATGGAGCTGGTTTAATTTTCATGAGGGTCCCCTGACCTTTCGGACCCTGGGCTCAACAAGCCCATTCATGGATCAACCTCTGATGAGCACTCTTAAGAGTGTAACTAACCTTACTGCTTTTCACCCATTTTACTTTGGTTTCTACCATTTTGCCACATTCCCTTGTGGTTTGCACTAACAATTTTTGTATACATTTGGCTTTTATAATATTATGCTGGATGAATTATTAATAGTTCAAAGTCACTTTTTATTGGCTAACTAAAAAGATTACAATATGCAAGCTTTCGAGGCGGCTCAGGCCCCTTCTTCAGGCAAGATGTAATCAATTACATTACATCTTGCTTGAAGAAGGGGCGTGAGTTGCCTTGAAAGCTTGCATATTGTAATCTTTTTAGTTAGGCAATAAAAGGTGTCATTTTGCTTGACTTCTCACTAGATTCATAATGGCTAACATGGTACAACACCCTAGTAATAGTTCAAAGATATTATGTCTAAATATCTTGATATTCTGTTAGGTTGATTGACTTCTGTGACTTTTTCTGATGTGAATGACTACGTCCTGTTATAAAACAGCATTTTCCTCAGTACGCTTTCCTGCCTCACTCCTGTTGCCAAAATATTATGGATAAAAAATGAATTAAAGATGTATAATTATCATGCTTTGGAATGTATGTAAAACATATGAAGTCCTCTTTCCATATACTTCAGGGTTATAATGGAAACTTGAGTAGGTGGGAGGGCACCATAAAGGTGTGTTAAGTGAATGTAGATATAATCTTGTGAGCACACATTACTAGACTGGCAATGATATCCCTCTATCTTTTTTTGTCAGAATGTCTGATAAGGTGAAAGGTGAAAAGAAGTACACAATGGAGTGGGATCTGAAAAGAGTGGGTTGTGATGAGTCAGTGTGCTATGTAACCAGGAGTGGGGTGTAGGTGTGTTGGCATTAGTCAGGGCTATACTAGGTGAGAAGTGCTTCGACACAATCTCCAGTATTATCTTGGTAATGTTCACAATATGAGTAGGACTCAGAGTCACAACTGTATGCAATAGCAAATTTATGGGAAAACCCTCAAGGACAGTTTACAAATTATACCAATTGAAATATAAATTAAGTTATATAATAGCCCTAGGAGAGAAATACATTTCTGTAAACTCTTTTAGTAAAATGATTGAAATTATCCAAACCTTTCCAAATGTCTTTCTCCTTTCTATTTGCTTTGAACCACGTTATACAGTATGTGCTACTTCCTACTTTAAACATGCAAGTAGAAAGATGAAAGGAACTTATACTCCCTGAACCTATATGCTCATCCACCTATTTTTAATATAGAAAAATAGAGCCTGCTATATTAGAGACAAGGATAGTGGGATGCCACTCCTTCAAAGGGCACTGTAATGCTCATATTGAGCCAATTTAGTACGAACAATTAGCACAAGACACAACAAACTAAAGTTCTTGGAGTTCTTAGTCACAATTTAAGCATTTTAAGAACATAAGAAATTTGACAAATGAGAGAAGACCATTCTGTCCATCAAGCTTGCTTGTTTAGCTAATAGCTCAACTATCCCAATATCTTGTCCATATACTTCTTAAAGATTGTCAAAGTTTCTGCTTGAACTACATGTCTTGTTAGTTTGTTCCAGATTCCCACGACTCTGTGTAAAGAAATGCTTTCTGGTTTCAGTCCTCAATGTATTTCCCCTTAATTTCCACTGATGTCCTCAAGCATGTGATTCCCAATTCAGCTGAAAGAATTCTGCTGGATTTACTTTATTAAGGCCTTTGAGGATTTTCCTGACCTGGATTAGGTCCCAACACAGTCTCCTCTACGTAAGACTAAACAGGTTTAATTCTCTGAGTCTGTCAGAATAGGGCATGTCCTAAAGTTCTGGGATGCACTCAGTTGCACAGTTTCAAGTGCTGCTATTTCTTTCTTATAGTGTGGTGACCAGAGCTGCATGCCACGCTCCAGATGTGGTCTTACTAGAGCATTATATATTCTGAGCAAAATGTCTTTTGATTAATATATTCAATAGTTTTTACAATATAACCAACTATTGTTTGCCTTTTTAATTGCTTCTGTACATTGTTTAGATGATGAAGATTTTGCGTCAACATAAGTTACTAAATCTTTTGTAGTGATTCTTACCTTTTGTAATTATTTGAATTATTTTTGCTGCCTCCTCAGTGTCTGCCATTGCTCCAGTTTTAGTATCATCTGAAAATTTCACGAGTTTACTAAGTGAAGTGACAAATATACTTAAATCGTTATCATTAATGTGTAATGGCTATCTGAAATATGTGTGTGTGTCACTGTGAGTTTGTAGCTTTTTTCATTCCTGTTATTAGTGGAATGGCTTAATTTGTAAGGCTGGCCAGTTGCACCCGGCTTGGAGGGCCAACAGACTGTACGGGGAGGAGCCAACAGTATGTAAATGGGTGGCAGGAAAAAGGAGAGAAGAAGCGCAGAGCCAAAAGAGAAGTGGACGCCATCACAGGAAAAGGCAAGAGGGAAAGGATTGACACTGCATGAAAAACGTCAGGTGAACCTGGATTCTTTTCAAGATGAATTAATTTTATTTTCTGGTGAAAGGTATTTGGGAAAGGACCTGATGGGCCAACTGAAGGAACTGTTAATCTGCACGTTTCCCGGAATAGGAGGTATGGTCTGCGCCTCATTCCCCACTGCAGACTGAGCGCAAAATTCTGTACAAATAATATTTAGAGGACAACAAATGCATTTTTTTTCTCTTGCTCAAATTTCTGTATTAGTAGCTTATGTGTTTAAGTGTTTTGTGCCGTGACTTGTGTTGGGTAGGAAGCACTGCAGCGCGATATTAAGTATATAGGGTTTTTTGTTACAATAAGTGTGTGTATCGTCTTCCAATAATCCTTTTTTACTTAACCCTCCTTTCTCTGGTGTGTCTCTATACTTGGGGTGGTGTAGTAGGAAAGTAGTGTTGGTCACTCGCGCCGCAGATTATTTTTTTTCTTTTTCCTTTGCTGCCGCTCTAGGGGGCAGTGCATATTATAATCGAGCCAGTTCTAAGAGCAGTACAAATGTAAATCAGAAAAAGTAACGGACCAAGCACAGACCCCTGAGGATCTCCACTTCTGACCTCACTCCACATTGAGCATTCATCTCTTCTCTGTATTCTTTGTCTCCTGCCAATTAACAAACTTGAGATCCAGTTTTGTAGGTTATCTCTGATGCTTATAGCTTCTAGTTTTAGAATTAAATGTTTCATATGGGACTATATCAAAGTTTAAGTAAATTATATGTTATACTTTGCTCTTATCAACTATGACAGTTGCCTCTTCAAAAAATCTAAAATGTTTGTTTGGCAAGATCTTCCTCTCACAAATCCATCCTGGCAGTTATTTAGTGTGTGGAATTGGGGGCAATAGTGCTAACCACTGCACCACCATTTTTTACAGGCACTGTACTGAGAGGAAGAGAGGACTGGTCCATAGAACGCGAGCTCTGGTGGAATGGAAGTTGAGGGTGCCCACTGGAGTACTTGTGGGAACGCAGACCAGCCCCCCAGGATGGTAATTAGGGAAAACAATAGGTCTGGATAGGCCCTGTGAGATCATTAGGCCTTTGTTATTTTTTCAGTTGCTTGTACTTTGCATTCTTTTCTGTTATAATAAAGTCCCCTTCATATTTTACTTTATGCTTTGTAATCTGTAGGAGCCATCAGTGAGCTCCAAATGACAGGCACAACTGTACCAAAACAATCTTGGGTTCAAATGAACTATATTTATAAACTAAATAAACTATATTTATTTTACAAAACACATTTTACAGGCTTCTTTATTTACAGATATTACAGCTTTCACTAGTTTGAATTCAAAACAAGCAGATAAGAAGCAATTAAGTGACAACAATCAATTTTATCACATCCAGCAAGAGTCATTTATTTTAATTACAAATAGAAAGGAAAGAAAGCAACACCAAATAGATTCAAAGGGAAACATTCAAATCGGTCCAAAGCAGCCCAATATATAAATACCATATACAAAAGTGAAAAAATGACATGAGTCCTAATTAAACAACTTAAAACAGGGTGCAATGCATAAAAATGTGACTGCCCCAGAAAAAAAGGTAAATCGAGTCACCCGACTCTTACATTCATTTCTAGATGAGTGACTTTTTACTTTTATGGTTTACTTAAATGTTGTCTGGTAATGTCACCTCTGCATAGCATCAATTCTCCATTCTGGTTCTCCTCATGTGTAGTTCCTTGAGCTGCTTGATGCCGTCTGCATGAAACCTGCACCTTGGGAGAAGAATTATTATCCACAAAGACAACCACCCTGAGCCTAAAGGTATATCTGCTGTATATAGGAACTGCTTAGAAGCAAAAATGGCAAAGTCAAAGTTCAGACCTCAATCCAGTTGAGGATTTGTGGGTGGACTTGACAAAGGCTGCCCACTTAAAATGCCCAAGCAACTCGACTGAGTGTGAGAAGTTTTGCAAAGGAGAATGTGGAAAAATGGCAGCTTCAAGATGTGCAAAGCTGATAGAGCGAGCCCTGTGTACACTGACTCAAGGCTGTCAGAGCTTCCAAAGGTGCATTTTCTAAATACAGTGGTGCCTTGGTGTGCGAGCATAATTCGTTCTGGGAATGTGCTTGTAATCCAAAGCACTCGTATATCAAAGTGAATTTCCCCATAAGAAATAATGGAAACTCAGATGATTCATTCCACAACCCATTAATATTCATATTAAATGTTTAATCTATACTAATAAAAGGCAAAGCCCTCACTCACTCACTCACTCACTGACTCACTGACTGACTCATCACTAATTCTCCAACTTCCCGTGTGGGTGGAAGGCTGAAATTTGGCAGGTTCATTCCTTACAGCTTCCTTACAAAAGTTGGGCAGGTTTCATTTCGAAATTCTACGCGTAATGGTCATAACTGGAAGCTGTTTTTCTCCATTTACTATAATGGAGATGAGCTTGAACGCCGTGGGGGTGGAGTTTCGTGTGACATCATCACGCCTCCCATGTAATCACGCAGTACATAGAAAACCAGGAAGACCTCCAAAAAGCGCTGAAGAGAACATGCATTATATAATTGAGAAGGCAGTGAAACAATAAGAAGCGAGCGAGTGACATATACAACCATATTCATGAGTTCTGCTACTTCGGAAACAAAGCACGATGTAAACCTACACTTTAAATTAAGTTCATAGACAGGCTGCCGCTGGCGTTTGTAATTTAGTGCCTGCCCATATAAGGCCGTCCGTCAGTGGCAATCCAATAGCAAACTCCCACTAAATATTCAAGGGTGAAGGACTGTACTTATGCAGAGGAAGATGAGATGATCAGGGTGGTGTTTGGCACAAACTCAGCGAAACTGCGAGAGAAAGTTTTAAGTGCCAGGACTTCGGTAACATTAAATACAGCCATGGACATAGCACGAGATGGCACTAGCACAGCTGGGAACCTTCGATGCATGTACACCGAGAGGCTCACGTGAACGGACGCAGTGCACAGACAAAAAGCAACAGTTCCAAAAAGCGCTGAACAAAAACCGAATTACACAATTGAAAAGGCAGCAAAAAATATGAAGCGTCTGATACATACAAGCATATTCATAAATCCAGCTACTGCGGAAACAAAGCACATGGTGGAAAAAGTCAATGTCCCGCTATAGGAAGACAGTGTAAAAAAAAAACCCGTGCATGCAGTGTGTCAGGTCTCAGATAAAGAAGAAGATGAGCTGTTTATTGATGCAGTAAGAAACGAATCGATGAATGAAACCTGTCATCTTTACAACGATTGACAAACACGGAATGTAACTTGAACACAACACATCCTACAAATACGAACCTGATTGAAAGAAATAATGATAATCAAATCCTTGATGACAGCAACACTCAGTAACACTCACAAAACAAATACTGTATATTGACAGTCATGTTACGTTATTTTTAAAATGTTCCCTTTTCTTTTTCATAGCTTTTTTAACACACTACTTCTCCACTGCGATACGCGGGTATATATATATATGTATATATATACCCCGATCTACATACTCGAATAATGGATACTTTATTCGCCATCAATGATTGTTTTGGTAAAGCCATACTCAGTGTATTCATTAGATGAACGGTAAAAAAGTAAGAGCGAGGGGAGGATGACTAATTGAGGCATGCAGGCTGTAGTATGCGTCAACTCTACCTGAATTGCGCAATCACATTTGAAAAAATACATCTTTTCAAGTTCTATTTAGTCCATATGTGTCAAACTCAAGGGCCGCGGGCCACATCCGGCCCGGCGTGTAATTATATCCGGCCCGCGAGATCATTTTATATACTGTATTATTGTTATTAATGGCCCGGGTATATGAAGCGCTGGTAACACAATAAACTACAGATCCCATAATGCAGCGCTTCAGCTGCCTTGCCGAACACTTACTGCGTTAATCAAGTCTAGCTTATGATGCTGCAAGTTATTGCGAAGCTAGCCCACACGATGCTGAAGAGAAAAGTTGATTCTGAAAATAGAGCCTTTAAAAACCGATGGGAGGCTGAGTATATGTTTACTGACATTGTCGGTAAACCCGTGTGTCTCATTTGTGGAGCTAATGTGGCTGTAATTACAGAATTTAATCTAAGACGGCACTATGAGACAAAACATCAGGGTAACCTGAAAGACCTGAATGCAATGCAGAAGATACAGAAAGCAGAAGAATTAAATAAGAATCTGACACTTCAGCGGACGTTTTTACCCGTGCACAATCACAAAGTGATTTCAAGTGAAGCTGCTTTTATGGGAGACACAAATGCACCAGTGAAACTTGCCCCACTCTCCCTGTTGCCAAGTAATGTTGAACCAAGTCATCACTACGGTGTTCCCAAATACGCACTTTGCTGATAAACTGAGCGCACTGAGTTTGCATGGCGCTTTGGTGACTTTGAAGAACAAAAAAAGTCCATCTACATGCGGCTCGAACCTTGTGCATGTTTGGTAGCACATATCTGTGTGAGAAGCTCTTCTCAGTGATAAAGACTAACAAAACAGCACACAGGAGTCGCCTCACTGATGAGCACCTGCAGTCCATCCTGAGAATCTCCACAACACAGAACCTCACACCAAACATAAACGAACTTGTTGCCAAAAAAAGATGCCAGGCGTCCAGCTCTAAAATGACATATGAGCAAAGACAACTGAATGATTTGATTTGTTATTGCTGAAAGGAACACATTTTATTTATATTTCCAGGTTTTGTTATGCAGCATGTTCATATTTTAATTTGTATAATTTTGACAGGATATATTTTTATGGAGAGCAAAATCTTTTGGGATATTTAAAATCTAAGTTTATTTTTTATATAAAATTACATAAGAGTAAAGAAATTTGAATGTTTGTTCTTTTAAAGTTTACTTTATTTCTAACTTGTATAATTTAGACAGGATATATTTTTATGGAGAGCAAAATATTATAAGTTGTTTAAGGTTTGAGTTGATTTATTCAGGAATAATATTCCTGTCTGTTTTTACCATTCCTACCAAAGATATTTCTGTCGACTAAATAAAAATTCCTTCTATTTAAAATTTAAATAGAACTTGAACAAATACGATAGTTCATAATATCCACGCAGACTTGCACGTAAGAGCGGGAGTTATCCGTTTTAACAAGCAGCGTATTGCACTGATACAAAATAGCTGTGTGTGTATATATGTAGATATGTATGTATATGTATATATATGTTTATATATGTGTGTGTGTATATATATATATGTATTTCTGTGTATATATGTGTGTGTATGTATGTATGTGTGTATGTATATGTATGTGTATATATGTAGATATATATATGTATGTATATATGTGTGTGTGTATATATATGTGTATATGTATAGATATGTATATATATATGTTTATGTGTGTGTGTTTAAATATATATATATACTAGCAGAATACCCGCGCTTCGCAGCGGAGAAGTAGTGTATAAAAGAAGTTATGAAAAAGAAAAGGAAAAATTTTAAAAATAACGTAACATGATTGTTAATGTAATTGTTTTCTCATTGATATGAGTGTTGTTGTCATATTTATATATATATATATATATATATATATATATATATATATATATATATATATATACATACATACATGTTTACATATATACACACACACATATACTATGGGGTGCGAAACAGGCAAATACATTGATTTTCTGAATATATAAAGTCGGCGTCAGAATATATAAAGTCAAAACTTGAATATATAAAGTCATTCCCGAATATATAAAGTCACTGTCGGAATATATAAAGTCATTCCCGAATACATAAAGTCAGCGTCGGTATATATAAAGTCAAAACTTTTTTCTAAATATATAAAGTCAAAACTTGAATAAATAAAGTCATCGCTGGAATATATAAATTCAAAACTTGAATATATAAAGTCAGCGTCAGAATATATAAAGTCAGCGCTGGAATATATAAAGTGAAAATCTGAATATATAAAGTCAGCGTCGGAATTTATAAAGTCATTTCTGATTATATAAAGTCAAAGTCAAAATATATTGATTGAAATGACTCTGAACTGAAGTAAGTTAACAAAAACGTATTCAGAAAAATAAATTAAAAAAACACTGTTCGGTTAATGTTTTGAAAATGATGCATTTGCCCTGCCCAGGATTGGTTCCTGCCTTGCACCCAGTGTTGGCTGGGATTGGCTCCAGCAGACCCCCGTGACCCTGTGGTCGGATTCAATGGGTTGGGAAATGGATGGATATTGCAGCACTGACTTTGTATATTCCAACGATGACTTTATATTGTGAGCTGGAGGGCTTCGCTATTACGTGTGGTGATGAAACTTCACTTTGGTAACTGATCATGCTCCACTTCAATGGTCATACCGACAGAAAGATACAAACTCTCGCCTCATGAGATGGTTTCTGGGCTTACAACCTTACCGTTTCACAGTAAAACATCGACCAGGTTCTGAACACGTCAACGCAGACGTATTATCAAGACTAAATGAACCTGGTACAGAGAGTCGCTTGATTCACGGAAATGTGAATAAAGCTGAGGGGGAGGGTGTGAGCTGGAGGGCTGATCGCACCCCAAGAAGATAGACGCCTCTGGGAAAACCACAACCCCTGAAACACAGACTACCCTCACATTGCTCCTTAGTTTCTCACTTGCGCCATAACGCGTAATGCAAACCTCGCGCGATACTCCGCTAACTTAAAAGCCTTGTGCAGCGCCTGTCAGTTGAAAATTGATTGTTTGCTTGCTTTTATCGCTCTCTCTCTCTGCTCCTAGCAGAACTGTCATCTCTGACTTGTCATGGAGCACGTTTAAGCTCATGTGTTTGCAGTGTTTGAATAAAAACCCTTCTTGTTTCTACGACCTCCTGTGTTTCGGTGCAAATCTGTGACCCAAGCGTGACAATATATTCCGATGCTGACTTTATATATTCAAGATTTGACTTTATATATTCCAGCGCTAAGTTTATATATTAAAGTTTTGACTTTATATATTCAGAAAAAAGTTTTGACTTTAAGTATTGACTTTATTTATTCCGACAGTGACTTTATATTTTTAACGCGTTATGGAGCACATGCATCGAAGCTTCTCAGCTGTGCGATTATCAATGTAACCTTTTGTAAGTAGTGCCTGGAGGATTCAGTGAGGAGAAACTCTAGAGACAGCGTGTGTATTAACTTGTGGATTTTTCTGTGTGTATTTGGTGGCAGTGTGACGAAGTTGATTTGGAAGACGGCGTTAGCCGCGGAGCTCAGCTCAGAGCGAAATGAGGTAAATGGGAGGGGATATGATGACGTGACTCCCCCACCCGCCTTAACTGTCAATCCCCCACAAACACAGTCTCTCGGAATTTGCATAAGCACACCCCTTCACCTGCAATTTTAACTTAGTTACAAAGTGATCAAAACTCTCGTTTATATCCTGCGTCCTCTCATTAAACTTGTATCCCGCATTACCCGTGGGCATATCGAACCTCGGACGTAGGCGATAGAGGCAAAGCCTCTACAATTGCGCCACGGTGTGTGGCTTATCTACAGTATTTGAGAGTATGTAGATCGAGGTATATATATATATATTCGCAGCGGAGACGTAGTGTGTTAAGGAAGCTATGAAAAAGAAAAGGGAACATTTTAGAAATAACGTAACATGATTGTCAATATACAGTAATTTTTTGTGAGTGTTATTGAGTGTTGCTGTGATCAAGGATTCGATTATCATTATTTGTTTCAATCAGGGTCGTATTTGTACGATGTGTTGTGTTCAAGTTACATTCTGTGTTTGTCAGTCGTTGTAAAGATTAAATTCTGTAATTACAGCCACATCAGCTCCACAAATGAGACACACGGGTTTACCGGCAATGTCAGTAAACATATACTCAGCCTCCCATCGGTTTTTAAAGGCTCTATTTTCAGAATCAACTTTTCTCTTCGGCATCGTGTGGGCTAGCTTC